>CM042147.1:85488724-85631224 GCA_023376005.1 Doryteuthis pealeii
TCACAATTGGTGGTACCTATCTATCTATACCAGCTTTAAGTTCGGAAATTATTCTTTTTTAATAAACTTTTCTTTCTTGCAAATAAAATTAAAACCTAAGATATTCACTATTCATTATTCATTGCAATAATATTGGTTTTAAGTCTGTGTTGGCCGTAACTACTAGGTTCTGGGTTTGATACCGGCCCTCACCAACTCAGCGTATGAGTAGCACAGAGATCTGTGCGGTAAAGTAAGGAGCTGATGGTAGGTGTGGTGCCACACCACAGACGCAAAAATTATCTCCTTGGTCTAGTGCTAGTAAAAAGGAGACAGACTCCCTCACTGTTTGGATGATACCGACTTTAGGCAACCCCGATGACTAAAAAAAAAATTTGAGATTTTTTACTGTAAAAAGTCTCAAAATTATTTTTTTGTTTGTTTGTTTTTCATTACATTTGATTTTCGGTAATTATTTTCTACCAAAACCGCACCTTTAATTAATTAATTTTTTTTTTAATCTATTTTTTTTTTTTCTATTCACATGTTCGGTCTTTTGTCTTTTTATTTATACTGTAATTAGTTTCAATTATATATAAAACCCCACGGATATTTTACGTCCCAAAAATAAGGGAGGTCAAAGTTAAGTGACCTGAAACAAATCAGAAAGTTTTGAAATAAAATAACTGGTGCATTACAAAACTTCATCCATTTATAAATCAACCCTGAAAATTTCATTAAAATCGGATAATTCCCTGATTTTTGGTAAATGTTTTTCAATCAGGGGTAGTGATTTAAGTTTGTAAAATACGTCTCTGATGTCAAAATTGTTGGTACCTAATTTATATTATTCAATAATATAAATTAGTGGCCATAACTTGGGTTTCCCTTTACAATAATAATTATTGTAAATGGAAACCCAAGTTATGGCCAAAGACATAAAAATGGGATGTGCTATATTTTCCTAAACACCCCTGTATTTTTCGACCATATTGCTTTCAACATTATAGGAATTTATCTAAACACGAAGGTGACATAAAAGAAGGGGTAATAAAGGACTATTTGCTCGTAAATTCCTACCATGAAATAAACTGAACCCCCATTTTATGTCCGTGTTTTTGCAATAAATGTTTTATTTTTCTTGCACCCGTTATTTTACAATACTAAATATATTTTATTTATTTATTTTGATATAAATTTCAATGTGTATATTCTAAAAGTTTTTATTTCGTGAAAATGGTTAGTTCTAAAGTGGGGGTTCGTTTTTACACTTCAACATTTTATTCGTAAATTCCTGCCATAATATGCCCAAGCCTAATTTTATGGTAGGAATTTACGAGTAAAAAGTTGAATATTACCTTTTTGTTATTATTTCTTTTCTTTCTGGCTTTGGTACTCTAAAATAAAAACGTCAGATTTTAATCATCGTCGACGAAAAAACAAAATTACGGTCATAAAAGAAGGATCCAATTTATGCGTAAATTGTAAAACGAGCCCCCACTTTAAAACTAACCATTCTCACAAAATAAAAACTTTTAGAATATACACATTGAAGTGAATATTAATATAAATAAAGAAAATATATTCAGTATTGTAGAATAACGGGTGCAAGAAAAATAAAACATTTATTGCAAAAACACGGACATAAAATGGGGGTTCAGTTTATTTCATGGTAGGAATTTACGAGCAAATAGTCCTTTATTACCAAAGAAGGTATTTACCCAACCCGTTCGCCACGGGTAGGATGTGACACAAAATTGCAAGTATGGGCATCCTCCGAGGATCGAACTCAATATTCAGTAGTAATGGATCTGCAAGACTAGCTTGCTAACCATTACACCACGATAGGACACTCAGGAAATAATGGACCAATACAAAATCAAAATTCAAATAGCTTCTTCAAGTTAATGTAAAACTCCGCAGTTATTGTCCATTCCAGTGAAGTCAGCACATTCCGGAGTGGTAGTACCTGTTAGGGTCCCATCTATGGGTTAAATAGAAAAATGTATTTATAAAAAAATTGTATTATCCATTA
Source organism: Doryteuthis pealeii (assembly GCA_023376005.1). Classification (NCBI taxonomy): domain Eukaryota; kingdom Metazoa; phylum Mollusca; class Cephalopoda; order Myopsida; family Loliginidae; genus Doryteuthis; species Doryteuthis pealeii. Next base: position 85,490,739 of record CM042147.1, read on the forward strand.
AGAATTGATTTATTTCAAAACTTTATCGGCATTAAATGACCCACTGAGGTTGATATGCCGTAAAACAAAACAAAACTAAACCAAATCAGCACATTCCATTTGGGACCATCTCTAAAAAAAAAACATTTCCTTTAATTCATTGAATTCTTGGTACTAGTGCAGAATAGCGCGCAAGAGATAGGTACCACCAAAATAGGTGACGTGATCAGTTTAGGCCATAATGAAGGAAGAAACATAAATATATCGCAAAAAAGAAATAATGAACATAAAGAGTTGTTACAAAGAAAAACAGTTAATTCAAAGATCAAATTATCCGATTGGGGAAAAATTACTCACCGTTATCTTGAAAAATAAGTAAAACAGTCCGTTTTTTTTACAACAGAGTCAATTTCTTTATTGATTTTTTTTCACAGAATTCTGTATTCATGGTCCTTTTACTAAAAAAGCTCTCGCATTGAAATTTATAAAAATCTTCTGATATAATTATTCAGACTCTTATCTTTATAGAAAAAAAGTAAAAATCATTTTTGGTCCGTTCATTTTTTCATATTTCATAAAATAAAATAGGGGGTGGTAGACCTCGTAAAAAAATATTTCCCCTAATATATTTTAGAAAAATACTATTTCAAACATATTTTCATCCAAAGGTAAGCAATTCTGGAAACTTTCGTGAAAATCGGACCATTAATTGATTTTTCATAGAAATTTTTAAAAAAGCCTCTAGTCATAACTTGTTTCTGGCTACGTTAAATTTCAATTGATTTAACGGTGCAAAAATATAAATATTGTTTTTCGTCCATAATTTTCATTATTTCCGTAAGCTGAAAAATTTTTTTTTTTAATCATCAGGAGTTTGTTTAATGTTTCTTCTTTTGAATGGACCAAAAATGTTCAAGATAATATTAACCTTTATGCAAGTTTCATTGTGTTAAGTATATGGGAGGGGATAAATTTCACAGGGAAAATTGGTGGTACCTATTGATAACGTATAAAAAGCATTACATTTCATTAAATTTCACGGAAAGACCCATAACCTTTGAGATGCTATGATTAGGTTAGGTTAAGGGTTAGGGTTAGGCTATTCTGAAGTTTCAGTAATCTAATGCTATTTATATGTAAAATGCGATTCTAATGATATTATCTCTTGCGCGCTATTCTGCATTTGTCCTGAATTCTTTGATTTTTTTTGTTTAGATGAGGCTTGATGTGTATAATTTTGATCTTTCGGACTGTTGTTCTCATCTTTATTGTGGTATGTAAAAACAAAGTTTTCGACTGCTGTATCCTCCGGAGGATTGTAGGGTGACAACGGGGTTTAAATGTTTGAGGTTTAAAGATAGCTGGTTGTTCCTGGTGCGTATTCCTAGTGTTTGCTTTTAACCCCATCTTATTTGGTGATCGTGCTGAAAGGAATCTAAGGAAAGAAAAGGAAGAGACAAAGACAAAGGGTAGTTTTCGGATTCAGGCTTTATTCATAGGTCTAGCCACCACGTGGAGGAGGGAATTTCTGTCCGTCCAGAAATGGTGTTTGGTCCCAGTTAAGGCCTAAGTCAGAATGGCCGAGAGATTATCTTGGGGATCGGAAGTGGGTCCTTTTTTCCTGCATATGTTCGAAGGGCTCTTCCGGTCTGAAGGCTCATGGGAGTTTGTTATTTCTATTTTTTAATTTTTTTATTTTAATTTTATTTTAAAGCAAACGCAAGACAAAATTATTTTAGCTACAGAGTGGTGAATACATGGAATAAACTACCACCATCAATAGTGAATGCCCCATCTCTAAACTCCTTTAAGGCAATGTTGGATAATCTGTGGAATGATATTAAATATTCTGTGGATTTAAAATGAATATTTATAAGGAACAGCTGACAGGTCTCAGACCTAATATACTAGCTGAAAAGATATTATTATTATTATTATTATTATTACTAGCAAATATATGCACCCTCCGGGTGCAAATATTTAAGTTTTAATATAATAAAATATCATGTTAAATTAGAAAGGCTAATGAAACTGAATAAGAATTCAGATAAAAAGATTTGGAACAGAGGGGGTATGATTGAAAAATAGAACAGCTTTGAAACTAACTCTTCCATCATTTTCCCTTACTCCCATCTTTCATTGGTAAATTTTCCTAATTTAACTATTTAGTTAAAATAGGAAGTAAAGAATAATATTACAGTTATTTCTTCTTGTTAATGGATTTCTTTTAAGATTTATTGAAGAGATTTTTGCTCATATTCAATAAGATAAAACAAACAATTAGAAATCAATAATACTAAGCACATATTTATTAAAATCAAATTTTAAATATCAATATGCAGATTAGCCTTCCCGTTCACACTGTAAACCGCTATTTTGTTGTATATATAAATACAATTGCATGTTATTAGTATGTAGATATGGTCAACAGTCTTAATGATGTAAAACAATTTTATTAATAATTGAGGTTTAAATAAAAATAAAATCATGGAAAATGTGATGTAAATAACAAAGGGAATTGTGACTTGAATAGTAATATAGTTTCGGTTACAGACATACAAACCCACAATCTCCATTATAATAAGATTATTATTATTATTATTATTATTGTTATTATTATTAATCCCCACAGGATACAGCGGTCGAAACGTGATTTTTACATACATAAAGACGAGAACTGCAAAATTATACTCATTGAATTCTATATTTGTAAAATCGACAAAGATTTTGTGTGACATTCCAATTCGAAATGAGCAACCCAATGTAGAGAAGAAACAAAGCGTTAACCGGTATGAAGAGACGACGTGTGTTCTTCAGAAATGGCACAGAGTCGTAACCGAGGAAAGAAATATAAATATAATAACCAACGGCTAAAAGACAAGTTGTGTTGGCCACCAGAGTTGACATGGGACTAAAATGGGTAAGAATCCAATCCAGGTAGGTCATCTGGAAACACTGTAGAATTGTCAACGACGGAAAATAGGCATTTAGGTGAATGTCGAATGCGTATCCCCATTCAAGATCTTGATTTAGATGAGAACGTCTTAACATGAAATTATTAACAACGAACCACATAATAGTGGCAACGAACAGTCCACTGCCGATGCAATCAACAAAAATTCCCCAAATGAGAAATTTTAGTGATTGAACAAAAGAAAGTTTGAGAATTATCGAAAATCCAATGCTGTTCAAACATAACCAGAGACTTAACAATACCAGGAATGCCGGGTCGTCCCTGGAGTACTGGTTACGAGTCTGCTTGCGGTAGTGGAAATTGCGATAGACTCTCCGAGGATGAATGAACAGGTATAGAATCTGCCACGATGCATATTGGAAATCCATTTGCTTAAATTTAAAAAGGCGGCGAAAATATATTTTCGTTTTTGTTACAGCGGTGGAGACGGCTGTTTTTCTCGAGTTTGCGTGTGCAAAACTGTGAAGAAGGGCGTTCCATGCCAGAAGCCGTTTGTTCTGTAATTTCTCAAGAATTGACGCCCGGTTCTCAAATGCTTTTTTAGAAGTGGGTAATTTTTCCTTGGTTTTCGTCACTGTAGACATGACTGAGAGGGGAAATAATATGTAATGCGCACACCTGTGCGCCTTTAAGTAGTAGTGTATATTTATTTTACTTATTTAAATATAGATCTCGTCGGAAGAATTATGGCATTTGAAAATAGATTGATAAATTCATATACTTCTTTTGTGGGTATTGTCTTACATACTTTTATGTAGAGACGACGTTGTCTTTTTATAAGTAATTGTTCAAACTTCGCTTCAAAATGAATAAGACTTTTTTTTTTAAAGTCTCTTTTACAGAAAAGCTGGTTTAATAGTATTCTCTCACTACTCCCAAATTCTATGTCCCTCCATTTTTGCCACTTCGTCTGCGTTTTGCTTTCTCTTTCTTTTCTGTCACTACCCTCTTATACAATATCTCTCTCTCTCTCTCTCTCTCTCTCTCTCTCTCTCTCTCTCTCTCTCTCTCTCTCTCTCTCGTTATTTCTTGCACGGTCTTTCTTTCTTTCTAATTTCAATGTGTTCTTTCTTTTAATTCTTATTTAATTTAGAATTGTTCTTTCTTTCTTCTTTCTTTCTTTCTTTCTTTCTTTCTATTCTTATTTAATCTAGAATTTCTTCTTTTCTTTCTTTCTTTCTTTCTTTCTTTCTTTCTATTCTTATCTTTCTTTCTTTCTTTCTATTCTTATTTAATTTAGAATTGTTCTTTCTTTCTTTCTCTTTCTTTCTTCTATCTATCTTATTTAATTTAGAATTTCTTTCTTTCTTTCTTTCTTTCTTTCTTTCTTTTCTTTCTATTTCTTATTTAGAATTATTCTTTCTTTCTTTCTTTCTTTCTATTCTTATTTCATTTAGAATTGTTTCTTTCTTTCTTTCTTTCTTTCTTTTTATTCTTATTTCATTTAGAATTCTCTTTCTTTCTTCTTTCTTCTTTCTATTCTATTCAATTTAGAATTATTCTTTCTTTCTTTCTTTCTTTCTATTCTTATTTCATTTAGAATTGTTCTTTCTTTCTTTCTTCTTTCTTTCTTTTTATTCTTATTTAATCTAGAATGTTTCTTTCTTTCTTTCTCTTCTTTCTTTCTTATCTTTCTTTCTTTCTTTCTATTCTTATTTTATTTTAGAATTGTTCTTTCTTCTTTCTTTCTTTCTTTCTATCTATTCTTATTTAATTAGAATTGTTCTTTCCTTCTTTCTATTCTTATTCAATTTAGAATTATTCTTTCTTTCTTCTTTCTTTCTATTCTTATTTAATCTAGAATTCTTCTTTCTTCTTCTTCTTTCTTTCTTTCTTTCTTTTTTTCTTATTTCATTTAGAATTCTTCTTTCTTTCTTTCTTTCTTTCTTTCTATTCTTATTCAATTTAGAATTATTCTTTCTTTCTTCTTTCTTTCTATTCTTATTTCATTTAGAATTGTTCTTTCTTTCTTTCTTTCTTTCTTTCTTTTTATTCTTATTTCATTTAGAATTCTTCTTTCTTTCTTTCTTTCTATTCTTATTTCATTTAGAATTCTTCTTTCTTTCTATCAAGATGTTTTCTTTCTTTTTAGTGTGCTTTCTTTCTTCCTTTCTTTCTTCCTTTCTTTCTCTTCTTTCTCCATTGATCCCAGTAAACCATTGAACAACCTGTGTTGCTTTCCATTGATAATGGTGCACATTCATTTGAAAATATCAAACTGTTAAAGCCAACTGCAAAGTTGTCATTTACTGCACCATAAAGTTCATTGGAACGACAGCTGCAGTAATTATCTAAAGAGATAATCTCAAAGAAAATGTTGCGACGTATGTGCTGACATCACACAGGAATGCAAGTATGTATTTACTCAACTCCTTTGCTATGAGTAGGATGTGACGCAAGGTCAATTTTTAAGCGAAGTGTCTGAATAATAACAAAAAAATCACAATTCCACCAATGGCAGCAGAGCACAGGGTAAAGACCAAAGAAAAATTTTTAAAAATAGACAAATTGTTGGATTATTACGGTATATATATATTTACCAACCCCCCGCACGAGCAGGATGCGACACAAGGTCAATTTCTTAAGCGGAGTTCAACAGGTTTGAATTCAGAGTTTTCCTTCTCCTAGACTGGTTACCTAGCCAAGGTTATAGAGCCCAGTATGACAACATGGGGGGTCGGGTCGTTCATTCGTATCATCATCACTTCCACCGTTCTCGCCCAAATCGTCTGGGAGAATATCGATCACCACCAATAGCAGTCTCCCAGATAAATACTCTTAATCATTATGTACAGAACGTCCGGAGAGAATATTGATGATAAATAGCAGTCTGTCCGGATCGAACCTTGTTACTGGCCTTTATCGTCTGTCAACCCCAATGCCGTGTCTGGAACGCACCCATGTGTCATAAGAAAAAAAAACAACAACAAAGAGAGACGAAAGACAAGACAATCTCAGGTGAACATTAGAATTGGCAGAGAGGTATATAGACTCGCATTCGTCCATTTCAATCACTCCCATCAGCTTCTAATTCATATCCCTTTTGTCTGTCGAGAGAGGGGGTACCCCCCCCCCCGGTTCGTTTTTAGGACTTCTTCTAAGGCTGGCTTCTAGTGGACAAGGCTCTAAGAGAGATGTTGCTTCTTCGCTGCCCAAGATCTGACTTCTCTGGTGTCCCAAGACTCCTGACTAACTTTTCAAATTTCCCAGAATCCCCCAAATCTTCTATCAATTCTCGTACGAAATCTCATCCTCCGAGATTTGTGTCTAAAACCCGGGTGTTTTGAAAAGTCCTTTGTCTTTAATCTAGGTCGCATTTTTATTACCAGTCTAAACTATAGTTGACCCTCAAATTGGTCAAAACCCAGTCTGTCTCCTAAGAAGAGATTATCAACTTTTATATCTATCCTCATCCTTTTATTAATTTTATGACTTTGTTGACTATTGCCACCCACACACACACATATGCCTACTTACACATACACACATATGCATACCCACACACACATGTATGTATACATACGCACATATGTATCTATCTATCTATCTACACATATATATATTCACACATTATCTACCCGAATACACACATATATACTTATCTTATATATATATATAACTACTACTTATTCGGTCTACCACATACACACACATATGTGGTTTGACTTACTATTTATTAATTCAATTTAACTAACTATTATGTATCTATATAACTAACTGTGCAGCCACATATGCATGCACAATGCATAGTATTATACATACACACCTACCTCCGCATGCATAGTATTATACCAGTCTGCCCTGCTATTTACCCATAGCTGGAGGGAGAATTGGATTCATACCTTTCCCAACGGTATTAGCACTATGTGAAATTCAAACAGCTTCGTCCAGGAATTGAACTCGGATCGACGAGTCCATTTCCTATGACTCTAACCATTAGACCACGTGCCTTATTACGGTATATAAGGTGTGCTACAATTCCCCACCTAAATTTATAGACTGGGCGAGGTCACGTGGTTTATTCCTGCGCCAGTCAACAACCATAATGTGTGGCTGATTCACTACTTAAACACTGATACTTGCCATAGTTTATTTGCAATCATTGAGGAGGAACTTACAATACTAAGGAGAACCAAAGGATACTTTATCGAGGATTTCCGCTGGACAAGCACTCTTGCTTGAAGGCCTAAAGGATGGCCCATAAAAAATGTAACACAAATACCTGGACCTTGTTAAAGAATTGAAAAAACTAGAATATGATGTTGTATAGACATATATACCCAACATCATACATCATACATCGGGTATATAATCAAGAGAGGAATTCGGGTGACAGAGACAGACAGACAGACAGACAGACAGAGACCGAGACAGAGTAGAGTCTTACTTGTTATTTCATTTCTTCTTTACTACTTCGGCTATGATCGTCATCTTGTCATCTACTAGTTGCTATGTTTCCTCTTCTTTCTTTTGGTCATCATGTTGTCAAGTCTTTTCTAATAAGGGCTTCTTTTACAGGCTGGTTTCTAGTCATGCAATTAATCATCTCACAAGACTTTTATTTTCTAGATCAAGATTTATTTTTCTTGCCCATGTTCTTCCGCGCAGGGAGTTAACAGCCTTAGCAGAGAGAGTCCGGTGTTCTCTACTCCCACGTCAGGTTGAAAAGTAAAATCTCAACTAACTAAATCACGTGATGCGCGAGATTCGCACCTTTGGGGTCAAGGTTACCTGGTATTTTTCCACTTGGCCCCCTTGAATTCTCACTACAGGGTCCGTCAACATGCTATCACATGATATGTAACAATGAGGGTGAAAGTGATACCAATTGCAGTTGGTTCACTTGGAATGACCAACAAAAGTTTACAAAACAGATTAGGGGAACTGGAAATCAGAGGAAGACTAGAGACCATCCAGACAGCAGCATTGTTGAGATCGGCTAGAATACTCTGAAGTCCTGGATACCTGAAAAGACTTGTTGTTACTCAGACTCCAGTGAAAGACCATCAGCTATCACTGGTGTTGGAATAATTCGTATATAAGGTGTCCTGCAATACACTACCTAAGTTTATAGACTGGGCAAGGTCATGTGGTTTATTTCTCCGGCCAATCAACGGTCATAATGTGTGGCTGATTCACTACTTAAACACTGACATTCATTTGCAATCAGGAATATGAGGAACTTGTAATACTGAGGAACAACCAAAGGATTCTTTACCAAGGATTTCCGCTGGACAACCACTCTTGCTTAAAGCCTAAAAGATGGCCCATAAAAACATAACAACTGGTATGAAAAACTCACAAGGAGTAAAATAATAACTAGCAGGGCCTGTGGATATACTACAGTATGATGATTTAATTATTACAACATTTGATACGTTTACTTAAGAGCTATTGCTAAATAGTTCAATATGTAAAAAGTATAATTATCTTGATCTAACTCTCTCTCACTCTTTTTTTTCTTTTTTCTTTCCTTCTTTTCATCTTAATATCATGTTTGATTGAAACATATTAACGTAATCACTTCATGTGCCCACCTTCTCTATCTTTCCCTTACTCTCTTCTTTCTTTCTTCTTATTTTTTTCTGTATAGAATGTCCTTTTTCTTCCCTTTCTTTCTTTATAATAAAAACGAAATGGTCCATCATTTAGCTGAGGTTACGATACTAATAAGAAATAAGAATTCAGTGGATAAGCAACAGCAAATAATGAAAATTTATCTTGGATGATTTAGATCAGGGTTTCTCAAAGTGGTCTACATAAACCCCTTGGGGTGTACAACAATTCAGGGGGTCTGTAAGTATTCGTAAGGGGGCTACAAGGGGTTTATAGAAACTACTAAGCTTTCTTAGTAATTAGAAGAAATTAATTCCACAAGAATCCTGGAGAATATGCTCATGTTGATATATTTTCAAAAGTTTAAGCTCAATATTCATGAGCTTATCAAAAGTCATCAGCTTCACCCATCACATTAGAAAATGTGCTTTCTTGGTAAGTTATTAAGTTAGTATTAAATATTTGCAGCTCTTTTTTATGTTATTCTTACTTTATTGTTCATTCTATGGTTATTTTATAATTAACAGTTTTACATAAACGTTTGAGCAGGATTCATTAATTACATAATTGGTTGCAACAAAACAACTGCAAGGTGGACTGGGGTATTTTTGTATATAAGGTGAGTATCCATGATAGGTCAATCAAATTTTTGTAGGGGTCTACGGACTTAAAGGTTTGAGAACCCCTGATTCAGACGATCTCTTTTTTAACCAGAGGGTGTCACAAGATAACTGTTAGGGAGAGTTATCTCCCCCTAACGATTCTACATCGGATATACTCACTAACAAGCAGAGAGTCAGGCAGACAAGGACTTGGCCCCATGTGATGAACACACACATGATACACACAGTTGAATTCTATCCAAAACCATCCCCCGGTATTCCCGGTCAGTGAGAATAAAAAACACAAATACTGTTATATATTAAACATATTCCACTGTTTCTCTGAAGGTTTGAGATGAGGCTTAATGATTAGTATTATCTGCGTTATTCGGACTATTGTCCTCATCTTCATTGTTATGATGTTCCCATCACGTTGTAGTGATTTGATGGCCAGTCTTTTTCTTTGTGATGTTCGGTTTTGGAGGCTTTGATTTCTCTAGTACCTGCCTCACCTTCCATCTTAGCTCATCTGCTCGTGCTTGAGGGATATTTAAGGCTGCCTCCTCAATTGGAGCTATCAGGTCTAAGTATGGAATCCGCTTGGATGGTTGTGGCGAAGTTGAGACCCTTTTTTAGCACTGTCTTCTTAACAATGAAAATGAGGACAATAGTCCGAATAACGCAGATAATATTCCAGTTTTTGCTATCATTTGTTATTCCTACATCTTGGGATATAATGTTACATAATTGAGAGTGAGTGACAGCGTTTGACCTCACTCTGACCTTGCTTTCCGGGGATTGGATCGTGAGAACCGGAAGGCAATAGAAGGCCCTCTTCCGGTTTAAGGATATAGTGAGTTTAAGTCAGTTAGAACTTAGAAGCCGAGCTAGCAACATGTAAGCCTCATCTGCGCAGATTGTCTGGGTGGGGATTTTAAATAAAGTAACATCAACATAAATCGAAGTCTTGTGTTTATTACCAAAAACTAACAATGACACAGGGCTTCTGATAAGGAGTGATCCCCAACAGAGACCAGACCAGAGTCTCCAATAAAAGACCAGACGAGACCTTAGAAGATATACCAGACCAAGATAGATGATAGACGATCAGAAGCAAAGCCAGCCAGAAGAATAGACGACAGAGTAGGAAGTAAGAAAGGTATATAGCATTATACTGATTTGGTTTAGTGAAAAGATCAGTATATAACAATAACAATAGCGGTCGTACTTTTACTGAACACGGGTATTGATATATAAATGTCTGGGATTTAATGAAAGTAATATAAATACCAATTTGCAAACGTTGGTGCAGTTGTTTGAAATAAGTTTTTATGCAGTTCTAACCTTATAGACATAAACATTGAAAATGCTGTCAGTCCCATCTGTTACGTTCAAATCCATAAAAAAAGAAAAAAAATTCTGGTTAAACTTGGATAGTAAAGAAAAATAGGACACTGGTCAGTTTGTATTATTTAGATGTTTTTTTTGTTTGTTTTTTTACTGTTGTCGGTTCAACCTTAAGGCACCCCTTTTTAATCTCGATTAAGAAAGGACATGTTTTTCCTTTACTGTCAATATCCGGTTGTTTTAACAGACGATTTTTAGATTTTTTTTTTTAATTATAAAACTAACACCTAACCCTAACCCCTCACAAACAACCGGAGCCGGAGTCCCTAAGGTGTTGTGATGCTGAAATCCAGTTCTACCCATCAACTCCTGCAACAATACCACTATCAAACTGCATTGGTTCCTTACATTTCCTTTGGATCACAGTGGCAGTGTGGAGAGAGGGGATTTGCTGCTTGGCCAACAGCTCATCCTCTATATTAAACATGTCCAGGCTACGTAATTCAAAAAAATAAAAATCTTTTGGACACTACTCCATCATCTCTCATAGACTGAAGGATGCCAACAACAACATGAAGCATTGACCTCCAGTAAATACTTTATTTAAGTGACCTTCACCTATGAACTACTACACACGGACACACCAATGTTGGCCAACCAGCAAAAACTTATATTCATCAACTCTCTGCAGACACTGGATACTGTCTAGAAGAGTGATAGGGACAGATGGTAAGAGAGCATCAAATGAACCTGTGTTCTCGGTACTCCTTGATGATGATGATGATGCCATGAGTAATAAGTAATATACTACACTACCTCATCTACCTACACTACTGCATCACGTTCTGTTGTACCAGAATGATATACGTTGCATAGGCCAAGTTCGAGTTGTAGTAGTAGTCATTGTTAGTTCAGAAAATAATACACACAGGTTGTATAGTCACAGGGAGCTGTTTATTCCTTTCACACTCATGGGTTCTTTTTCAGAGAGAAAGAAAGAGAGAGAGTATGGTCAAATTATTCTACCTTCTAACATAGTATCATGTTCAGTACTACTATCCCCATCCCATGCAGGAAACCGGGAGCCATGTCTGAATCCCACTAGAGACCAGCTGAAAAAGAAAGATTTCACTCCTCTTCCGTTTCTCGTCCGGCGTCACATCCATTTCCAGTCAAAACCGGAACTTCTGTTTTCGCCTTCACATCTATTTCCGTGGTCACTGGTCGGTCAGTTGAATTCAAACTTTAACCCTGTTTTTATTTCTTTTTCTTCTCTCTCTCTCCAGAAATCCGACCACCGTTTTATTTTTCAATTCCCGAATTCCATAACAATTACGCTACATTGTCTTTTTTAATTTCTCTTTCCTTCGCTTTATTCTTCCTTCTGTTTACTTAACAGAAGGAATAATAAGGCAAAGAAAGAATAGATTAGAAGTGATTTGAAAGGATTTCAGTTGATCAATGCTCCTGTGTTCTCACCTCAATAGCATGAAACACATTGCTAGGCAGAAATGCCAATCCAATATGTAAATAATCCAGGGGGGGGGGTTCTATGGTGTAGTGGCTAATGTGGTGGACTGTGACATCATAGTAAGCAAGTTCAAACTCCAGTCGCACTATTACATTCACTTTTGGACTAATACCCATAGTACAGGCATGAACTCCCTCATCCCCCTAGTTATAGGTTAAATAGTACCACTACTGTTCTTTTCAATAGGGCTGGTTTAGCTCAGTTGGTAGAGCATCCACCAAGGAAACACAATGTCCAAGGTTTAATACCAGCCCTCACCAATTCAGCGCATGAGTAGCACAGCTGGGGGTCTGTGTAGTTCCAAACTGATGGTACATGTGGCGCTCCACCTCAGACTCAAAAACAATCTCCCTAGTCTAGCACTAGAGAAAATGGAATAGACTCCCTATCTGTCTAGATGATATCGACAATAGGCCCCTCTGCTGACTTTACTGTTCTTTGGAACAAGAATGGCATTGAATAACCCACAAAGGTTGATATGCCATTAAACAAAGAAACCATACCTGCTTACTTTGTGGCGAGAGAAAATTTGGTGCTGACTGGAAATGAGAGGCATTTGTGGGATTGGTGAAGGTGGATATAAAGTCTGATATTTTGCAGAAGGTATTAGTTTTTGTGATGGAGAATGGGAGTCAGATATCAGCAATGCACGGCAACTACCGTATTCTCTGAGAAAGAGAGCAAGACATTGTCTTGCCTGCCAGAATCGAACCCGCGTCCTCCCAAATGCAAAAAGTGAGACTTAGGCGTGGTGCGGACATGAAATTCGACCCAGATGATTGTCCTGACCATATTAACCGAATTGTTTCTAACTCGGGTACCCAGGATGTTGAAAGCTACGTCCATATAATAGCGGGAGTCCACAGAAGACAGGGCAGAGCAGTGCATGACCTGACTGACCTACAACGGAAAGGAAAGAAAGGAAAAGAAGACAGACAGCTGACGAAAGATTACTTTACCAGTTAACGTTGGACTTGATGACAGACCCACCGCCTCAACAAAGAACTTGGTTTTTGTTTTTTTTCAACAAAGTTTTTATTTCAGCAAGCTTGAGCATGCATAGCGGAACAGTGTGAAAGAGTGATGTAAGACCATGAGATTAGAGTCAATAGAGAACACGATCGAGACAGATACTACAGATCGATCGAATCACAGAAACCAAACCAAATAATCCAGTCATTTATGATGGACATATTAAATATAAAAAAAAAAAAAAAAAAACAACAAACAATGATTTTTTTTGTCTATTTTTTCTTCTTTTCTTTAATAGGAGCAAATATATGGAATAGAAAAATAAATTGAATAAGAATTAAAAAAGGCAAAAAGAGCAACAATGGTGCAGCTATTATGGCAAATATCGTAAAATTGACAGTCAAAAACAAGCAGATATTATAAGCAGTCAATAGATAAAAACAAATACAACAGCTTTCTTTAAGTAGGCATTTTAAGAAGTAGTATCACAAATATAGGGTGGTCCAAAAAGTCCTACTTTCAATGGGGGTCCAAAAAGTCCTACCTTTGGGGGGGGGAATATAGTACTGTAATGATATAAGAATATAGAAATTAAAGAAAAACAAAAATAATTAAAAATAAATAAACACCTTATAATGATTTTTTTTTTTTTTTTTAAATTCCTGTTTGTACAGAAAGGTAGTTTTTAATGAGTATAGGTTCACAGGTTGAATTTATCCTGAAAAGCCTCAGTAATAGAGTGGCCTTAAATTCTGGTTAGTAGAAAAAAAATGTTTTTTTTTTTTTTAAATCAAGTATTAGTGAACTTGTGCTATAAAAAAAATGTGTGTTTATGCGTGTGGTATTTTTCTGGCATTCTCTCTGAATTGCCTACCATTATATAGAGTTAGGTAATTCAGAAAAAAATGCACAGACACACACACACACACATATTGCAAAGCTCTCCTTCAAACGGATAGAGCACTCTTAGTAGCCTTGATATATTTATATCAGTAAAATTCCCTTAAGTGAGTTGTGCTGATCTATAAATCAGATCACCCTTCCCATCATGCATCACACAACAGTATATAGAGATAGCCATGATATGAGTACCTCCTGGTCTGATGATTGCATAGGCAAGAAATTGACAGTTACTAAATGCCATTGACTCTGCAGCTATGCTGCTACTATTTTATATATATATATATATGGATTATTCAGTGTTACTTTCTTTATTGATGTCACTAAAGATTTTTTTCTCAGATTGAGCAAAGTGGTTTATTGAAGAATGTGTAATTTTTAATATTAGTATGAACAAAAAAAAAACAGGTAAAAATGAAAGCTAAGATTTGAATTGACCAAATATTTTGCTGTCCATTGTGCTATGACTACCCAAGTTGTTTATGTTCATATCCTATAACATTATAACAAAATGTGTATGCCCATTGCCCAAATTATTGTTCCCAACCAGAACTGACTATATTATGTCCCATTTTAAACAATTCATAAATATCTAACTCATATTTCCTAAGACAGACCAGCAATAGTACAGAGGCGATTCAGAGACCTTTATTCTTTTTTAAAGAAGATATGCAAGTTTTCAGAATTTAATTCCTTATTCTAAAAATATATTTAATTCCCAATTTAATGTCATTTTGTTTTACGAAAATTTTTAAAAAAGTAAAGAAAAATTATTGTTACTACAAAATATTAATTATTAGTACTATATATATAATCCAACCCCTGTCCTTTAATTGTTGCTACATTTGCATATAAATTTCATACATTAAATTTAACAACTATTATGAGACAGGTGTAGTAATATTTACATATCAAAACCTGTAAAATTAATATGAAAATTTGTAATATGTAGACAAGGTAGAGCTAGATTTAAGCTTAATGACTTTTTGGAGAAAAAAAACCCCAGAGGGAACAAAGACAAAAAAACATTTAGTCTGACAAAGATTGACTGACAACATAAATGGATGTTAAGAGTGTTACCCAAACTGGTAGGATTTGAAAATCATTCCTTATTAATATTAAGTTTTCAAACAGTCTTATTAGCAAGCACAAAATTGTTTTTTTTTTTATAATCTTGATTGGAAATATATAATACTCAAACATTGGAATACAATAATATTAGGCAGCTGGAGTAAGTGTACAATATAGAGAAAGAATTTGCCCAGCCTGTCCATTTTATATGAAATATTCTTATATACAAATTTTGGACATTAATAAATCAACATAATTTTAACTATCAGGAAAAAAAAAAAAAAAAAAAAAACAACCCAAAAAAGAAAACAAAAGAAATCATTAGTCTCATCTGTAAATATCTCAAGACAATTAAAATAGTGTTCTAGTCTTTAAGGCAGGATATGGTCAAAAAATGAGGTTAGTCTAACCCTGGAGATTTCAACCATGCATCAGCATCTCCCCACTGTACGAAAGTGGTAGAATTATTGTAGTCTGATGCCTGGCTGACACTGGTCACAGGTTTGCCCATACCCATGGATATGTGCCCAAGCCCCCTAATTAAAATGACCCAAAGCGATATAATTAAATATTGATAGTCTCTTGCCAAACATAAAAAAAATCCTTTATTTTTTTTGGTTCCAATATTTTATGAAATGAAATCTTTAATAAAACTGAATTCATCCCTTTTCACAAATAAGACATCATTTTTAAATAATTTGTAGATAGAGGAATTATATATTAATTAATTAAATTACCATGGCCAGAAAATTTGGAAATAAGGTCAAAACAGCTGTCCTGTGTTCTATATGTTGCAGTGTTTGCTAAATTTTCTGGTTGAGGTAATTTAATTTAATTAACATCATTTTTACAAAATATAATAAATAGATAAATAAAAATGACTCTTATAAATCATATAGATTTTTCTCTATTAAAATAGAGAATTTTGAGGATGTATATATATATATGAGGCATAATCAAAAAGTATCAAAATGGAATCTTTAAATGTTTTCATTTTAAAATTTAAATAATGATATATGAGCAACAAAGTGATGCTGTTTCTCTGAATTTTAGAGATGAGGCTTGATAATTTGGATTATTCGGACTTATCTACATGACTTCATAACCGATGTGCCCTCCGGCCTTCTTCAGGTATTTCTTGTCAAACTCCAGAACCTTCTTGTCGAACTTGGGAGAAGGTTCCCGAGTCTGACAAGATATACCCGAAGAAGGCAGGAGGGCACATCGGCCAAAATGTTGTGTAGATAACAATAAAGATGAGAACAATAGTCCGAATAATCTAAATAATACAAAGTGATGCTGTTGTGACATGTTGATGGCTGCTGAGAGGAGTCAATGCTAATTTTGAAAAAAAAAGAAAAAAAAAAAAAAATACTAGCCTCAAACTATTCCAACAAAAAGAAGATTGTACAAGTGCAGCAGCCTCTAAACCAGATTTAACACCGTACAACTTTTTCTTGTTTTCTAAACTGAAATTCATCTCATAGCTAAGATTTGAAGATGTGGAGGACATTAAATAAATAAATAAATAAATAAATAAAATACAACCACACAGCATATAAATAGATGAATTTCAGGTGTTCCGACCAATGGAAAACTCATTGGAGTAAGGATGTAAAATGCCAAGGGGATTATATTGAAGAAAATGTTTCAGTTGTTGTTACTTTCTGTATGGTAAATATTGTTTTAACTTGTGTATTAGAGTTACAGAGAAAGTAGGAAGAAAAGCATGAGTATTTTAGGTAAAGAATAGATTTACGATACAAAATACAGTGAACAACTAATCAGTAACTGATAGGTTGCATTCACAAGTCCATGAAAGTCTTGCTCGATTCTCTTGTCCGAGGTTCACTATTTATAGAAAATGGACAATTCCATTGTCCTCTTTTAGGTACTATATGATAAATATACAGCTTCAGTCTCAATACTGTTTGAACACACCTCATATACTACAAGATGATTCATTTCTCTTTCATGTAATTACCAAAATTGCATATAGACTTTTCATGAATAAAATATGACAGGAGAGAAAAAAAAAAACTAAGGAGAGACTTCACTTTGACAAACATTACAAAAAAGCAAAATTCCCAAAAATTTGTAATGACTGATCAAAGACAATGGGTGTAAAAAAATGTAATGCAAGGTTTGTTTTTTGTTGTCTTTTGTTTTGTTTTTTTTAATACTTAACCTCATATTCTAGATATACCTGCTTAAGTGGAGAAAAGAAAGAAAGAAGAAAGAGCAGTCCAGTCATAGATCAAAGATCATTTCTAAAAATGGTACACTGATACCTGCCTATGAGTGAAAAAGTATATAAGAATGTTGTTAGTTGAAATATATATAAGTAATTTTATAACATATGAAAAAACACAAATTCACAAGTAATGTTTAATAAGCCGACACTGCAGGGTTTCAGTTTGCTTAACAAACCTTCCCCAGGGCCTTCATTTGTTTAAAGAAAAAGAAATTATTAGTGAACAAAAGTCAGAGAGCCTCTGAGAAGGTTTATTAAACAAACTAAAACATGATAGTATTGGCTTATTAAACATCACTTCTGAACAAAAATTACATATTGTCAGATTTACTTCCACTTTTTCTTCATATATATATATATATATATATATATATATCACATTGTACTGCATGTTTTGCAATTACTGACACCAATCAATGTGAAGGAATGTAAATGGTTAGATGCTTGTAGCTTCAAGATTCAAAATTGAGTCAGCAGTTTCTCTTTTGTTAGATGATCACTAATATCCAACAAAATGTTGTCAGTTGTACAATTTCAAAGATGGAAAAAAAAATAACCTTCTTAAGTTAATTTTCAAACATTTTACACTTTTGTTTTATATGCAAGTATATGCCAAAATATGAGGTCTGGTAAAAAAAAAAAACACAACAAAAAAACATGAGCAATAAAGTAACCATATAACAACACACATGTAAAGTGATGTTTGTTCAGTATTGCACCAGAAATTTACACAATGGAAAAAAAAAAAAAAAAAAAAAAAAAAAGTGTACAATGTGATTTGATTTTGCTTTCTAAATGTTATTGTTACTACCAAAGTGTAAAAATTGGTCATTCTATAGATTGCTTATAACACCAATTGTATATCTAGTGAAATTTTATTGGATGCCAATTGTGAGTGCATCCCAATCTTTTGGCCATTTTGATTTAGCATCATTGCATTATCAGCTGCCTCCTCACAACACAGACCTTTACATCTGGTATCTTGTTCATCTTTCAAGATAGATAAGATTGTATATCTAGTGAAATTTTATATGTAATTTAAGAATGGTTTTATGCTGAACTCCTGACCCTGCCTGACTGTTTCAATAAAGGAAATGACTAAAATAAAGCAATATTCATCAGAATATTTCTTATCTATTTAGTTTATGTTTCACACATTTCTGCTTGTTTATAAAATATCCAATCCCTGGTGTCTATTTTATGATACTACATCAATCAAAATAGACCTTTATACTTGACATCTTATTCATCTTTCAAGATAGATATGAAGTAGATATTTACCCAACACCTCCACCACAAATAGGATGTGACACAAAGTCACAAGTATGGGGCATCTAGCAATGATCAAACTTGCTATTCACTAGTAATGGATTTGCAAGACTAGTTTACTAACCATTACATCACATAGGGATGAAGTATACCAAATGAAGCTGTATAAGTAATTTAATGTTTTTAGGCTGAACCTGACTGCTACAATAAATAAATAGACTAAAATAAAGTAATGTTCATCAGAATATTTCTTATTTAGGCTTGGTTGGTTTCTTTGATTAATGGCATATTAACATTCATGGGTTATTTAATGCCAAAGCCATTATTATAGAAGAATAGTAGTGGTACTACTTAACCAATAGCTGAGAGGATGAGGCGGGTTCATACCTTTCCCAGGGGTTTTAGTCTGAAAGTGAACATATTAGTGTGACTGGAATTTCTTATTTAGTTTATGTTTCAGATACAAGTTCAGTAATAAAAAATCTATCATCTTCTGTCAATATTTAATTAGTTTAGGTTTGACAAACTTCAATTTGTTAATAAAATGCTCAGCAGATATTGTCTAATTATATTTTGGTCATTCTTCTAAAAAAATGCTAGCTATTCTGAAATCCTAGATGGAGTAGATAATAAGTTCAGAATGAAATAAACTTATTTCCAACTTTGAATAAACAAACTAAGCATTCTATAGAATGGCTACGTTTTACAGTTTGAGGCAGTAACATTATCTTCTCAGCAAGGGAAACAACTCTTTATATAAATCATTTCTGCTTTAATTTATATATCTTTAAAAAATGAGAATGTTAGATGTGTAACATTTATGGTTCATATTAATCTTTGGGTTGTCTTTACTTATGACTGCAATATGAACAAAATTCTGGAAGGAAGATATGAAAGACAGAAAATAAACAAGACCAGCTATATAACATTGTTTTTGGGGGGATTTTTTTCTTAATTAAAAAAAAAAAAAAAGGGAAATTCCCCTACTTTCTTTTCTTATTAAAAAAGATATTTCACGGTGGATATTAATATATTTTTGGAATTGTATTTTTTTTTTTTAAATTTATTTTTATATTAAAAAATGTTTCTGAATATCTACTTGTTAATCGAGGTATTTTCTTTTTTCCTTTTCTTATGGTTAAATTTTACTCTATTTGTTTTATCTTTTTAACAGCTGCCCATTAACTTTTGTGGAAGGTTTTTGTCTGCATTCGACTTGAACAAAAAGTAGTTCAATCAATCTTTGGTTAATGCCATAAAGCGGAATTTGACAGCATTTATAATTAATTGAATTCATGAGAAAAGAAAAAAAAATGTAATTTATAAAAACGGACATATCCATATTAGAAATAATAGAAAATATATCAAAACATATTTCTGGTCATTTCAGACAAGTATGCCATTTGGTTTAAACCAAGATTGGCTAAAAGTGATTTTGAAAAAGATTTAATGTTTTAAATTATCAGCATCAAAAAGGAAGAAGAAAAAAAAAAAATATATCAGATACAACTAATCTTTTTCTCCACTAAAATCTGCAAGTCCTTATCAAACCAAATAAATTACATAAAAATTCATCAAAGGCAGATGACATATGTAACAAATTTATAAAACCAGGCTGTATTCATGTAATTTAATACTATCTGTCCCATAATATTTGTTACATTTAGCATATGAAATACATATGAAAATGTAACAACAATTATGGGATAGAGGTAGATGATAATGATATTAAAAAAAAAAAAAAGATTAGGAGAATTAAAACGTGGGAATCTGGTCATTGTGTGTGAGTGGTCATCAAGGAGCGATACATGTGGCACATCACTGTACATGTGCAGATTATATTAATAAAAAAAAAAGGTTTTGTCTGCATGCATATGCGTGTGTGCATATATATATATATGTGTGTGTGTGTGTGTGTGTGTGTGTGTGTACATGTGTGCGTGCGGATTTGGCCACGTCTGGTACAAGGCTAAGAATGGAAGTGCCACAAAATTCACAATACAAAATTTGTTTTTACCTGATCCAGTCCTTTTCAATGTGTACACAAATGTACATTCTCTTGAGATATAACATTAAGTTTAAAGGTTGTTGCAGTATCTATAAAAAGAGTGCTCAATATCTGGGATAGAGTATATATATGCAATATAACAACACAGATATTAAAACCATATATATTTCTACTAATAGTTTTGCACTTTTATGATTATCAGACAAGACTACATTCTGTAGAATCTCAATCCTAGAAGTGGGATGAGAGGATGGTATGTAAAAGGTTTTTAAATAAAACATCAGAACTAGTATCCAAATGCTGTCATGAAAATAAATTTTTACTGCATCATAACTAAGGATTAGAAAAAAATTTAAATTGATAAAATTCTAGAATTTAACAACAATTTAAAAGCTCTAGGGATTTTCAAATGTCATTAATGCCAATATACATGAAAATAAGTTTCTACTACAACACCATACCTCTAATTAAAAAAATAAAATTAAAATTAAAATTTTATCTAAAATTTGACTTTATGTAATTTTGAACTTCTAAGTAAATCACAACCCACATTGGATTTTTTTTCTCAAAGCTATCTTTATTAAGACTATTAATATATAGAATTCATTTAAGATCTTTTGTAATGTAAATCTGGTTCCAGGCTTTCTATGTATCATTCTTTCATCCCGCTTATAGGACTGAATTTCTTCAGAATGTAATATTGCTGAATGATCATTAAAATATGAAACTCATCAGTAACAATATGTAGTTTTGATTTTTGCGTTTCTCTTTAAATATATCAGTGCATAAAGAAAGTTAATTTCCTCTTTGTTTCACCTTTTCTAAGATTTTATATGCTTTTTTTTTTTTTTTTTTTTTTAGAGGTGTTACGAAGAATTTCAATGATGTTTTAAGAGCATTTCTTTTTTTTTGTTTTGTCCCCTGTCGTTTCCAAAGACATTTTTTTTCAGGGGCAAAATTGCACATCACATCACTGAAAAATTTTCCCAGCTAGAAATACAAGCAGATCATCATATACAATAATGTGACAACTTTTTTTGTATGTTTCTAATTTTTGTCACACTAAAGGAAATAAGTATATAAAATTGACATGTGAATACCGCCATGATTCACATATCTGATCCACAGGTAAAGCAGACAAATATATTCACTGTTCTGCCATTATTCTGCTGCTTAATCAATTTGAAATCTCATTTTGTAAATGCTTCTTCACTCAAACAATAAATCTGAGCTTAATTCATCATTTTCTTTCAGATATTTGCAAAACTCTTTATCAATGATATATACGTAGAGAAAATGTCCCATATTTTTACCCAAGCATTTATAACCATAGGTCGTCTTCAGAGTGATTATTGGTTGTTATAATTATTTGTTTGTATAAAGTACAAAAGATGTGGCCAGAGTGGGAGGGGCGTATATAGGTAGAACAGAGTGATCTGCCCCTGTGTATAGGCAGAAAAGGGATGATCTGCCCTTGGCCAAATACATGGTGACCATGTGTTTCGTACTTTATAAATAAGAGCACAACAATTCACCATTTTGAGGGAGGAAAACAAAAATTCAAATGACCCTCTTAAGATTTAATAGCTTCTGGGCAGATTGAAAGAAGAAGTGCTTATCTGATGCTATGACTCACAGAGAGAACAGAGTTGCCATCAACTACTATATAATGAGTATTTCCACAATTCAAAATTAATGGGTTAATAATCTCTCAAAGAAAGTAGTCTGGAATCAGGAGAAGCAAAAATAAGTAATATTTCATAGTGTTAACTGCAACAGCCTTTTAACTCCAAATAAAACTATTTAATAAAAAAAAATTGTATTGGGAAAACAAGGTGTTTAAAAATATCATCCTTCTAAACACTTTGTTTTTTTTATATACTTACATATATATAAGTATATACACACAAACAAATACACACACACACACACCAGTAATCAGGTATTATAAAATATAGATATTGATCAATAACATGCAAAAAATGTGTCTATCACCAGTTTCAATATATATTTCTACTTGTGCATGTACATGCATACACAAAATAGCTGCAGTATTTTCTACACAATAGCTGGATTAAATAAGTTATAGGATAAAAAGAAAAGTCAATGTTTAAATGTGCTACAGTGAAAAAGCTTTCTTTTTATAATTTTGATGACACCCTTAAGCTTTTTATATAATTGAAATAAATATATGAACTAAAATAAAAGTCAGCAGCAGAAATTTAAGTTCAGAATTTTACCAACACTAGGAAAACAATAGGCAAGATTTGTGTCTATATAATAAAATTTGTAGATAGAGGAATTATATATTAAATTACCATAACCAGAAAAATTGGCAAACACTGTGTGCAACATTCAGAACACAGGACAACTTGTTTCATGTCTCATCAGTAGTGTATACCATAATCTCAGCCACTTGCGCTCGAACCAGCAACCATAGAATGCAGAACCAAAACTGTACCTCCGAGCTACCAGCCCACGCCACACATGGGGTTTGTCAAATCATCTAGTGGCAGAGATCGTGGTATACACTGCTGATGAGACCTAATACGGTCAAAACAGCTGTCCAGTGTTCCACATGTCGCATAAGGTGTTTCCTGAATTTTCTGGTTGTGGCAATTTAATCTAATAAATATTTATTTACAGCATATACACTCATTGATATCCTTATACTTACATGCACTGGACGAGTCCAAAATAAAAGTCCAGATAGGTAAGAGCAGATCAGAACTGCTCCACTCTATAAAAGCTTTTATCAACTAGCAGCAGCTACCTAGCGTCGCCTGGGTAAAGGGGAATTTTTTAAGTTAGTCCCGCAGATCCATTATTACTGAATCGTGAGTTGAATCCTCATGGGATGCCCAATTTAAATCCCTATGTAAAAAATAGACCTTGCATTGATCCAACTACTCTGAAAAGAAATGTTAATGTCTACTATCTAAAATATTAAATAAAAAAAAAAAAAATTCATGCTGCTATCATTTAAATTTTATTTTTTAATTACTTCACAAATATAAATCAAATCTATTATTTTTGCTCAAAAACCAAGCCCTGGTGATATTTAATGTATATATATTTACTTTGTCATTAATTGTTTTATTTTTCGAAGTTACCTCCGGGCATACATATACACACAACTGCCCTTTATATATGTATAGATAGATAAATTAAAAAAAGCATTTATGCATTAAATTTTCTACACAAAACTGATATCAATTCAAATTTAATGTCATATCAACCTTTATAGGTTATTTAATGCCAAAGTTATCCTTGTAGAAGAACAGTATTGGTACTATTTAACCTATATCTGGGGAATGAGGGGTTTCATACCTTTCCCAGGGGTATTAGTCCAAAAGTAAACATATTAGCACGACTACAATGCTGCAGTCCAGCACATTAGCCATTACACCAGAGAGACTCATCCACTGATAGCAATATACTTCTAGAGTGAACCATTTTTTTTATCACTTATTAATAGCAAGTGTTTACACGTTCTTCCCCCCCCCCTTTTTTTTTTACAATTTCTAAGATTTCAATTACTCTGAGGCTGGTAAGAAAACCCAAATTGGTGTTTTAGAAGTTGAAGAATCTTATACCTTGTTAAACTTTTAGAAGACTATTTCTTAAGAATTAAAGAAAAAAGATATAGAAAATTTAAGAATGTCATTGAAAATTATAAAAAGCCATTTCCCAATATCAAAACATTTAAACAGGGACTCTCAAAAACAAAACAGTTGACAATGTTGACAAATATTAACAAATTTGTAGATACAAAGACAATAAGGAGTTTACAGTAGATATTACATATCATTGTTAACTTATAAACAATATATATATATATATATATATATATATATATATATATATATATATATTATATATATTATATTATATTATACATATATATATATATTTCAAGTAAAATGTACTTAATGCATTTTCTTTACAAACAGCAGCATCATTACTGACTACAGAGAAATAATCACGAAACCTTTTCAAAGAGAAAACAGTAATTAATAATAATGAAATCGAAATCTTACTAATGATAATAATAAAAATGACAACAATGTGTTACAAGCAAAAGATTTTTGAAGATATTAAAACAAATAAATTCATACCAACAAAAAAATATATATTAGATTTGCATACACATTAACATGCTTGTTTTTTTCAACAGATCTAAAAGAACAAAAGTTGGTACCATCAAAATGCGGAGGTCTAAACATACATAAAAAAACTCCTTTATGAATTCTTTCATCAATGTTAGCTGTAAAAATTTCTATGTTTAAAAACAAAAAAACATGACTTAATTGGGTGACCACTTAAGCAACATCAGGTACTGTAAGCAACCCAAGTCCTTTATTTATCAAAATGACTTGATTCGGCATTAAATGACCCGAAAAGGGATGATATGCCATAAAATAAAACAACCAACCAACTAAAAAACATGTCAGATACATTATCTTTTTAATTTTATTTAAATTTTTTCTCAGAATTTTACAAAATAATTTATGCGTGAAAATTATTTTCATTAATAATCGGATAAAAAATAATCTAATAATTTTTTTATTACAATTTAATTTAATGATTTATTTTGAATTAATACTTTTTGTATTTGTAATTTAAAATAAAAATAAAAAAAATAACTCAAATTAAATCAAACTATGTCACTTGCTTCAGTAAGGACAATATGATGGAATTCTTCTCGGCATCAAAATTTCTTTTCAGCTAACCCTAATTTCATAAAGGTCATTTTTTTTAGTGTGACTGACCTCCTCAGTGGTCTGATGGTACCCAAAATTCAATAATGAGATTAATTGGAAAAAGAAGAAAAAGAGAAATTAAAAAAGAGAAATAATCAGATCGAAACAAATTGTACAAAAAAAAAATTGAGAATGATGAAATAAATGTTGAAATAAATGATTAAAATAATACTACATCTATCCCATAATAGTTGTCACAATTAGTGTATGAAATTTATATGCATATGTAACAACTATTATGAAATAGACATAGTAATAAATATGAAACAATACAAATGAATTAATAAAAAAGAATAAAAGAACAAAAATAAGGTTGAAAATATTACAAAAGTATAAATGAAAAATCTTATTAAAACAAATTAGACTCCATGTAGAGCATGTCCAAGAAACCTGTTTGTTTTCATTTCATTTCCTTTCTCAGTTAATCAATGGGGGGGGGGCATAATTTAATAATGAACTTTTAAAAAAAATTTAATATGTATTGACTTAAGAGTATATAGACTAAAATAAAAAGGACAAAATTTTAAAACTATTTTTGAGAGATTAACATAAAATGTCATTGTAAATACTTTCCTTAAAAGATATAATTACTTAGTTTTCCTTAAAAAAAAAAATGTTAAAGATCTCTTTAGTTTCATCAAAATACAAACGTTTTTTTCTTTTATTCTATTTGTTAGTAAAGTACTTAAATACAGCCATGTTAATCTGTTTCACAGCTCATCAATGTGATTAGACAAGGCGGGCTGCTTCAGACTGGGTTTGAAACTGACCGAGTTGTCATCAGTCAGACATCTTAGCACTGCACTATATCTATATCTATATACATACATATAATGAGAGAGATGAATCCAGTTAGGGGGCCGATTTCTGAATGACATTTGGGCCTTGGCCATGTGTATGCTCTCCCCCAAAACGATTGGCCCTGTGTTGCATACTACTATTGATAGGATGTGGTTAAATACTGACTAAAAGGAAATATTTAAAGCAGATGTATAATATGAAGTGTCAATGATAAAGCACCAGAAAGAAAACATTGTTTTTTTTTTTTCAACTTCAAGTCAGTCACTGGTGCTAAATATTTCATAACAAGTTTTGATTTGCTTACATTGGAAGTTGAAAAAAAAAAAAAAAAAAAAAAAAAAAAAGAAAGAAAGAAGGGTAGGTGCGCAGCTATTTTGCGAATGAATGCTAAGTCAACATTGTATTACACAATAAAAATAACAAACATGTTGATACTGAATATCAAATGATATAGATACATCTTTTCTACAAAAAATCCATACAAACTAGAGGCAAAATATTTTGAAGAAAAATATATATAGATTTTTGGTCACAGACTCAAAGATAATAATTAAAAAAAAAAAAAAAATTACCCAATAAAACTGATACCAACAAATCAGTCAGGTAATTAATATAAACAACATTTTGATGAACATATATAAACATACATGCATACACATACATACACATTTTTTGTTCTGGTGCAAGAATATCATTTGACTATAACTGAGTCAGTGAGGCTAAGGTCTACAGAAACTATGTTTTTTTTTCATACCAAAATAGCTATTAAGTTTAAGAAGAATACATTAACCAATTTGTCAATATATATATGTAGATATATTATTACTCTCTTCAAAATGTGTGGTATCTATAAAAAGCTGAAATTTGTCAAAATGTAGTATTGCCTGATGATAGTAAAAAAAAAAAAAAAAACTATTAGTAGCAATATATGATCTTGATTTGGTATACTGCCATTACATACACAATATATATATGAGGGTCATTCAAAAAGTTCTAAGCTTTAACCCCACATACTTTATGGCTGTTCAGGCCTTTGTTTTATCCATTTTTCACACATTTCTCACCTTTCCATGGGCCTCACAGGCACAGAAATTAAGACAGAATTCTGAATTAGTTTTTCTAATTTTATAAAAAAGGGTCCTTCTTTCTGGGTAAGGCTTAGAACTTTTTGAATGCCCCTGGTGTGTGTGTGTATATATATATGTGTGAGTGTGTGTAAATACACATATTTATATATATATATATATATACATACATACACACACACACACACTGCTAATAAGTAATTGAAGAAACAATTTGGAAGAGTGGCCAAAGTAGTATCTGTGCCTTTTCAAATTCCTTAATGACCTCTGGAAACCACAGGCAATAAAATATATTTTGTTTCTGTTCAATTACTTATGAGCAGTACTTTCTATAGCCTTTATGAGCATTACTCTTTTAAATAGTCATATGATTTTGCTTTTTCAATCTCCTTGGTTAATTTTAAACAAGATTTTAGGAGAGAGAAAAACAACATTTTTTTCCAATTTTTACAATTCTATTAAAAAAATATTTTGCAGAAATTTAGCAATCAGAACCATAAAATATGAATAAATGCAAATGCCTTGTGTTATGTTGATTGCAATAAAAATTGGTTCTTTCTGCATAATGTTCCTGTTTTTTGTTTGTTTTTATTTTAACTGTCAAAACCAAATGATGAGAAGCAAATTGTTTGTTTGTTTGTTTGTTCAAATACTTATGAACAATACTGTATAATGAAAAATAAAAGAGAATCATGGCACCTTTACGTATTTGTTTATCATGAATATTAACGGCCAATGCAAGACAGCCAGATTCTTTTACAAGTTTAATTGAAAAAAAATAAAAAATAAAAATAACTAACCACTTTATAAATTTTAAACTAAATCAGACCTGAAATAAACATTTTTTTAAAAGATGTGTTAAAAAGATCTCTGTACAAAACACTTATCACAGATTTAGCAGGTAGATAAAAAAAAATCCCATGGATGATTGTGTAATTATTATTTACTAAGCTTAGTTAGTTTTGGTACAAAGCCAGAGTATGGGACACCCAGTGAGAATCAAACTCTTTAGCAAGGGTCTGCTTAGCTTAGCTCATTATCCATTACACCATGAGGCACCCAGTATAATTGTGCTATAAAAACCCATTTATAATATCATGGTATAATAATTAACATTTAGCCAATCTTGCAAACTCTTCATACTAAGTTCAACAGAGGGACCCAAAAACCTGTAGCCTTATGCCAGACTTTAGCTTTTACACATAAATTACTAGTGTAGTAGACACTGTATGAAAAATACATTTAAATACTTGATTGCTTTGTTAGTCATTAATTAAACATTTCTCTATCATAAAAAAAAAAAAAAAAAAAAAAAAAAAATCTAATCGGACATTTATCTATAAAAAAAAAAATTTTATTAAAAAAATAAAACAAACAAACAAAAAACAAGACAAGGTCAGGATGGGGCGGGGGTTAAATCTTATGTGTGTGTTTGTAAATATGCATGCATGTTTATATGATTTACGTATTAACACATACATAGATTATTATTATATAGAAAGAGACAAGTAACTTATCCACTATTGTCACTGACATTACTGTGGTAAAAAAAAATAAAAAAATCTGTTATGATTGGAAACGTAGCTGTTCTTTGGTTGGGTGGGGGGTGCCATTGAGAAGTATCAGACATCTCCATCATAACAGTTCTCGGCTGAGAAATGAACCTCGATTCTTTTATCCAATATTTGGGGAGGATGGCAAAAGATACATGTCAAAGCGACTTTAAAAAAAAAAAATCCTCTGCAAGAATTCTGCAGGTGAATCCTTTATTCTAAGAACAAAAGAAGTGGTAATTCCTTATTTGGAATATCCATCGCTCAGTGTAATACAATAAATACACTGTAAGATAAAATACAATAGGTATAATATATTAGTAATAATCTTTACTGTGCACACGATTGTGTAAATAGATAATACCGCTACCACATATGACCAATGCACCACTTACATTGTTTCAGGATTACACCAGGGAAAAAATAGAACGGAACAAACAAAATCAAAAACAAACACATAACTATTAACAATAAGAAAGAAACGAAAAAGTTGGTTTAAAAAACAACAGATCTACAATTAGGTTAAAAGCAGTAATCAGAATTAATAAAATGATATAAGGAAATAAAAAGCAGTCAGTTTTTTTGTTTTTTTTAGATAGCCATATTACTGTAACTGTGATCAATTTGTTTTACTCAGTCGTATCTTTTAAAAAAAAAAAAAAAAATCAGTGGAGAAAAAAAGTAAGATGCAGAGTATCACGTGGCTGAGTATTGGAACTCTCCGCTGACGAATATGAATTTTTTGACATCTTCAGCGGGTACACAGGACGCTTCACCTGTTCAACCGGAACGTTTATAACCTTTATTTGGTCTTTCGGTGCTGAGCTCCACAGTGGCTGCTGCTGCTTAGGAAACGAATAAGAAGCAGCTGCAGATTCACTGTTTTGCCTGCGCCACGACTCCGACACGTATCGTCGACGATTATTGCTGTTGGCGTTGTCCAGCTGTCTGTTAAACTGGTTGTCATGAAGCCTACTTTTTTCAAGACTTTGAGTAATGGTATCTACATCGGAATTGGATGTTGAAGAAGTCATCGGGTCTTTCTTAGATGACAGTGGTGACATGGCCCTTCCACCTGCAGATGAACCGTTGCCATTAGAATGGTGATAACCAAAGACCTTCCCTACCATACCGTTGGTGGGGGGTAGCATACCATTTACCGAGAGAGACATCCGTGGCGGTATGAGAGATGACTGAATCGGGAGGCTTCTCTGAGAACAAGATCTTTCAGTGCTGGTCCCAATGGATTCTGCTGGCGGGTTTGATAAAGACGACGACGGTGATGACGCAGAGGCACTCTTGAAAGAATTGGGGGCGGCAGGGTATGAGGATCTCAATTCCCAAGGTCCATGATTACCATTTGTTGATGGGAGTACCTTGTTAATGGTTGATCCTGATGTAGAATCATTTCCTGTTGATAAATCCTTATAAGAGGACTGGCCAACCTTATGGTTAACTCTTGGTTCGATATAACCATTGGATTTTGACGCAAGGGTTCCCAACTTCTTGATTGGTACGGTTTGAGATGAAGCTGGAAAAGAAATAAGAAAAAAAATTAAAATTCAACCTGCAAACCTACAGATGATTATTTCTCTGAATTTTTGAGATGAGGCTTGATAATCTGTATTATTGGCTCTTGAGTCTGACAAGAAATACTCAAAGAAATCCAGAGGACACATTGGTCGAAACATTGTACAGATAACAATAAAGATGAGAACAAAGTCCAAATAATCCAAATAACCCAAACCACAATATCTGTTGGACCATGGTCCAACAGTCTACCCTGATTGATTGAATAAAGGGTTTGGTTCAAAGTTCTGTGAAGACTACCGATTATGACAAGGCTCCTGAGTTCAACAAAAGGTTTCTGAATTCAACAAGAAACACCTGAAGAAGGCCAGAGGGTACATTAGCTGAAACATTGTGTATATAACAATAAAGAATAAGACAACAGCTCGAAAAATCCAAATAATACAAATTATCAAGTCTCTTCTAAAAAATCAGACAAATAAAAATTGATATTTTACAAGCACTAAGTAGGGGGACATGGATTAGCTTTATATTGTACTAGCTTAATTGCCATCCAGTAGGGCGGCTTTTAAGCTAGGTTTTATCATAATGGAAATTCAGTGTCTGTCTGTCTGTAACCAAAACTACATCACTGTTTATGTCAGAATACCCCTAGGAATTGCGTAAGTTTATCAATGAGTATTTAATTTTAGTCAAAATCATTAATACATAGAATAAATATTTTTTATTAACAAGTTGAGTTGCAAAACAGCCCATGTTATTTGTATGTACCACATACCCCACGTGTACAGGTTAGACACAAGGCCCTATTAATGAGGGACCACCCACAAACCAAAGCTCATGGGTGGCGGGTGCAAAAAATGTGTGTATCCTGTCAGCATTCCCCCTCAAGGGGGGCACCTCAGGCACTGGGCAATCGAAGGGGCAGGTGTTGCCTGGGGGGATGACCCCCTGTGATCACGCCGTTAATTTACATTAACAAACACAGGCCCTGAAGAGCCCATGTTATTTGTGCATTTAAAATCTTGAAAAGTGTCTTATATATCTCACAAAAATGTTTTACATAATCTATGGTGTGGTTAATTTGCATACTGGTTTTAACAAAACTGGGATTAATAAATAATCACTTGGTGTTATTGATCTCTAATATTATTGTTTTATTCTCCAATACAATAAAATCAATCCTATGAATGATTTTATATGAAAATATAATTAAAACAATTTTAATCTTTTTATATGCATTCTAATTTAATTTCAGTAGTCTTTCTAATTTAATATATTTCATTACATTAGAACTTAAATACTTACGCCCAGAGGGTGCATATTTTTGCTTGTTAACTAACAATTTTTGTTGCCATAATCCTAGTGATGTTTTGCCATAGATAAAATGTCTAAATTGGCCAAAGAGGTCATTTTTTTTTTGTTGATTTATGTTTAATTAATAGAAAAACCCTGTGACAGAGATTCCAATACTTAAGTCATGGGCTTCCAAAATTTTTACTATAGGTGAGTTTAACCCCCATTAGGGTATCTTAATATTATTTGAATTTGCTGAAATTTTGTGAGCAGACATATCTTGTCATTTACCTGTGGTTTAAATTTAATATAAATCAAAGAGAAAATATTTTCAGTGGGGGTTCGTAACTGCCATGCATCATCTTTGATTAAAATGAAATAGACTTATTCAAGTACGCTGGGTAATGTAGTTTCAGAATATATATAATTATAGGAGAATAGTTTCAGAATATATATAATTAAAGGAGTCAATCTCCAAATGAGGGGGCTCATGAACAAACAAACAAACAAACAGACAGACAGACAGACAGACAGACAGGAACTACAACTTTATATACATAGATACTGCTTCTTAAATTCTTTTAATGTCTATATATATATATATATATATATATTTACACATACGTTTAGTTGCATATGTGTTTTCATATTGTATATTAACATGAACATAAATTTTTATTAAATGATAATACAATAACATTAAATTATATTAAATTTATTGCCATATAGTCATGTTATTCATATGACAATTCAATGAAGGGTCTCTTACATATATGCATAGATAATTGTCTTAAATAGCCCCAGCTTTAGTAACCACTATCATATCGGTGTAAAACTCCAGCCCCCACAATTTAAATTCATGTTAATATACAATATGAAAACACGTGCAACTAAACGTATGTGTAAGGGACCCTATATAAGTAAAATGGGAGGCATTGTACTTATATAGGGTCCCTTACACATACGTTTAGTTGCATGTGTTTTCATATTGTATATTAACATGAATTTACATTTTTATTAAATGATAATACAATTATATTAAATTTATTGTTATATATTCATATGACAATTCAATGAAGGGTCTTTTACACATATGCATAGACAATTGTCTTAAATAGACCCAGCTTTAGTACCCACTATCATATTGGTGTCAAACTCCAGTTGTACTTATTTATGGGTAATTCTGTACCTATAATTAAATGTGAACAAAAAAAAAAAAAATTTGTTTTCTTTACCTTGACCAGTAGAATCGACACTGATACTGGATACAGTTGTTGAAGTTGTGAAGAACTTGCTTTGGCTACTTATTGCCTGTGACGTAGTAGTAATAGCCGAATCAATCACTTTGGGGTTCTGGTGACCTCCAGCAGTTGAAGTTGTGGTGGTTGTTGTGGTACTTGTAGCAGTCAGCCCTGTGTTATCATGTGCTTTCGAAGTTGCTGCTGTTGTCAATGAGGATGATGATGATGAGGAGGAGGAGGATGACAGTGGGCGCAATCCTGCTGAATCATTATCATAGGATTTTGAAGAGTATGGAGGAGGGAGAACCACATTTACTTGATACTGTTGGCGAGATGATGCCGAACCCCCGTTACTGTGTAAGCGGCCAGAAGGTGGATGTTGACGGGGACAGGGTAAAACACCAGGGTGCATGGAGCCTGGATGCTGATGGTGGGAGGTCAGACTTCCAAATATTGCAGCAGGTTGTTGTTGCTGCTGGTGATGATGATGCGTTGGCATCACGGCTGCACTGTGTATCGGACTGGTGTGCTGATGAGACACAATTGTACCTTGCAAGGAACCAGGATGCTGCTGAGGAGCTGATGGCAGCATTGTGTTATGCAGGGCCCCTGGATTTTGGTGTAATGGGCCTATGACTCCACCTGCCAGAGCATTCGGATGCTGTGGTGGGGGTACAACTGCGCCATGCATGGGGGCTGCATGTTGATGAGGAGGAACCATTCCATTATGATGTTGATGAGGTGGAGGACCTGGTACAACAGTGCCCTGGATGGAGCCAGGGTACTGGTTGTGGTAGGCAGGTACTACCGAATTGTGAAGCTGACCTGGATACGGAGGAGGGCCTGCTGTAGGTACAGGGGGTGGGCCTGTTAGGGCAGCAGAAGACATTTGAGGGTTAACTATAACAGCTGGGTGCATTAAGCCTGCATGATGTGGAGATGGCGAAAGAAGAGGATCATGCATGGGGTAAGGGGACTGGTGAGGAGTGAAGGGTTGGCCAGTGTGTA
Organism: Doryteuthis pealeii; assembly: GCA_023376005.1. Taxonomy (NCBI): domain Eukaryota; kingdom Metazoa; phylum Mollusca; class Cephalopoda; order Myopsida; family Loliginidae; genus Doryteuthis; species Doryteuthis pealeii. Next base: position 85,524,479 of record CM042147.1, read on the forward strand.
CTACCCCATCATGCGGTCCATAATGTTGATGTGTGGGAGAGACCAGGACTCCATGAAAGTGAGCAGCTTGTGGTTGTCCGACAAATTGCTGTTGGGTAGGTAACATTTCGGGAGGCTGGTGGTAGGCATTTTGATGAGGAGCAAACATAACAGGGTGGTGGGGTGAATATTGCTGGTGAGGAGCAGGGACAACTAAATCAGGATGAGGATGTGCAGGCTGTTGATAATGGCCAAGTAAGAGGTTATCTTGGGATTGAACCTGGGAAGGGTTAGCTATGGGTTGCTGTTGCATATAGGTTGGCATGACTGCCCCGTGGGGCTGGCCGGGATGCTGAGCAGAGGAAAGAACTACTGCATCATGAAGCTGGCTTGAAGGATGATGGGGAGGTGGAGGAGGTGGCTGGGCAGAACTCTGTGTGTAAGGATGTTGCACAAAGCCTTCATAGGGAACCACAGAAATGTCCACAGGCCCAGGTGGCTGTGGGGTCAGTGGATGCACCTTAACCATACTGGTTTCATTCAGTAAAGCTGAGCCCTGATGGTGGGGCACCATATCTCCAAACATTTCATTTCCAGGTCTTGTTTGCTGCGGCTGCGGGTTTACACTGGCTACAATCATCGGGACACCTAGTAAAAAAAATTTAAAGTAAAAAAATAAGTAAAATTAGAATCATATGCAGAAGAGTTGTAGTGAATTTCTCCAATCTAGAAATAGAACAAATATTTCTATGTTGTTTTTATAGTTATAATCTATTAATAATGGAGATTGTCTGTATTTCTGTCTGTAACAAAAACTACGTCATAGCTCTACTCTTACGTCACAATATTCTTATGCTATATATACCCAAAATTTGAGTAAGCAATTTTTAAAAATTGTTTTTTACTCTCGTCCTTTTTTTTTTTTTTTTTTTTTACAGTAACAAGAAGTTAACTAAAAAGTTTCGTAAAATCAAAGTGGTTAATCTTTAAATATTTTTGAAATTTTACACTTAATTAGTACACACCTTAAAATTTGTTTTTTTTTTTTTTTCCCCAGCCTTTGGAAACGAAATATGATAGACAAAAGTTGACGACGATTTCTTCAAAAAGTATAAGATCAGAAAAAAAAAAAAAAAAAAAAAAAAAAAAAAAAAAAAATCACTATATCACTAAAGAAGATAGTCTCAGAATTATTTTCATATTATAACATGTGACATTTGGATGATATTTAACCATCAGGGTTTTTTCATCAAAAACTTTCAGTTTTGGAAAAAAAAAACAAGTTAAAATTACGAAAAATGTAAACAAAACTCAGCACACGCCAGACCGGCTTTGTTTAAAAACATATGTAAATAAATATTCTATTTCTTGTATGTAATTCAACATAGGCATTTAAAAATGTATTTTTAAGTTCAAAGTGATGTTATATATTCAAAGTAATACTATGCATGTGTATACATGCAGTATTAAAATTAAAATATTGAATAATCTTGTGGTAAAAAAAACAAAACCCTGCTATCCGTACCTCTTATTCTCTAAATAGTGGGTTACAGCATAGAGATACATACAATTTAAATGCAGAATCAGAATGAACATATAATTTTACATAAAAATGCCAAGTTTTATCAAAATTGCTCCAAAAATAAAGAAATGGTGAAGAAATTACTGAATTTCTTGTTTTGAATTGGTCCGTGATTTTGACATTTAACAAAATCATGTCCACTACAAAAGGATTTTAAGGAACACAACAGACAATGATTACAAGGATTAACCAACTGAATTACACCATGGCAAAAAGTGTAATGGGCATGGCCAATCGACATAAACGGCAAAGAATCGCTTGTGTCATACACCAGAGACTGGGACGAGTCAGAATTTGCATAAAGGGTAACCGGATGATAAAAAAGGACAGTGGCTGATACTGTCGGTCAGCAAAAAAGCAAGTGTCTGGACCAGAAGTGAAATTTGACAACTGCTGTGTTTAGGGTGTCAAGAAGTGAGAGTAACGTGCTCAGTTGGTAGAGACTGTGCTGACGGCGAAAAGAATTACTGTGTTCAATTGAACAGACTCCAGTTGGAAAACAACAAGAACTCTAACAATATTAATTTTTTTGTGTCTGGACTCATGCTGAATGTAATATTTTTATTAATCATCCAAAATTATTGATATAACATTAGTTAGAATCATGCATAAATAGAAGCATCAGTATCATCATGGACCTCTATTATGAGAACTCTAATAGGTTTACGGATTAATTGAACCACCCAGACCACAGCACTGTTAAAATCAGTTAGAATACTAAGAACAGTCCTGGAGACCTACTGCCACGCAGACTTCAGTAAAAAAAAAAAAAAAATTAATTAAAAAAATGGCAATTAAAACTGGTGTTAAAAACTAGCAAGGAATAAATAATAATAATAATAATAATAATAATAATATAGAGTAATAGAGATGAGACTGTTAACCATATACGAATGTAGCAAACTAGCACAACGAGAATACAAAACTAGACACGACATCCACCAAAAAATTAAATTTTGACCACACAACTGCATAAACCAGAAAGAACAAAACGCACAAAATTCTCTGGGACACGGATCACCTTATCTAGTGTTGATTAAAAAAAGAAAGAAAAATTTTGCAGTTCACAGGGTGAAGCTAAATGAAAAAATTGACAAATAACCTTGCCAGAGAACTGAAAGTGAAAGTTATACCAATTGTAACTTGGAACACATATTGAAACCATTCAGAACAACTGCTGCAATCTGCCAGAATACTCAGAAGATAACCTGAGGAGACTTGCTGTCATAAATCAGCTAACACTGATGTGAAAACTCAAATAATAATAATAATAAATAGATAAGACACAACAGAACAGCAAATGTAGGATGTGTAGAGACAGAGATGACATTCAACCATGTATTAAGCGAATACAGAAAACTAGCACAACAAGAATACAAGGCTAGGCATGACTGGGTTGGAAAGATGATCTACTGGGAATTGTGCAATTGCAAATTTTGACCAGAAAATAAAATAGTATATGAATAAATTAGAATCTGTTCTTGAGAATGAAACACATAAAATTATCTGAGACTTTGAGATACAGATGAATCATCTTATCCCAACCAGAAAACAGACCTAGTATTGATTAACAAGAAAAAGAGAACTTGTCAACTGGTAGATTTTGCAGTCCCAGTAGATTAGAGGGTGATGGTAAAAGAAAAAGAAAAGAAAAACAAATACCTGGACCTTGCCAGAGAATTGAAAAAACTGTGGAATATGAGAGTGAAAGTTAGTGCCCTTGGAACAGTCCCCAAAAGTTTAGAAAACAGACAAGAGTAATTGGAAATCAGAGGAAGAATTGAGACCATCCAGACAACACATAGTTAAGATCAGCTAGAATACTCAGAAGAGAGCTGGAGACTTGTTGTCATTCAGACTCCAGTGAGAGACTATCAGTTAACGCTGGTGAGAAAAACTTGTATGTGAAATAATAAAGGTGATTCAATGGGAATTGTGCAAGAACTTAAATCAACTCTAGAGAATGAGACGCATAAAATTCTCTGGGATTCCGAGATACAGATGGATCACCTAATCCAGGCCAGGAGACCAGACAGTGTTAATAACAAGAAGAGAACTTGTTATCTCATGGATTTTAGTATAAAAGAAAACCTAAAGATAGACAAACACCTGGACCTTGCTAAGAGAACTAAAAAAAAAAAAAACTGTGGAACACGAAGGTGAAAGTCGTATTAATTGTAGTTGATGCCCCAAAAGTCTGGATGAATTAGAAATAAGAGGAAGAATCGGGACCATCCAAACAACAGCATTGTTAAGATCAGCTAGAATACTCAGAAGAGTCCTGGAAACCTGATGAGACTTGCTGTCACTCAGAAGGAGTGATATAATAATAATAATAATAATAATTTTCCACCTCAACATTATTAATGATGAGAAATCTCTTAACAAAAATCAAAATAGTATTTTTATACGACAATCCGAAAAATATTTATCATAATTCTAATTTTGAAAGACTAAATAAAATCACCCACAAAGGACTTGAAAACGTGAAACTTTTTTTAAAAAGTCCATCTTTAGTTGAAAATTTATTTTTTTTAAATATAAATAAATTGAAAATTTTTAAACAAAGAAGATAATTAATGCTATTAAATATTTTTCAAAAGATTATTATCCGCAACATCACATATTATATGTCTATCATCCACATACACATGTGGGTGGATAAATAAAACGTTTCTATCGGACTAAGGAAAATAAAATCAATACATTCTCGTCGTCTCCAGTAATAACATTGTGTTGTTTACACTCTCCTCGGTTACTGGAATTAGAAATTTGACCTTAGAAACAAACAATAAGGAAGAACCGATTTATCCAAGAACTGAACTAGATCCATTAAAAATAACTGATAAAACTAAAACATGTTAAAATAAATAATTCGATCTATGAGATTTATTCCAGGAAGGTCGTGTCTACAAACGTAAACTTAAACATTCAAAATAACAATTCATGACTTTTAAGTTTCTTAATTTTTTAGTTTCATTGTCTAAAATTTAGACAAATATATATTTAAATTCGAGTTAATACATCCTTGTATTTAGACTCTAAATACAAGGACGTATTAACTCGAATATAAATAATAATAACAATATGTTGGAAAAAATGTTTTTCTAAATCACAAAAATTAAGAAGACTAATTTTGATTTTCTGCAATATGCTTTGGAGAGAGAATGTCTTTAAATGCAACATGCACCTTCTTCCTCCCCTCTTTTTCTGGTAGAAGATTTTCTAAAATTAAGTCATTCCTGTGATTTTAGCATCGTATTTCATAACAAAATCCCGTGGTTAATGATTATTTCAAAATAACCTCAAATGACAATGTTAACTTACAAAACTTTAAAACAAAAGGATGAAATTAAAAAGAAGTCTAAAAATTTAAGAAAAAAATTATTTCAAATTTCCATCAACGAAATTTTCACTAAAAAATTTTAAGGAAATTGTAAAAAAAAAGTTATGGCTGTCTGTATGTGAACACGATTTTATTATTATTATTATTATTATTATTGATAATAATATTATAAAATCTTATAAATAAAAATCTTATTGATATTATTAAGATCATTAATATTATTATTATCATTATTATTAATGATTAAACCTTTTAAATTTAAAAAAAATGGTTAAAGTTTAAAAATTTCTAGATAAAGTTTATAATTTTTTTAAAATTGTTATGAATTGTTTTAATAGTTTTTTTTTAGTTCGTTTGTTTTAGTTGGTCATGCCTCGTGTTAATCCGTAAATTTTGTCATAGGATGTTCTGTTCTAAATGGCAAAGCATAAACAAGCTTAAAAAGATAGTAATTGTCCCCTCATTATATTTAAGATATTTTCCTTTGGCGAAATAGATTTGGAAACTTAGCTGTTTTTAGTGAACTTATTAGCACTATATGTGAATTTTATGTAATGCAATACGGATTAACGTTTTTGTTTTTTTTAATAAATAATTTGTTTCCTCTGAAAATCCGTAAAACTAATTTCTTTTCCGACGCTAAACTTGAATGTTACAATAAATAAATAAATGAAATAAAAACAAATTTAATATGGTATTTTTTGTTTTGAGAGCAACGTTGAAAAAAGAAAGTAACATTTGCACGTGTTGACATTTTAATGTAATTTAATGTAAAGAATATTTGGTAATATAAAATAATCGATTATTTTTTAATAATCCAAGTTTCTACAACCTATTTTAAAACTTTTAACAGGATAAGTTTAATTACTTTTCAAAATAAATATTCTCATACGAAAAAAATTAAAAAAACAAGAATAAGACGAGAAAAAAGTGATTTAAAAAAAAATCACCTTTTTTTCAAATTTATTTCAAAGCGATCCTTTATAAAAATTTTTTTTTTAAATCGCCATTTGTTTGTTTTTCAAACTATGACAAACATGTCACTTGTTACATACATAGAATTGCTAACATGCCTTTTCCAATTTATTGACAGAGCATAAAATTACCCTAAGCCTTAAACTTGTGAAGTTTATTTGACTTAAGAAAAGAAATGAAAAAGAAAACTTTACCCATAAAATGGCATTTTAAACAAAAACATGAACAAGGAATTTTGCTACGTAACATTCTTTTCTCCCGGATTTGAACACAAGTAGAAAAAATGATAATGTAAATCTTTTATTTGTCCCGGATTTTGTTTTGTTTTTTTAATTTTTTTTTATTCTCAAAAAAAAAAAATCACATAAAATACGTAAAATTTAGCCCCCTATCCCAAAAAACAACAAACAAACTCATAATTATTTAACACAAACAAGGAAGATATCTGCTAAAAAAAAAAGGCATAATAAAGATATTTAAATTTCACAAATAATTAAAAAAAAGTTTTAAGTTTTTGTTTTTTGTTTTTTTTTTTAATTTTAGACACGCACTTACTCAAAAACAAACTCGTTTTCTCTCTTTACAAAACAATTACTGATTGATAAATTAATTGCAAGTAATTTTTTAATAAAAAAAAATACTTACAAAATACAATAATCACTATTTCATCCAAAAGAAACTAATTTAACTTTCTTCTTTATCTAAAAATCAAAACGATTGGGTTAATGTGATGGTACCATCTTTTAATCTACGAAGGACCGTAATTGTCTTAAAAACATATTTTTCTGTTTTTGCTTTCTTTTAAGAAATTTGATTGTTGAAAAATATAACACTCGCATTTGCCAAATAAGAACCAAGAATTACAAAGAAAAATCGCCTGACGTAGGTGCTTATAAACATTACAAGGCAATTTCTGGTGTAAAAATAGATTATGATACACAAAAGATGCCCACAAAAATCAATTTCCTGGATTTACTAGACTGCTCATCTTTTCTTGAAAATACATATAAACATAAAATCTAAGAAAGTCAATTAACAACAATGGCTAGAAATAAATATCATCTTAATAGTTAAATTATAAAACAACGTGGAATAAAAAGCGATATTTTTCATTCAAAAGACAAGATGGCTCTTTCTTTCTCTTAGTGATAAAATCCTATTTTTGGTCTAAAAATCTAAAACGAATCAACAAGAATAAATATAATTTTAGTCTGAATCAAACAAACATACCCTAAAAAAAAAATAACTAAAAGACAAAACTATATTTTAAAAAAAAACATACAATCAAAAATCGATCAAAAACAAAAACAATAGATTTTCCTCAAGATATTTGTTGCTGATGATGATAATGATGATATTAGTTAATTATATCATAAATGGTTTTCCATACAAAAAAAATGAAACAGTTATATTATGTTTAAATGGGACGATGACGGAACAACCATGTAAATATAAACATTAAATTTCAAAGTAGGATGTAAAAGCTTATTCACGTTTTTGCGATTATTTTTTTCTGGTATATTTAAAACTAATATATAAGATATATTTTTGCTGATAGAGCTATTTTAAGAAAGAGGATTTAAAAATAAAAATAAAACTGCCCAGCTCAGTGGCTAGACAAGACTTGGGAAAAATCACAGGAGACATTACAATCCACTTTTTAGACATATTGTGTGTGGACGACATTCTTCCAATATTTAAAGATATCAACAAAATAAAATAAACAGACAATGTGGCTTTTAAAACAAATAAATCGATGTAAAAGCAAAGAAAAATATTTATGTATTATTTACCTCACAGCACGGAACAGAAACAAATGAGGTATAGATTTAGAAAAGAGGAAGAAAAACGAAGATGTTTTTTTCTTAAGCTGTGTTACTTAAAAATTCATCCGAGTCCAATCGTTCATTGCTCTTCGCCAGAACAACAAAAAAAGGGACCCCCTGGATGTTTAATTTAAGTAAATAAAAGAGGTTGTTTTGGTGGGTGTGAGGCCGATCGTTTTTACTATTTCTTTTCCTGGGTGATTCGTAATATATCGGACTGACAATTCTTTCCTCCAAGACTCTCTCGTAGACTTTTCAGAAGCAACGACAATGCCAAGGTCCACTTTACGGCATCACTTTACGGCATCACTTAAGTCATTTTACGTCAACCTCACCTCACTTTGTGATATGTTATGTCACTGCTTTTCTTTTTCTTTTCTTCAACACAATTTATTAAATAAATAAATACGCACATATATTAATAAATAATTATAATAATAACAATAATAATAATAGTAGTAAACCTCGGTGAAATTATCACGGCAACACTTTTGGCAATCATTATTTTCGTTTTATAACTTAGGAAGAAATATTAAATAGAATATTTAAAGTTATTGGTTTTAGACACATTGAAATAAAATAAATGAAGATTACTGAAATTAATTTTTTTGTAATTCAATTTATTCTATTTTATCTTATTTTTATTTTGTTGTTGTAAAATCAAAAACAAAATTCACTTAATCTGTTGTTTTTTATGAGGGGCTAGGTTAAAAAGAATATAAAACTAAAACTATTTCATTGTCTGGGTATTAATACAGGGCGGTCCGAAAGTCTTGTCACCCCTATATATATATTTTAAGGTAAGATGATAACTTATATATGATATTATTAAAACAATAATAACTTATATATTGTATTATTAAAACAAAATACTGAAAGTTAAAAACATTATGATGGGGTGACAAGACTTTCGGACCACCCTGTACAACCACATTACTCGATTATGATTTGTTCACAAATTAAATAAAATTCCTTTTTTTTTAATTCTTCAGATTTTTAGCATATGAAAATTAAACTTTTTTTCTTTGTTAATTGACACTATTTTGTAATATGAGACAGGATAAATAAACAATTTTAGTTGAGCTCAACCTAAAAGTAAAATTTGTACAAGAACTTGAAAATCGCTGAGACTGAAAAAAAAAAATGAATATGTAAGAAGTTTAGTAAATATTTTTAGTTGAAAGAAAAAAAATTAAGTAATTTTCTGAATTTAAAAAAAATCATTATACTTAAGAATAAGAAAAATTGTCCATCCAATTTTTATAAAACATGAAGTAGATTTTTTTTCTTAACTATGATTTTAGGTGTAATTTCTTCTTTTTATTCATATAATTATATATAAAACATTAATATATATGAGGTGTGGTCAAAAATTATCAAGAGTAAATCTTTTGATGTTTTGAAATTAGAATGAAGATATGTGCACTGAATAATGATAATTAAAAAAAATACAAAACATAAATGAATATTGTAAATATATTTGTGTACTTTTAGTATTAGTTTTATTGATATTAATCTTTAGTCCAAATTCTGTCAATTTTGAAGCTGAAGCTTTTTGCAATTTATTAGCAACCTGGATAATAAGAAATTTTGCAAGATGTTCAGAATTAGAAAATTTCTTATTATCCAAGTTGCTAATACACTTCTTCCAATTGGACACATAGCCTAGTGGATAAAGGAGTTAGGTTAAGACAGTTCTAAGTGACAGTTATCTCTAGACTGCAGGTTCAATCCTGGTCAGGGGCAGCAGTAACATAGAATAATAATTAACACAGCTTAACGCCTCTACCCCAGCTATGGTTAGTGGAATGAGAACAGGATACACCTGTGGACTGAATAAAGGGTTGGGTTCAAAGTTCCGTGATGGCTTTTGATTACGACAAGAAGGTTCCCGAGTCCGAGATGGTTCCCAAGTCCGAGAAGGTTCCCAAATCCGACAAGAAATACCTGAAGAAGGCCAGAGGGCACATCAGCTGAAACATTGTACAGATAACAATGAAGATGAGGACAATAGTCCGAATAATACAAATAATACTAATTATCAAGCCTCATCTAAAAAATTCCGAGAAATGCATTTCTTCCATTTTTACCATTTTTTTTTTTCTCTCGTGAAGATGTGCTCTTTTAATGAAAAAAAAAAAACAGAAATCCCTCAAGTCTTCATGTCATCACTCATTGCAGGTGGCGTCGACAGACTGGTATGGACAGCAGGCTCTCTCCCCTGAAAACAGTTATTCTTGGTATTTATTTATAGTTAGGATGAGACACAATGTCTTTTTAATGTGGGAAGCCATGCACAAACTGAAGCTCATGTGATGGCTAGTCAAAAAAAATGTGTGGATCCCATTGGATCATGCTGTTAACTTGTCCAGCGGCCTGGGCTAGCTGAAAACAGTCATTCTTCCCTCTCAGTGGCCAAACCACTCCAGTCAACAAGGATGACAGGAATCTTAACACAAATTACCACTCATGATCAGAATGTTGCAAGTTCAATCTCTGTAGCCACCCATTACACTCTCCCCCTGATTTCGTGATCACTAAAGTGGCAGCTTTCATCGGGTGAACTGTCCAACTCTGTTGTTCTCATCCTCCATCCCTGTTGACAGTCTTTATCCCTATCATGGCTGGCTTGGCCCCCTTGTCTCCAGTCCAACGCAAATGCCCACCAGTGTCTGGTCCAACGCAAATGCCCACCAGTGTCTGGTCCAACGCAAATGACCACTGTTAATGACAGTCCCACAATTTTGCTGACAACAAATTTGGCTTTCCGTGTCTTTACAAAGAAGTTGCTTCGCACCGTGCGCTCAAGGACGTACAGACAACACCAGAGGTGTGTGTCATAGATAAGGAATGGAAGATGGAGGTACTGGAAACATCACCCATATTGGTCATGCAGAAAAGTACTGACTTCACGTGACAATCCATTTTGTCGGAGATAACAAAGGAATTCCGATGTAGGAAGGTGGCTTAGTTCTTACAGGAACCGGGGCCAAACACAAAGTCACAAATATGCCATTTTATTTATCCCTGTTTTGTTTTTTAATGGTAGACGAGACGTCCTAGAAACTGCTACACTCAAAAAAGGGCCGAGGGAAGGTAGATGGGTAGGTTCATAAGACAATAAATTTGTCTACTTCCTTTCTTCAAGTGGTTAAGGACACAGGTCAAAAGGTACACTTGGGTGATGCTTTCGCCCGTCGTTGGGTGGGAGAAAGGTAAATCTTCAGTCAGTTCACCTTCCCCTCCCCTCTAGCAGTCGCACACAATTTTAGGGATGGGACTAATTTCTTTCGCCTTCTATTTTCTTTATATTAGTAAGGAGATGACTTTTCTTTCTTTCTTTCTTTCTTTCTTTCTTCTTTTCTTTTTTACGTCCGTTTCATAGACTTAAATTTTTTACGGCTTTTCAGGCTTTTTGCTTTTTTTTGTTTTGCCAAAGCTTTTACTTTGCAAAATGTTCTTAAAAATTTCGACTTTCGTCGTACTCAAGGTTTTGACTTTGTTGTTTTTTGAAAAACAAAGTCTCCGCTGTACCAAAGTTTCACTTTTATGTGAAAACGTCTTTTGTTTTTTCTCCGTGAAAAAACGTCTTTAATTTCTAAATTTTAAAGTTTCCACTGTGTGAAAATGTTGTTTTTTTTTTTCTTTGAAAAATAAGTTTTTTACTAATTTTTCTGTACCAAAGTTCTCACTGTTAAGTGAAAAACGTTTCTTGTTTGCTTTTGCTCCGTGCAAAAACGTTTTTTGCCAAAGTTCTCACTGTTATGAAAGCGTTTCTTCTTTCTTTGAAAAATAAGTTTTTTTACCAATTTTTCTTGCCAAAAGATTTCACTGTTTTGTGAAAACGTTTCTTCTGTTTTTTCTCTGTGAAAAAACGTCTTTAACTTTTCTTTAGAAAAGCCCAAAGTTTTCACTGATATGAAAACGTTCCTTCTTTCTGTTTAGAAAACAAAGTTTTCACTGTTAATGACAGTCCCACAATTTTGCTGACAACAAATTTGGCTTTCCGTGTCTTTACAAAGAAGTTGCTTCGCACCGTGCGCTCAAGGACGTACAGACAACACCGTAGTTCAAAAATAGTTCTTTATCTTTTATAAGAAATACTATCTTAAACAATTCTAATGACTTAGCCATAAACTGATGAGAAAACTCATGCGATTGGCTAAGGGCCTTTGCCGGCGACCAATCAGAGCACACGTTACGAGGCTCAGTTTGGACCGCCAATTTTGATAGTGAAAACTGCTATCCATCCCCTCTTGCCTGCTGGAATCTATCTCGGAAGGACGTAAATTTAAGCTCCAGGCGTTCACGGAACGAGAAGAACAGGAACAGCTAATGCAGGGCCGCTGTCCGCGTAAAAGGCAACTAACAACTAGGAATCGCTCTTTTCCCAACACCAGAGGTCGAGATAAGACATGCTTTTGAAGCCTACCCGTCACTGACATCGAGAACGACCTGTTTGAAACCTGCCAAAGGGTGGAGCCGTAGATTTTCTTAAAAATCACACTTCTAAACAAGAGACAGATAAGTTTCGCAAAAACATTAATTTTGCAAATCATTACACACCATATACAGTGCATTTTGTTAATCTTGCATACATTTGTGAATCTTGCATAGACTTTGTAAATCTTACATATACTTGTATATCATCTCACGTATTGTATTTTGTATGTTACATGTTCTTGTTGTTTGATAAACGCATTGTTTTGTTGTAAAGCCTTGAGTTGTGTTTATTACCTGTTATTTTATCCTTGTCTTTATCTTGCCACTATAATTCCCAACACTTTTCATACAGTGAATGCCGTGAAAACTGTGAATTAAACGAAAATTCGAATAAGTCACAATTATCGGGATTTTTCCTCGTTCAGAAAAATCCGAACGTAAAAAACAAAGATGGCGTCGTTAACAAAAAGGGGGTTGGGGAAAACGAAAATAAAGATGGTCTTGCTTGATAAAGAAATAGAATATTTATTCAAATAATCTCCTCTAAGGGAAGCAAAAATGAAATACAGAAATACAAAACAATTTACACAAAGATTGCATAAATTTCCCTATGCATGACTAACTAACAATTTAGGGGTCAGGTAACACAAATATAAAAATATATAATAAATGCAAAAATACAAAAGTGTATATAGAGGGTTGCACTTATGTAACAGAATGGGCGTTAATCAACCAATAACTACCCTTCAAAATATACTACAAAATGGGTATAAAAAAAACAGGAAGAAAACACTTACTGTCGAAAGGGTTTAGACAATAAAATACCCTTTATAAAAATGATTTCTCTCGCGCAGGAGAGACCAAAAGTTCTACAGAACTCACAGTTCTGTCAAAAAAATGTCTCGTTCCTTTTCGTTCAAGGACTGAGGCTCCCGGCTGTAGAATAAGGCTGCTTTACTTGGACTTTCTCGTGAAAAAATATAGGGCTGGTCTTCTGCACAGTATCACACTCTTTTTACTTGTCCGCTTTTTCATCAAAGGGATGGACCATGCGATGACTGCGACCCTTATCGATAAAGGAAAATGAATAAACCACCGTCTCAGCCGTTCTGGGAATTCTGCTGGGTCGCAACAGCAATTATCCACCTTTTCTCAATCAAGGTTTCTTTTAAAACGGCCAATGTCCGTCCTGAAGCATCTTATGTGTTCGTCTCACAGTGCCCAAGACGGGACAAACTGCTAGCTGCGTCCGCTCGCTTCGCTTCCCAGTTCCAAAGAGGAAGAATATGGGAGGGCACGTGACATTCCAGCCCCAAAGCCAGCAACAGGTGCCTCCCTTCACCATTTGTTTTCGCACAAAAAATACGAAACAAGAGAGACAGACCAAAAGGGAAAAAAAGGCATGCCTAATACAGAAACAATTTATAACGACAAAAAAATTTCCAATACAATATCACACAAAATACAATGAAATACAAATACAATGAAATAGACAAATATTACACAGAACATTCCAACTATAAAAACATTTAAAGCAAAAACTATGAATTACAAATTACACATATGAAGGGGGGGTTTGGGTATTTAGAACTCAAATGCCACAAAAGGCACAAACAATAATTTAACAGGGGAAAAGGATATTTCTCATTTTGAGAAATTACAAATTAAACCAAAATAACAACATGTAAATAAATGCAGTTTCAGAGAAGAGAATGGAGGACTTAAATACCTTTGCTGGCACTTAGGGACTTGCACATTAAAGGGACCAATATCTTAGTGGTTCTAAGAATTGCGGTTTCAAAAATACCGCCAAAAGTTGCTCACAATCGGAGCCTCAAAAAGCTTGACTTGCTCAAATGACCATCTCAACGGAAAGAAAGATTTTTGCCAGCACTCCTTTAGGCTTGACAATACCAAACATTCCTACTCAATCCAAGACTTTATCTTTTATTTAAAGCCCTTTTCTATTTCACTGCACAAACAGCAGAGAGTTACTCATCATAAAACACAAAGGCAAAATAAGCACTCCAAACAATCTCAGAAAATGCACTTACACATATAATAGGGGTTATTAAAAACCCAAGAACTATTTTTTATAAGGTAACCATTTTTACCAGGAGGGTGATCAGGGTCGTGGGGTACTTTATTTGGGGTTGGAGGAGGAAGTGGGAAGGAGAGGCCTAAAACCGGACATGATGCCAATGACAAGGCAAAATTTGTTTACTGCTGGAATCAGCCTAAAAACAGTGACAGCTACAACCACCAGTGTCTGGTCCAGTTCATTTTTATATGTAAGTTTAGACTTTGTTCTTGAGGAAAAAAATAAAATAACCGACAATTTACAATTTTAAATTTTATCGGAAATCTGATAGAGAATTATCTTCCCCTGTCGCTAGAGGGTGAATCGCCAATACGATGTTGATGCCAGAATCAAACCCCGGAACTTGTCTGTAGGCCGTCGACCTGGACGGAGGCGTTTTTTAACCAGCATACTTTCTAAGGCTGTCTCAAAGCATACTACTGAAGGCCGTTTCGACAGGATACTTATCAGATGGCTGAGGACCTAAATAGTCAATTTAAGAAGGGCCCCATCCACCGTCATTTAAAAGAACAGTTACCCAGGCGAGAAGCTTCTAAAAGAGCATCCCCTACTTTTACTTATCGGACGAGAACGGACAAAACGGACGTGTTTCTACAGAACTCTACAACCACAGTGACCAGAATTCCGTTTGTAGAGCCACTTCTCCAATGAACATTATTTCCCCTCACAGATAAGTCTAGTAGCAAAGGCCATCAAAATTTGCAACAACATTTCTGTACTTTTTTGATAATACATGTGTCTGTATTTTTTATTCGTGTTTGTTTCCTTCTTTCGTCCGAACAATAACCACTAACGGAGAATAAGGGCTACAACTAAACCCTGTAAATACTCTTAATTTTTTATAAAAGTTTAAAGAAAGGGAAAGGTGCTGTTGTACCAAAATGTTGTCAATACCTACTAATTAAATACTCTTAATTTTTTATAAAAGTTTAAAGAAAAGGTGCTGTTGTACCAAAATGTTGTCAATACCTACTAATTAAATACTCTTAATTTTTTATAAAAGTTTAAAGAAAGGGAAAGGTGCTGTTGTACCAAAATGTTGTCAATACCTACTAATTAAATACTCTTAATTTTTTATAAAAGTTTAAAGAAAGGGAAAGGTGCTGTTGTACCAAAATGTTGTCAATACCTACTAATTAAATACTCTTAATTTTTTATAAAAGTTTAAAGAAAGGGAAAGGTGCTGTTGTACCAAAATGTTGTCAATGCCTACTAATTAAATACTCTTAATTTTTTATAAAAGTTTAAAGAAAGGGAAAGGTGCTGTTGTACCAAAATGTTGTCAATACCTACTAATTAAATACTCTTAATTTTTTATAAAAGTTTAAAGAAAGGGAAAGGTGCTGTTGTACCAAAATGTTGTCAATGCCTACTAATTAAATACTCTTAATTTTTTATAAAATTTTAAAGAAAGGGAAAGGTGCTGTTGTACCAAAATGTTGTCAATACCTACTAATTACAAATCTGTGAAAAAAGTTGATTACAGTGTGTGAAATAAACCTATTATTTCGAGATAAAGGTGTGAAGTGATGTCTGAAAGCAACCACGGTAATCACTGTCATCGATTGTCATCTATGAGCATGTGCAGGAAAAAGGACCCACTTCTGAGCCCCAAGATAATCTCTCGGCTATTCTGACTGAGGCCTTAACTGAGACGATACACTATTACTGAGCAGGAAGGAATAACCCATGAATAAAGCCTAAACCTGAAAACTACCTTTTGTCTTTGTCTCTTTCTTTTTCTTTCCTTGAATTCATTTTCAGTGTGACCATCAAATAAGATGGGGTTAAAAGCAAACCCTGTGAACAAGCACTAGGAATAACCACAGCTACCTTTAAACCTAAAACATTAAAGCTCTTGTCACCCTACAGGTATACTATATACAAAGAAACAGGTATACTATATATACAAGATATAAAGTATACCATACAAAACTTGCATGAACTTAAACCAACAGTAATTTTATTTAAGGTTGGTTTATTATTTTTCTTCCCACTATGGATTTACACATACACACCACCCTATGAGAATATGCTGACTGCATCTCTGCAGAGGGGTAAGACCCCACCCCCAATGGGGCCACCTGTTGGCTGTGGATAGCGATCCATAATACCTTAGGACAGGATCATTGTGACTGAGCAGTCCTTAACCTGGGTACGAAGTGGTCCCATAACATGTAACACTCCACTTCGGTTTTTACTTGAGTTAAACGTGTGATCAGAGAGGCCCTATCCAATCAGTTGGCTGGTCATGTCAAATGCACTTCTAAGATTTCACTAACATCATGCAAACGGTAATGCTGGGAACTTTTGTATCAATTTAACAGTTTATATCATACATTATTATATATATATTCTGTATTTAAAGACATTTTTATTGTCCTGTCAACTGGGGCTGTAGAGTACACCAACAGCACCTCTATAGAGTGGTAAGCCCCTTTCAATGGGGCCACCTGTTAGCTGTAGGTGCGACCTGTAATGCCTGAGGATAGGATCATGGTGGCTGAGCAGTACGTGGCTTGGATACTAAGAAGTACAGTGACATGCAACACACCACTTTGGCCCTTACTTGGGCTAGACATGAGGTCATTGAGGCCCTATTTTATCAATTAACTTTTCATGTCAAGCCCTAGTACCTATATGATTGTCCCAACCATATTCTTCAAATTGCTCTTTTAGTAAACACCAAACCCCCTTTATCATATGGATACTAAAAGATGATGACTTAGGGTCAACCACCAGTTTATTAATTCTACTAATTCATTAATCAACATGAAGTTAATGAAAATTATTTCTACCAGTTTATTAATTCTACTAATTCATTAATCCACATGAAGTTAATGAAAATTATTTCTACCAGTTTATTAATTCTTCCAATTCCTTAATCCACATGAAGTTAATGAAAATTATTTCTACCAGTTTATTAATTCTTCCAATTTATTAATCCACATGAAGTTAATGAAAATTATTTCTACCAGTTTATAAACCAAACCAATATTTACCTACAAACTATTCACTTAAAAATCATATATACAAAAAGAAATTTGGCATTAAATAGCCCACAAGGGTTGATATGCCATTAAACAAAATAATTAACCAACCAATCACACACACATGCGTGCACATACATACACACATATACATATACACTTATGCACACACGTCACATATATATTCACTCACACACATGTACACACACATACACCTACACACACACACACACACACACACATATATATGATTGATTTGGTTTATTTGTTTAATGGCATATCAACTCCTTATGGGTTATTTAATGCTGAAATTTTAATCATTTGCAAATGTTTGATTGCCACCATAACTATATATTCAATGTGCAATTGTACTTTTTTAAAATCACACTTTTTATTTCTCTATAATCCTGTGTCAGTGCTATTGTATGGCTGCACCACTTGGACTTCAATGAAATGTTTAGAGAAAAAGCTAGATGGGAACTACAAAAGGATGCTGCATACTGTCTTGAACAAATTCTGGAACCAGCACCAAACAAAAAATCTACTGTACAACCACTTACCTCCTATCACCCAAATCGTCCATGTTTTTATATTTTCTTAATACTTTGTATTAAAGGTTACATGCATATAAGAACAAATAAGGAGAAACACAAGGACTTCAAATACAACACATTGGACGGTGCCAAATCTTTATTACGAGTGTCTGTCGACTACTGCTGCTATCAGTCAGTGATATAGAGAGTAGGAGGTTGCAGTCATTAAATAATGGTGTGAGTCAGCTCTTCATAAAGGGGGATAATACTATTATATAACACATGTAAGATCAACAAGACATTCATAAGTGACATTTTTCTGTGGACAACTACACATGGACACACCAGTGTATGCTGACCAGCAAAAATCTACATCAATCAGCTCTGTGCAGATACTGGATGCTGTGTGGAAGACCTGTTAGGAGCGATTGTTCTATAGCCATTGTTGGGTCAGTATTATTAAAATTTAAATGATAAAATAATTATATACTGATGGTGTACCTTGATCAATTTATTGCCCAGCTCACTGTGCCGTGAGATGAAAAAGGTTGAAAAAATCGGTAATTTATGAGGAAGTGTGTCTCGGTCTCCTGCCTCAAAAATTGCTATCCAGTGACTATTAAAATAATGACCCAGCTCAGTCTATTCAAAACTATCCATCTTTATATCTATCTATCTTAATTTGTTCATATTTATCTATATTACTTTAAATACTAAGATTTTTTTTATTCATGTTTGTTTAATGTCTTGTTTTTAGTTTAAATAAACAAGAATTACAACAAAAAAAGAAGCAACCCTCCACCAAATGCATTTACTTGTCAAAAATATCTATCTCCATTTGTTCATATCTATCTATATTATTTTGTTTGTTTATCTATCTATCTATCTATCTTAGTCTATTCAAAACTATATATCCATCTTCATATCTAAACAAGAATTACGACAAATTACGATAAATAAACAAGAATTACGACGACCTGGGGTTGTTATTTTGATAGTCACCGGGTAGCAATTTTTGAGGCAGGAGACCGGGATGCACTTCCTCATAAATTACCAAAAACTCTGATCTAAATAGATAAAAAAAACATAAGTTAATAAAAAGGATTTTTAAAAAATGATTTAAAAAGAAATTTTGAATACCTAACAAGAATGAATAAAACAAAAATATCTTCAGCATGAAATAATCCAACCAACTTGGGGGTGTACATCTGTGGCAAGCCGGAAGTGCATACTTCGACAGACAGAAGTCGAATGACAAAAATAAGTAGTTTGCGCATGTGGATCGCGCAACCTTAGTAAAAATAAAATTCGTAAAATTCAACCAATCAGATGCGTTCCCGCTTAAAAAGAAAAATTATCGAAAGGAGCCTTGCTGATCCTACCTGATTGCTATAAATGCTCAGACTTTTTCATTTTCAAGCAGAAAGATCTCATTTGCCTAAGGGAATTCACGTCACCCTTTTTAAGAACATTTCGCTTACATGCTGAAGGTATCTATCTATCTATCTCTTTAAATAACCTATGCTTTTGGAGATAAACCTTAGATTCATTCAACTTATGCCTGACTGCTTTTGAGTTGACTTTAAACTTTCACCTTTTCTTTCTCACTTAGAGATTTATAACATCTCTGCTTATATTTTACATTGAACTTTTAAAAAAGCACCTTTTTACAGAACCTTGCCAAGTATCCTGTATTACCTTTGTAAACTTCTGTTAATACAATTTTGTTTGTTTAATCAAGAGTTTTGTCTTCTATGCCATTGTGCTTGATTGTTTTATGGTCTTTAAATGTTTGAACACTTTTATTAAATATTGTCATCAAACTGCCCTAACTATCACCATACTACATCAATTAAATGAATCTATATACATGTGCTCGTTTTATCTTTATATTGATACTGTTGCAGAAAATTTAATTAAAATTGGATAATTCCCTGATCTTTGGTATATTTTTTCAATCAATGGTAGTGATTTGATTTTGTAAAATACGTCTATGATGTCACAGTCGTTGGTACCTAAGCTTAAAAGACATTATGGAATATCACAAATACTTTTCCCCCCTCATACTTAAGTTAATTTCCTTGGCATAATAAATTTGGAAACTAAAATTTTTTTTTTTTTTTTAGGGAACTAGATTGTTTTAGACAAAATGTAGACATCTCTGTAAATGATTGCGAGTTATTCCCCTTGCTTTGTTCACGGGTGTCCTATTGTGAGGGTACATTCATCGTTTGACACCGCATGCAGACAACCACGTGTTATTATAGCGGCAAATATGATTTGCATTAGCAGGCAAATTTTAGATAAAAAAAAGAGTTTTACATTGAAGAAGCCACGAGTATTATTTGAACACTGTTTGCGAATGAAACAATGTCTTCACCAGTCGAAGTCTCATATCATCATTTTTGCCTGTCAGTTTACCGTTACAGTGAAACTCTTTCAACTTGCGAATGGTGGCTAGCTAAAAAATACCGAACCACGAACTTACGAGAACGGATTTTGGATATTCTTAGGTTTGGTTACGACGAATTTTGATGTGTGGGAATATAAGCGCCACACATTTATTTTATTAACGTTTATTTTCTGTTGGTGCAAATATTTCTGTGGGCTTCCTTTATGAACTTTTTGCGAACTTTATAAACCATGTTTCAGGAGATATTTAAATCTCCACGTGCACACGTGTTGTTTTGTTTTGTTTAAATACTTTCCACTTTAATTTACCCAAAGTTTACAATTTGTGTATGCAAGCCGTAACATAGGTACCAACAATTGTGACGTCGTAGACATATTTTACAAAATCAAATTACTACTCCCCATTGAAAACAAAAAAAAAAAACGGTATTATGATAAAATCGGATAATGCCATTTTAATGAAACTTTTAGTGTTGATTTATCAATGAATGAATTCTATTAATTATCAGTTATTATTATTTTTTTTTTTTTTTTTTTCATTTTCTTTTCTTTCTGGTCACTTAACTTTGACTCGACCTTGTTTTTGCAGCGCAAGGGTCTGCAAATTTTGTCATAGGCGTATCTACAAAATAAATTTACCCCCCCCCCACCTCGATTGAAGAAAAAAACCCAAACCTTGCCCCTCCTTTATTTAGGGGGGGGGTGCAAAATATCGGGTTATATATGGGTATGTTCAAGGGCTGACAAGGGAGATCATAAATTTATTTTTTACATTTCTTTATTTTAAAACAATTACCAAAAATCGGGGAATTGTCCAATTTTAATAATTTTCACCAAATTATTTTTCAATGACTTAATTTTATAACGATTAGCTTATTTTATTAAAGAAACTTGAATTTTTTTTTTTTTTTTTTTTATCCATTCAGGATGAGAACCTTTGACCATTTGAAGAAAAAGAAATTCCCAGTCCCTAATTTTTAACATTTCTTGAAAGATCCTGAGATATATATATATATATATATATATATATAATATAATTGTTTTCTTAAAACTCAAAAAAAAAAATTGTTTTTTTATATTTTATCTTTGAAAAAATCTAAGTTAAAAAATATGTAATGATATGCTGCATATTTTCCGAGATTTTAAATTTAAAAAAAAAAAAAACTTCAATTTCAACTATGGATGACAAAACAGGCCGAATTCTCTCCCAGTCTAAATAAATGTCAATCGCAACAAAAGTCTTTTTAGCTACACTTCCAAGAATAAATATTTTTAAAGATATTGGATAGAAAATCGCATGTTTATCTTTTTACTTCGAAATACCCGGATGTGAAAACATACGAGATAGTAAAATATAGCGATTTTGGGCAACCATAATTTGTTCAGCAGCTAAAAAAAAAAAAATCTAAGGGAAATAAGTCAGTGTAAACAAAATAGGAGCCATGCGAGGCTACAAGAAAGATCTATAGCCTCGAGCCATGTCCCTTTTTGAACATGGCTTGTTATATACTTTTGAAACTAATTACAGTATGAATAAGAAGACAAAAAAACGAAGGTGTGAATAGAAGAACAATTTTTTAAGGGAGTGACTCGGGTAGAAAATAAGTACCAAAAATCTGAAAATTAAATGTTTTTTTTTTTTTTTTTTTTTTTTTTTTTTTTAATACTCTGTTAAGAATGTTAGTCACTGCCATTTTGTTGGCTCATTTTCATTTTAAAAATTAATTAAATCGGTTATTTAAGGTCAATCTTTTGTCGAAGTCAAAAAGAAGTAACATAATGAGCCTCGGTAAAAAGGGTGGGGGGGCAAAATAATATTACACATGTAATTTATTTTTAATACATTTTTAAACTATTTTCTGTCAATTTTGCTCAAATATATCATAAACACTACCAAAGATGTAAATCTATATTTTACAAAATAACACCCCCCTCCCCGATTGGGGGGAAAAATCAGGAAATTATCTGATTTTAATCAAATTTCCAGAGTTAATTTATCAATGAATGAATTTTATAATGCATCAGTTATTTTATTTCAAGACCTGATTTAATTAGGTATTTCTAGTATGGTGAATTAATAGATAAAATTCATTTGATATGAAATGCCTAATTTTAAGTTTCAAATTTCCTATTTTTAGATTCTGAAAACATATTTATTCAATAAGTACTTTAGTTTATAGTTTATCTAATAATTTTTGTAGAAAAACTATTGAAAATTTAGGCACCCTCCCTTAAACGGAACAAATATCTATGCATAATTTATTCTTTTATAAGATAATAGCCAATTAAATAATTATCAAAATGAGTAAAAGATCTCCAAAAATAATTTTTCTTAGTTTTTATTTTGCATCTAATTTTCCGATTTTCGGTACTTATTTTCTACCAGGATAGCTCTGTTAAAAATGTTTTTTTCTTCCCTTCACACCTTTGGTCTTTAAAAAAAACCTATATTGTAATTAGTTTCAACTGTATATAATCCCACTCCTTATTATTTATAATTATACATCAATATTTGTTCTGTTTAAAAGGGTGGGGATCTAACTTTCAATTGAGTTTTTTCCAAAAATTATTCGATAACAAAAATAAAGTAGACTAGTTATTAAATAATATATTTGGTTTTAGAATATAGAAATATGAAATTTAAAACTTAAAATTAGTTATTTTTAAATGAATTTTATCTATTAATTAGCAATATAATAGGTATTGCCAAAGATGAAGTCAAATCCGTATTTTACGTGTGTCACTTGAGTATGTGGCATTTGTTCCTATACTGGTTGCTATTTTATCTGCAATTTCAGCTACCATATCCAATTTAATGTCTTTGGGGAGTGATGCTAGCATCTGGGTTGTATGTGTTTGGAGTTTGTCTTCTCATAGGTTTATCAATACTGTCGGACATGTCGTTTCCTCCTAAGGATTGCATTTTCTTCAATAGTTGTGAAAGCTTCATGTGTCCCAGTTTTAGGTTATTGAAAAGTAGCGTAAGAACCTTCTTTTGTCTGATTTGCCGCTCTGTTCGAGTATTGCCTCTTTCAGCATGTCATAGGGTCGTTTTCCTGGTGTGTTGTTGAGTATCTCTATCAGATTGGTTGTAATCTCTGTCGAGAGTTTTTACACTGTATAGGAAAAATGTGTTTTGTGAGGTGATACCTCTGGCGTTAAAAATCTTTTAATTGTGCAAACCAGCTTTGCACATTTGTTGGACAGTACAACGGTAGATCTTGGGGTAGTGGCAAAAGAGGTTGAATTCTTGGGTGCACCTTCTTTTATAGCTAGCTTTACGTGACCACCAGAAGTGTAGTGGTTGGCTAATTTCTCTTAATATTGTTTTTCGCATTACTATCCCCTACAAATTCCCACCTGAGGAGAAAGCCATGAACATGGTAATATATTTTGATGAGTCAAAAATTTTAAATACTAACCTGCAGATTTTTTTTTTTTTTTTTTTGTGGTGATCCTTATACTTAGTAATATAAGTATGGATTGTTGGAGTGTCCTTTTGTTTTTTAGGCTAGCTGTTCTTTTTGGATGCAAGGAGGTCTAGTTTTGTGATGGTTTTGTGGTAAATTTGTCTTTTGTTCCAGGTACATTGGTAGTAGGGTTTGGGTAGTTCTTTCTGTTTCCTCCAGTTAGGGTGTGAGGGGAGGTAGTTATAGGTCAGTGATAATTCCAATGGGTATAGGTGTTTTATCGAATAGATTTTAGTCACTCCATCACCTCTCTTGACCTGAACCGATCGAATCTTATCTCCAGGAAAGTTCAACTACCCTCCCAAGTTGCCAATAAGGTCTAGGCTTCAAGGGATTTTTTTATGAGGATTACATCTTTTTTAATTTTATTAGAGAATTTCATTTTGTGTAGATCCTTGCAATTTTCTCTAAGGCCGGGCAAATATTCTTTGTACCACATTTCTCGGAACCTTTCTCGTATTTTTTCTTGTAGTTCCAAGGTCTTGATGAGGTCAGACCTTGCTGGGCAGGGTTCAGTTTCTCCCACATTTTGAACATTAGAACTCGCAATAAATCTACTGTTGGCATTTGGATACAAAAAACAATTCAGTGATTCATTTGCAAATCACTATTGGATGAACATCCATATGTGAGAGGACTAGAGTTTATTTTGGATATCTGTAAGTCATGTCAGATCAAAATATTTTATTTTGGTGCGACTGATGTATTTTATATAGACATGACTTCGCTACTTGGATCAAGCGCTCACATGTGCTTCCTACCCAAGGAGAATATAAGGGTATTTTAATGTGCTTGATTTGGTAGCTGTTAAATCTATTTTGAAAGTCTGTAGAATACACATGATGTTCCACAATATCTCCTCCCAGGGCTGCATTAAATGATCTGGCGTTGCTCCTGTAGATGTAGGGGGGGGTGCCATATATATTTGCAAATCTAATTAATGCTTGGACAAATGCAGATGTGGATGTATCTTCCATAAGTTCTGTGTATTGCCCTTATATTTAAGCATGTAGAAATTAGGGTAATTTTCACCTTTTAGTTGTTAAAATTCCTAGCAAATAAGGCAATTAGAGTAACTTTTCTTGACTTTCACTTTGAACTGAGCAGGTAGCTATTTTGAAAGTCTCCGTGCGAAATAAACAAATCTTAGAAACTTTTTTGAAAACAATACAACTGCATGCTTTAACATAAAAATATCATAAAATGTGTTCTTAATAACAATTAAGTTCATTTCAGATAATGCACACGCACAATTTTATGCTAGGAATTTTAACTAAAACGTGAAAATGACCAAAATTAGTATGTATTTTTTTTTTTTTTTAACAGTTCTTTCCTTGTTTGACCCACACATGTCTAGTGTAATCAATTCCTGTTTAAATGTCTTGATAATATTAACTCTTTCCTTCAGTAGATTTGTGATTTTTGGGTATTTGAATGCTAAGTAGTTTAATTTCTTGCATATGAAGCATTTTGATATTACTCTTTTCACCACTTGCTTAGCTGGGGGTGCTAGAAGGCAGTAGCTAAGGGTCTTCATGTCCTTGGAATGACATTAAACTATCTGATGGTAAGGTTACAGTTCTTGGAGGTTTGGGGTTATGTGGAGCACCCCTTCATCACCATTGCTCCCTGGTCCACTCTGACCCAGAGTGGTAGTACCTGTTAGGGTCCCATCTATGGGTTGAATAGAAAAATGTGTTCATAAAAAAAAATTGAGTATCTATTTAGAATGAATTTATTTTAAAACTTTATCGGCATTAAATGACCCACTGAGGTTGATATGCCATGAACCAAACCAAATCTAGTTTGGAGCACCCAAAATCCTGAGAGCCTTAACTTAGTCAGAGTAGCACTGATGTCTAAATGCTTAAATTTTTCATGACAATTGGTGATCACTAATTCTGTTGGAGGTGGTTGTTTGGATAGTAGAATTGGATATATATATTTACCAACCTCTCTGCACGAGCAGGATGCGACACAAGGTCAATTTCTTAAGCAGAGTTTAACAGGTTTGAATTCAGTGTTTTCCTTCTCTTAGACTGGTTACTAGGTCATGATTAAAGAGCCCAGTCTGCCCTGCTATTTACCCATAGCTGGAGGGAAATTTGGATTCATACCTTTCCCAAGGGTATTAACGCCAAGTGAAATGCAAACAGCTTCGTCGACGAATTGAACTCTGGTCAACGAGTCCATTTCCTATGACTCTAACCATTAGCGCACGCACCTCCTAGAATTGGATATATTTGTTCGTACTCGTACATTGAGGTTTAATCTATCTTGCCATCTAAGAATGTTAAAATTCTTGACACAGTCGGGAGGCTATCTTTGGGATCCTTTAGGTAAGTGATTTTGTTTTGAAATGTTTGCTGTTGCATTATTTTGAAAAGATGAATCCTTGCACAATGATCAAGACCTGGAGCAATTGATTTCAGGTGCTTTGCTTGGACCTTATGAATTAAGGCACCCCTTTTGCGATTTCAATTCGTGGGGACATTTTTTCCATTTACACCGTCAAAATCCGGTTAATTGATTTTATTTTTATTTTTTTTTATTTTTTTATTTTTTTTTTTTAAATTCTAAAACTAACCCTAACTCCTAACAAACAACTGGATTTTTACGGTGTAAATGATAAGTGTCCCCATGAGTCTAGATCACGGAAGGGTGCCTTAAGGTCATATGGTCTCTTTGCTTTGTGTATGAATCTGAAAACAAATGCTGGAGCTTTTATCAGTTTTGACAACTTGTAAAATTGACCAAAGGGTATGATGGGTTCTACTTTTGCATTGAAAATTGTTGTCGTACTGTTGATTTTATCAGATCTTTAATTTTTGAACTCCAGCAGTCAAGTTGGTAAGCCATGTCTAGGTCAATTTTAGAGAAATATTTTCCTCCTTACATTTCCTGTATGGTTTCATCAATTGTTGGCACAGGATGTTGTTCATGGACAATGGTTTAATTAGCTCTCATGTCAATCCATATCCGGACATCATGTTCTTTTTTTTTTTTTTTTTTTTTTTTTTTCTGTCACTAGTGAATTAACCCATTGGGAATGTTCTGTGATTCTTTCAATAACATCCAGGTCCATTAGTTCTGTGGTGTTTTGTTTCTAATGCATTCACGTCCAAGGTGTCCTTGGTTTTGTTTTGTTTCACGGCATATCAACCTCGGGTCATTTAATGCTGATAAAGTTTTGAAATAAATCAATTCTTAATGGATAATACAACTTTTTTTATAAATACATTTTCTATTTAACCAATAGATGGGAAGGTGTCCTTGAGCTCCGCATTCTTTTGTAACATGAGTGGTGCTGTTGAGCTTTGTTTTGAATCCTTACCCTTGGGAAAGGTAGGGCGTCACATTGTGGTGTAATGGTTTGCAAACTAGTCTCGTAGATCCATTACTATTGAATAGATTCGATTCTTTTTTTCGTATGTACCAAATATCTGTGAGGCGTCTGAATGCCAAATTATTTCCTTCCCTGTATAATCTGGCTTTTGAATCTGTTTTTTTTTATGAAGGAGCACCTTATCTCTGACCAAATTGTCAGAATCCCCTTTAAAATTACATGGCTTTACAAGTACCTTGAGGTGAGTAATGAAGTTATTCACTGTCTCTCCCATGTTTGGATCCATTAAAAAAAAATTGTGTGGACTTTGGGTATATTTTCATTGAGGGTTAATCAAACAAATGAATTGCAATCTGGTATATGTCCCTTTTACTTGTCCTGGCGTTTGTTGCCTCTTGCTTTCTCTTTTCCTGTTCTGGGAAATTTCTCCATATTTCATGCAAGCACCCCCCCCCCTTAGTAGTAATACCGTCCATTTCTATTCAGTATTGCATACACCAGTAGCTGTGATATAGATTTCTAAATCCATTTCCAATTTTCATATCTTTGATGTAGCATTTCTGGTTTGCCTACTGTATCAAGGTGTTGTGGTGGATTTAAACCTCCAAGAGTAATATCTTTAGACAATTTTTGGATTTAAAAAAAATTTTTTTTTTTTTAAATTTTAATTTTGACAACTTATGAAAATTTTAACAAAAGATTATAAACAATGTTAATTATTTTATTCCTGTGCTTTAGTGTAGGCAGGAATGTTGCATGTACATGAATGTACTTATATATTTTTTTAATTAAAAAAAAATTTTTTTGTCTTTTCATGGTCACTGTGTGGTCTGTTAATGGAAAGTTTAATTTTGTTTATAAGTTTTCTAAGGATTTAGTTTTCCTAAGCTTTGTCATTGTCTGTCTAAGGTTCTGTTGGATCATTCTCATCACCAGTTGTAGTGAACAAACTCTAGGTTACCATGTTATGTGGTGTGCACAGTTCAAGATGCGATCTGTTATGGTTTTTTTTTTTTTTTTTTTTTTTTTTTTATTTATCTCACCTTACTAAGATTTCTCTTAATCTTGGTACTTCCAGATCTCAGTATACTACTTTTATATATTTATTTTTATTCAAAACAAATTTATACTCAAAATAAGTACCAAAAAGTTTTTTTCTTTTGAGATTTTTTCATTATTCTGTTGTATATGAAATATCATTTTCTTTTAGATTATCAGTGAAATAGTTATACATTAATATTAGTTCTGTTTAAAAAGGTGTGGGGGGGACTAAAGTTTTAAACTGATGTTTCTACATTAATTATTACATCAGCCTACTAAAGTAAGCTTGTTATTAAATGGATATTTGTTTTTATAATATAAAAATATGAATTTTAAAACTTAGAATTATGGGCATTATATTTGATATCAATTTTTATCGATTTAAAACCTGATATAATTAAACAACTCTGGATGCCTATGTAATATACATTTTATGTAAACCATTATTTATTTTCCTTGAGGCAATGAATGACTTGTAAATTATTACCAGCTAAAATATAAAATAAAATACCCAGTTAGATTTATTTTAATTAATAAAATAGATTAAAAGTAATTTAAAAGCAAAAAAATATCTGTACAGAATTACTTCCCTAGTCTTTTAAAATCCAAATGGTAGAAATAAAGTGTAAATCAATTATGCTTTTGGGAATTCATATATTCCAAATACTTGGCAGGAAAAATATGCTGACATTAGACAATTATCCATCCTTAGGAACAATATTGAGTTTTTTCAATAAGACATTACTTGGCTAAAAAGTTACAAACATGCAAGTAATTTTTTTGTCTAGTGTATTTAATGTTTTTTTTATTTATTTCTCAGAAACTATTAAGAGGATTTTAAGATGTTTCTGTGTGTTGTAAAAAGTAAACTTAGTCATTTTTTGGGGTGAAATTTAATTGTTTAAAATGTAATAAAAATGAATTATATATGTAATATTATTTTGTATCTTTACTGCCTTTTTACACTTTTCAACTAAAACAAAAATTATTATAATTATTTATTTATTTATTTATTTTTTTTAATGAAAATGTCATAATTGTTGGTACATACTATAATATTTGAGTGGGAATTTACGTGTTTGTTCACCTCAATTATCACCCCCCCCTTCTTTATCCTAATTCATTTTGACAGCCTTGAAGCAAAAGAAAAATGACTACAGATAAACTACACTATGAGAAAGATAGGCCGGAAAAGTAACAAATATCCAAGACTTTAATTAGGGGTCATCAGAGTACAGAACCCTGCAATAAGACAGTTATGCAGCCCCAAAGAATTGAGTCTGAAGAAGGAAGACCAAATCCAATACAAGTTACCAGGAGACTAGGCAGGGCTTGGAAAAACTTGGAACAAATAAAACTGGTTCAATGTCCAAGATCATACTGGTGAACAGTCTAGATTTAAAGACAATCAAATGGAAAATTTCCATCCGGAGGACAATGAACACATCAATTTGATGGAAAATGACACCATACCATGAAATAGTCTCCGAAGTTCAGCTAGCTATTGACTTTAGAACCTATGATGAATTGGAAAAACCATGACCAGAAGACAATATCAAATAGGTGGGTGATCACCTCTAAAGAGGGAACCATCAAGGCATGCCTGGTTGCAAGGGGTTTTGAGGAAAACTACTTCATCAGGACAGCTACCCAGACAGTAAGCAAAAGAGCAATTAAAAGGGAATGTGATGTCTATATAAAAACCCCTATTGAAAGTAAAACTCCAGATGGCCTTATCTGGAAACCAAGACATGGACTATATAGCTTTAAGGATGGAGCAAGACAGTTTTACTTAAGTGTGTATATTGAAATCACTACTTTGGGATGTACACAATTAAAATTTGACCCTGCTGTATTCATCATGATAAAAAATGGTCACCTAACTGGTATCATATGTAGCCATGTTGATGATTTTCTCCACGCAGGTGATAAATCTTTTGAAATCACCATGCAAAAATTGCGCAAATGGTTTATTGAAGGAAAAATAGAGGATGGAGACTTCCAGTATATTGGTTTCTGGATAGGGCTGATGGTATCAGACTAGACCACTCTAGATATATGGAAAACCTGGAGCATCTTGAACCTGATAGAACATTGCAGAAAACAGACCAGCTCACTATAGCAGAACAGAAACTCTATTGTAAGCTGATCAGGCAACTAAAGGTTCAGTCTGATTTAGCATTCAAATTGGTTGAAAAGCTTAACAAGGCAACAGTAGCAGACTTAGTGCATGCTATCAAAGTTATTGGTTGTTTGAAACAAATCAAGCAAATCCAATTATTTCCTCCTTTTGAAAGGTGATATAATGAATATGTAAATACCTTGGTACCCCCTCACTGTAATCTGATTGGACAGTGTCATGTATAAATAGTCGACACTGTGTTGGTCCTCTACCTAATGCCTACAAGCTAACTTACTCGCTAGACGACACCACGGAGACGGATTGCTATTCGATGTACCAATTACTACTGCGATAATATACCAAATACAAACTTCAGAATATATCCCTTAACCTGGATATATCAAAAGGAAATCTGACTGAAGACTGGGAAATCTTTGTCTTCACTGGGAAACATAAATGAAGGAAAAGGTAGTGTTGGTGCTTATATTTTGTGGGCAAAGGATCAAATAGGAAACTATTGCTTGGCAGGCAAAAAAAGATCAAAGAGTGGTGTGATCTACTATTGCAGCTGAAGGCCTGGCTTTATTAAAAGGACTAGACTGCAATATATTATAAGGAACTTATTGTAGCTATGAACATACTAAAACCAGTAGACATACCATTAACTGCCTTCATTGACAACAAAAGTATTACTAAAGCACTGCAATCAACCAAACTTGTGGATGACATGCGTTTAAGGATTGATGTTGCTGCAATAAGTGAAATGCAACTCAACAACAAAGTCTTCGTAAAATGATGTCCTGGAAAAATACAACTGGCCAATTCATTAACCAAATGTGGAGTATCAGACATTGAACTGTTGAATGTTCGGACCATATGACCTTTAGGCACCCCTTTTGATCTCAATTAAGAAAGGACATGTTTTTCATTTACACTGTCAATATCCGGTTGTTTTAACAGACTATTTTTAGATTTTTTTTTTTAAATTATAAAACTAACCCCTAACAAACATGATATTGACGGTGTAAATGAAAAACATGTCCTTTCTTGAGATGAAAAAGGGGTGCCTAAAGGTAATATGGTCAGAAAATCCCAAAGGTGAATTTTGGTAATTGTGGAATGGCCAATCTACAAAATTGTGCTGTTGCATGAAGCAGATACCTGCAAAGTCCCCACCGAGTAGTCAAAAATTTTATATGCATTTATAGAATTTTTAAATTTAAAGAAATTTTTTTTTTTTTTTAACAAGTAATCTTTATTTTGGGGAGCCATGTAAATCAATGAGTTATACCTCTTGTTTTGTTCATATTTTATTGTGAGGGTACATTCACTGTTTTACGGGCGGGTGGAGAGGGCCCCTCCAATCAATCAGCTGGTCATGTCATGCCCTAGCACCTATATAATTGCCTTAACCCTATTGCCATTATGGCAAACCCCAACCCTTTTTATCATATCTCTACTGTATACTTGATGTTTACTACAAGATCATTCAACATTTTCATTTTAATACTGCATGTATACACATACATAGTATTAATTTGAATATATAACATCACTTTGAACTTAAAATACCTTTTTTAAATACCTGCTATGTTGTATTACATACAAGAAATAGAACCCCTCTTTATATATTTTTTAAAACAAAGCTTGTCCTGTGTGTGTGTGTGTGTGTGCAGCTATGTTTACATTTTTTTTTTTTTTTTCCAAAATTGGAAGCTTCACAAAATCCTGATGTTAAAGCATTATCAAAATTCCCCTATTATATATGAAAATAACTATTTTTATTAATGATATAGTCCTCTATATGGGCTGGATTGCCTCTCTCACTGCGAACATCACAAATGGTAGTGCCTCATCCCAATCCTTTTGATGTTCCACACAGTATGCTCTCATCATATTTTTTCAGGATGGAATGGTATGGGTGCTAGAAGGCAGTGGCTGAGGGTCTTCATGTCCTGGGAATGATGTTAAACTATCTGATGGTGAGGTTCCAATTTTGGAGGTTTGGGGATTGTGGAGCACCCCTTCATCACCATTGCTTCTAGTTCCATTCTGAGTGGTAGTACCTGTTAGAAAAAAATGTGTTTATAAAAGAAAAAAAAAACGAAAAAAAAGATCCATTAAGAATGAATTTATTTCAAAACATTGTCAGCATTAAATGACCCATTGAGATTGATATGCCACAAAACAAACCAAACCAAATAGGGTGGAATGGAATCTTTCCAGGGCTTCTTGAGATTGTGGGTGATAAGCACTTGCTTGAACGGCTTTTATACCCAATTAACTAATGGCTTGCCAAAAGATCCTCAATGGGAAGTTGAACCCCTGGTCCGATTTTATCTTCCGAGATAAATCAAGTGCCATGAAGAAATTTATCAAGGCCCCAATTTGTAGAAATGCACTTCAAGGTATGGACTCAGGAAATCTGGATGTTGTACATATCATGGAGAATAATACTAAGTCCAATTACCGTCAAATTGACAAGACAGCAAGCAGTCGTAACTGAAATACGATTCTGGTTTGCTGCAAAATGGCAGGGTTTATGGAGCCTCAGGATCCTACAAACCAAGCAGCCAATCGGGACTCTGGGAATGGAATCACCCAAATGCATGTGGACTGTTCTGAATTACCATAAGTACCAGTTGTCTTGACACTGGTTCAGTTGTGCTTGGCCAGTCACATTGTTCAAACCAATAGTAGACTGACTGACTTCAGTAGAGAATATATATTTATTCCCCTTCTTGTCTTGGATAGTGGTCCCACCCAATCAATAATTACTTTGCTGAAGGAAAGAAATGGGTTGTATATTTGAGCTAGCTTTTTCAGCTAATTAGCATATGTAACGTGAATTGCAAAATCTCACCACATCTCTTTTTATTTCAGGCCAATAGAAATGTCTTGTTATTTTGTCATAGGACTTGTTTATCCCCAAATTACCTACCAGTGATATTTCATGGGCAGTCATTAGGATAGGACCCTATAGCTGTAAGGTAACATGATTTGGTCTCTATTCACCCAGTCTTCCGAACAAAGCGTGTTCTTTGGTTTCCGTGTCATTAAATACTCCCTTATAAGTGTAATATTTAGGTGTGTCATTCACCCATTCAGGATTACGGGAGGTTAAACCAAAATATATTTCTGAGTCTGGATCTGATTTCTGTTTTTGGATCAATTCCTCTCTGGTTGTCCAAAGATGTATCATACCATCTTCCAGTTTTGAGTTGATTCTCAAATTCTTTCCTTGATTCACTGATTTATTTTAATATCAATGAATTTTCTTTTTTGTGAATCACTACATTTACACATTTTTTTTAGTCATGTTGGACATTTTTTTTTTTTTTTCCAAGTCAAACGATGAAGCAATCTTTGGGATGAACATTTTGTGTTTTTGGACTCTGTAACTTCCTCCACCCAGCTTTTTGAGAGGGAGGTGCCGAGAAAGAATCCGAAAGTTTGTTCCAAAAGAACAGGAATTTTCAGTCGCAGATAGTCTATTGACCAGCATAGCAGACAAAGGAGGAGAGGGGGATGAAGAAAAGAATCTTGGAGAAGCAGACTTGGAAAAAGATGGAAAAGTAAGGTAGGCATTCAGATGGTCAAGGAGGCAAGTTTGAATATCAGGATTTACTTCCGGCGTGGTATGCAAAAACTGACAGACTTCACTTGCACATCCTTGGCAAAAGCTGAAAATGTCTCTTTGCAAAGACCGCAAACGTTGAACAGTCATCTCCAATATGTCAGCCTTTTCAATTTTGCTGGATAAACTTTCATTTTTTTGTTGTTGTAGTGCAGCAGAAGTCCTTTTAACTCTGCCAGACTAAAGTTAATACAGTTACGTCAACGCCACTCTGTTGCTGGTTTTGTGTTTTTCCAGTTTTCTTTATCATAGGAATTCTTGAACTTTTTTCTGGAAGCATCTTAAAGACTTTTTTTTTTTTCCCAAGGAATTAAAAAAAACATTCAAGTAAATTGAGATGAACTCACACCAAGTGACCAAGTCGATAATGGGTTCTTGTATGCCTTGGTTATATATTATATATATTATGAACATTTCTTGTAGCAGGTACTGGAAGTTCGTTCCTATGAATTTTTCTATGTTGTTTAAAACCTCCTGTGGTCTTGCAACATTCACAAGTTATTTCTGGAAGCCCAGGGTAGTTTGGTAACTCATCAGGCCAGCTCTGCTCAGGCATGGCCTTCCGCACTCTTAACACAATAGACCAATTTGATGCTCTTGCTTGTCTACTGTTTGAACATTCCCCTTGCGAACATCTCATTTTAGGCGTTCGTACTGCATATGATTGGTCTCAAATTTGTTTGTGCCTTCCTGCATAGTTTTTCTCCACTGCCAATGATACAAAACTATCAAGCCTTCTTTTAACAGTTTTTAGATCTGGGTTGACAGCTTTGTACTTGTCAGTTTAATTGGAAAAAGCTTATATTCAGAATGATCATCATGTCCATCAGAATTTTTGTCTTTTGATGACCATCCCTAATTTCTGATGAACCAGGGGTTTCTTCCAAGATCATGTTCTGTTCTTCATGTTTCTCCTCATCCTTGGTACTTAGTGATTTTGAATATGAACAAAACATCTGTATAATTTAACAAATGTTTTATTTTGATCCAATGTATTTTTTTTTTATTTAAATTTCCATGAGTATCCAAATTTTTCCCAAAGTATGGATATTTATAAACATCTGAATATTTGTTGTTGCCATTATGGCTTAGCCATTTGAAATAATCATTGGAATTGGTGGCTTTGTCAAGTGCATCATTGGCATTTTTATGATGACCAAAAGTGAAATTTGAATCGAATTTTAAGTCAAATCTCTCTGGGTTTTCTATGTTGGGTTGAAATGATAATAAAGCATAAGAATAATCTTGTGGAATTCTTAGTTTTTTGTTTTTGTTTGTTTTTTTTTTGTTTTGTTTTTTTTTGCGTTGAGATTTTGATAATAAGCACAGTACTGATTCTTTGCATTTACAGGAAGGATCTGAGCACTCACGAATGCTAATCTCATATCTTGAGTTTATATTTAACAGCCGTTTCAGTGGTGGTTGGTGTTGATTATTTAAATCAATTGAACATTTTTCCTTTTGAAGATCAGTTGGTCATGCTGTTTTTCTTTTCTTATTTGAGTATAAAAATCTGATTTATTTTGATGTGCACTTCCTGTCTATAGAAGAATAACAATGTCTGTCAAGCATTGTATTTTTATGTGTCTCCAAAGCCTTCCCTCATTTCACTCTTGGTGTAGATCTTTGATATTTCAGAGTAAACTTGAAAATCTGTTAGAGGTTTTGAATCCACGGGAAGGCATTGATGAAATCCAGATTTTTAAAATTTTTATTTATTTAAAAAAAAAATTGTTTTAATAGATTTGAATTTTCAGAAGAGATTTTCCCTGAGATGAGGTTTTGCTATACAATCCTTCATTTCCTATTTTTCCTCATCTTTTCTATTCGTCTGCTCAGTTCTTCCTGAAAATTTGAAGATATTCCAAAGTTCAAGTTTGGCCTCAACTCCTTCATTTCCTTGTTCCCTTGTCTCTGTCCGTGAAATTGGGAAAAGCTTGTATTCAGATCCATCCAAATTTTTGTATTTTACAAGAGGTTGAAGTTGTTCATGTTTCTCCCCATCCTTGGTACTTTGTGATTTTGAATATGATAAAACCTCTGTATAATCTAGCAGAGGTTTTATTTTGATCCAATGTATTTTTTGATTTGAGTTTTCATGAGTATCCAAATTTTTCGTAACGTATAGATATTCATAAACATCAGAAAAATATTTGTTCTTGCCATTACGCTTTAGCCATTTGAAATAATCATTGGAATTCGTGGCTTTGTCAAGTGCATCGATGGTATTTTTATGATCGTGTAAAGTGAAATTTTGTAAAATGTTTTGGCCAAAAATAACTGCAAAATCTTTATTTTATTTTATTTATTTACTTATTTTTTTTTTTGACAAATCAAAAATAGATCTAACACTTGTAATCCCTTTACTTTTTGAAATTTTAAGTCAAATCTCTCTGGGTTTTCTATGTTGGGTTGAAATTGTAATAAAGCATAAGAATAATCTTGTGGAATTTTTAGTAAATTTTTTTTTTTTGTAATTTTCATTTCTACTCTGATAAATATACGTAAATGTTTTATCATTACAACTTTGTTATCCAAAGTTCAATTTTGCCATAAACTCCCGTAGAAGAGATCTAGTTTATTCAAACTGACCATCCCTAATTTCTGATGAACTGGGGATTTTTTCCAAGATCATGTTTGCTAGAAAGTTCATGTTTCTCTACAAAAGTGCATCATTGAGTTTCCATGAGTACCCAAATTTTTCGTAACGTATGGATATTCGTAAACATCAGAAAAATATTTGTTCTTGCCATTACGCTTTAGCCATTTGAAATAATCATTGGAATTGATGGCTTTGTCAAGTGCATCGATGGTATTTTTATGATCGTGTAAAGTGAAATTTTGTGCCATTTTGTGGACAAAAAAAAACAACCGCAAAATTTTTTTTCTTTTTTTTTTTTTGGAGCAAATCAAAAATAAGTCAAGTGTTTTTATAGATTTGAATTTTCAGAAGAGATTTTCCCTGAGATGAGGTTTCGCTATAAAATCCTTCATTTCCTATTTTTCCTCATCTTTTCTATTCGTCTGCTCAGTTCTTCCTGAAAATTTGAAGATATTCCAAAGTTCAAGTTTGGCCTCAACTCCTTCATTTCCTTGTTCCCTTGTCTCTGTCCGTGAAATTGGGAAAAGCTTGTATTCAGGTTTGCAAGGGAAATTACCTTCAGGTTTCACTTCATCCTCAGCAAATTTTT
Source organism: Doryteuthis pealeii (assembly GCA_023376005.1). Classification (NCBI taxonomy): domain Eukaryota; kingdom Metazoa; phylum Mollusca; class Cephalopoda; order Myopsida; family Loliginidae; genus Doryteuthis; species Doryteuthis pealeii. Next base: position 85,561,473 of record CM042147.1, read on the forward strand.
GTCTTTTACAAGAGGTTGAAATTCTTCAGGTTTCACTTCATCCTCAGATCCCTCCAAATTTTGTCTTTTACAAGAGGTTGAAATTCTTCAGGTTTCACTTCATCCTCAGATCCCTCCAAATTTTTGTCTTTTACAAGAGTTCATCATCCTCAGATCCCTCCTCCAAAGGGTCTTTTACAAGAGGTTGAATTCTTCAGGTTTCACTTCATCCTCAGATCCCTCCAAATTTTTGTCTTTTACAAGAGGTTGAAATTCTTCAGGTTTCACTTCATCCTCAGATCCCCCAAATTTTTGTCTTTTACAAGAGGTTGAAATTCTTCAGGTTTCACTTCATCCTCAGATCCCTCCAAATTTTGTCTTTACAAGAGGTTGAAATTCTTCAGGTTTCACTTCATCCTCAGATCCCTCCAAATTTTGTCTTTTACAAGAGGTTGAAATTCTTCAGGTTTCACTTCATCCTCAGATCCCTCCAAATTTTTGTCTTTTACAAGAGGTTGAAATTCTTCAGGTTTCACTTCATCCTCAGATCCCTCCAAATTTTTGTCTTTACAAGAGGTTGAAATTCTTCAGGTTTCACTTCATCCTCAGATCCCTCCAAATTTTTGTCTTTTACAAGAGGTTGAAATTCTTCAGGTTTCACTTCATCCTCAGATCCCTCCAAATTTTTGTCTTTTACAAGAGGTTGAAATTCTTCAGGTTTCACTTCATCCTCAGATCCCTCCAAATTTTTGTCAGGTCTTTTACAAGAGGTTGAAATTCTTCAGGTTTCACTTCATCCTCAGATCCCTCCAAATTTTTGTCTTTTACTTGAAATTCTTCAGGTTTCACTTCATCCTCAGATCCCTCCAAATTTTGTCTTTTACAAGAGGTTGAAATTCTTCAGGTTTCACTTCATCCTCAGATCCCTCCAAATTTTTGTCTTTTACAAGAGGTTGAAATTCTTCAGGTTTCACTTCATCCTCAGATCCCTCCAAATTTTTGTCTTTTACAAGAGGTTGAAATTCTTCAGGTTTCACTTCCCTCAGATCCCTCCAAATTTTTGTCTTTTACAAGAGGTTGAAATTCTTCAGGTTTCACTTCATCCTCAGATCCCTCAAATTTTGTCTTTACAAGAAATTCTTCAGGTTTCACTTCATCCTCAGATCCCTCCAAATTTTTGTCTTTTACAAGAGGTTGAAATTCTTCAGGTTTCACTTCATCCTCAGATCCCTCCAAATTTTTGTCTTTACAAGAGGTTGAAATTCTTCAGGTTTCACTTCATCCTCAGATCCCTCCAAATTTTTGTCTTTTACAAGAGGTTGAAATTCTTCAGGTTTCACTTCATCCTCAGATCCCTCCAAATTTTTGTCTTTTACAAGAGGTTGAAATTCTTCAGGTTTCACTTCATCCTCAGATCCCTCCAAATTTTGTCTTTTACAAGAGGTTGAAATTCTTCAGGTTTCACTTCATCCTCAGATCCTCCAAATTTTTGTCTTTTACAAGAGGTTGAAATTCTTCAGGTTTCACTTCATCCTCAGATCCCTCCAAATTTTTGTCTTTTACAAGAGGTTGAAATTCTTCAGGTTTCACTTCATCCTCAGATCCCTCCAAATTTTTGTCTTTTACAAGAGGTTGAAATTCTTCAGGTTTCACTTCATCCTCAGATCCCTCCAAATTTTTGTCTTTTACAAGAGGTTGAAATTCTTCAGGTTTCACTTCATCCTCAGATCCCTCCAAATTTTTGTCTTTTACAAGAGGTTGAAATTCTTCAGGTTTCACTTCATCCTCAGATCCCTCCAAATTTGTCTTTTACAAGAGGTTGAAATTCTTCGGGTTTCACTTCATCCTCAGATCCTCCAAATTTTTGTCTTTTACAAGAGGTTGAAATTCTTCAGGTTTCACTTCATCCTTGGTACTTTGTGATTTTGTATATAATAAAACCTCTGTATAATCTAGCAGAGGTTCTATTTTGATCCAATGTATTTTTTGGTTTGCATGAGTATCCAAATTTTCGTAACGTATGGATATTCATAAACATCAGAAAAATATTTGTTCTTGCCATTTCGCTTTAGCCATTTGAAATAATCATTGGAATTGGTGGCTTTGTCAAGTGCATCGATGGCATTTTTATGATGGTGTAAAGTGAAATTTTGTGCCATTTTGTGGACAAAAAAATAACCGCAAAATCTTTATTTGACAAATCAAAAATAGATGATCTAACACTTCTTTCTTTACGTGCTGGATGTGAATAGTAATCCCTTTACTTTTTGAAATTTTAAGTCAAATCTCTCTGGGTTTTCTATGTTGGGTTGAAATTGTAATAAAGCATAAGAATAATCTTGTAGAATTTTTAGTAAATTTTCTTTTTGTAATTTTCACTTCTACTTTGATAAATATACATAAATGTTTTATCATTACAACTTTGTTATCCAAAGTTCAATTTTGCCATAAACTCCTGTAGAAGAGATCTAGTTTATTCAAACTGACCATCTCTAATTTCTGATGAACTGGGGATTTTTTCCAAGATCATGTTTGCTAGAAACTTCATGTTTCTCTTCAAAAGTGCATCATTGGCATTTTTATGATGGCAAAAAGTGAAATTTGAATCCAATTTTAAGTCAAATCTCTGGGTTTTTTATGTTGTTGAAATGGTAATAAAGCATAAGAATAATCTTGTGGAATTTTAGAATTGTGTAGATAATTTGTTGCATTGTCTGTGTTCCAGACACTAAGGGATTAAATTTTCCAAGATAGGAAAGGACTAGACATTTCAGTTACATTGGCCATTGGTGAGACATCGATGCAAGTTTTGCTCTCATCAGCCATTAAAGTCATCATGGTTCCAGTGCTGTATACCAAATTGGTCAGTGACATAAGGGTGGCTTGGAGACTGGGTGCATAGATTGGAACAGGGATGTAATTCTGTTGAGGGGGTGTGTAATCTTTCTTGGAAGTTAGTGATCACAACATTGGTGGGGGGTGAACAAACGCTACCTGGCAAGTTGGTATCCTTGGAGTTAGCATCTGAATACTGTTCAATTTTGACCCTTGGATTTGAAATGGGTCTAAAACTCTGGTCACCCCCATCACACCAGCAGTCATTGGCAAAGCTGTTTTTTTTTTTTGTTTTTGTTTTTTTTTTTTTCCAAGTCGAATGATGAAGCAACCTTTGGAATGAACACTTCTGTGTTTTTGGACTCTGGAACTCCCTCCACCTAGACTCTTTGAGTGGGAGGTGCCGAGAAAGAATCTGAAAGTTTGTTCCGAAAAGAACAGGAATTTTCAGAGTCAAGGAGGCGAGTTTGAATTGTAGGATTTACTTGTGGCGTGGTATGCAAAAACTGACAGATTAAAGTTTATACAGTTACGGCAACGCCTCTCTGTTCCTGGTTTTGGGTTTTTCCAGTTTTCCTTGGAAGATGCTATAGGCATTCTAGAACTTTTTTTATCCAAGCATCAATTCTTCAAGGAATTAAAAAAAAAAAAAAAAATCCAAGTAAATTGAGATGAACTCACACCAAATGACTTCAGTTGAGAAGTGGTTCTTGTATGCCTTGGTAATATATCTACATGGTATGAACATCTCTTGTAGCAGGTACTGGAAGTTCATTCCTATGTATTTTTCTATGTTGTTTAAAACCTCCTGTGGTCTTGCTCATCTTGCAACATTCACAAGTTATTTCAGGAAGCCCAGGGTAGTTTGGTGACTCATCAGGCCAGCTCTGCTCAGTCATGTCCTTCCGACTCTTAACACAATAGACCAATTTGATGCTCTTGCTTGTCTACTGCTTTAACGTTCCCCTTGCGAACATCTCATTTTAGGCGTTCGTACTGCATATGATTGGTTCTCAAATTTGTTTGTGCCTCCTGCAAAGTTTTTTTTCTCCACTGGCCATGATCCAAAACTATCAAGTCATCTTTTAACAGTTTTGAGATCTGGGTTGACAGCTTTGTACTTGTCGGTTTAATTGGAAAAAGCTTATATTCAAAATCACCTTCATATCAATCTGAGTTTTTGTCCTGTAGAAGAAGTCTAGTGGAATAAAACTAACCATCCCAAATTTCTGATGAACTGGACATTTTCCAAAGTCCCAAGTTTGCCATAAACTCCTTATTTTCCTGTTTCTATGTACTTGTCCGTTTAATTGGAAAAAGCTTATATTCAGAATGTCCATCTGAATTTTTGTCTTTTACAAGAGATGATGACCATCCCTAATTTCTGATAGACTGGAGAGTTTTACCAAGATCATGTTTGGTAGCAACTTCTTCATGTTTCTTCTCATCCTTGGTACTTGGTGATTTTGAATATGAACAAAACATCTGTATAATTTAGCAAAGGTTTTATTTTGATCCAATGTATTTTCTTTTGATTTAAGTTTCCATGAGTATCCAAATTTTTCCCAAAGTATGGATATTCATAAACATCAGAAGAATATTTGTTGCCATTACGGCTTAACCATTTGAAATAACCATTGGAATTGGTGGCTTTGTCAAGTGCATCATTGGCATTTTTATGATGACCAAAAGTGAAATTTGAATCCAATTTTAAGTCAAATCTCTCTGGGTTTTCTATGTTGGGTTGAAATGATAAAGCATAAGAATAATCTTGTGGAATTCTTTTTTTTTTTTTTTTTTCTTTTGTTTTTTTGCATTGAGATTTTGATAATAAGTACAGTACTGATTCTTTGGATTTACAGGAAGGATCTGAGCACTCACGAATGCTTATCTCGTATCTTAAGTTTGGATTTAACAGCCGTTTCAGTGGTGGTTGGTGTTGATTATTTAAATCAATTGGACATTTTTCCTTTGGAAGATCAGTCAGTCATACAGTTTTTCTTTTCTTATTTGAGTATAAAAATCTGATTTATTTTGATGTGCACTTCCTGTCTATAGAAGAATAACAATGTCTGTCAAGCATTGTATTTTTATGTGTCTCCAAAGCCTTCCCTCATTTCACTCTTGGTGTAGATCTTTGATATTTCAGAGTAAACTTGAAAATCTGTTAGAGGTTTTGAATCCACGGGAAGGCATTGATGAAATCCAGATTTTTAAAATTTTTATTTATTTAAAAAAAAAAATTGTTTTAATAGATTTGAATTTTCAGAAGAGATTTTCCCTGAGATGAGGTTTTGCTATACAATCCTTCATTTCCTATTTTTCCTCATCTTTTCTATTCGTCTGCTCAGTTCTTCCTGAAAATTTGAAGATATTCCAAAGTTCAAGTTTGGCCTCAACTCCTTCATTTCCTTGTTCCCTTGTCTCTGTCCGTGAAATTGGGAAAAGCTTGTATTCAGATCCCTCCAAATTTTTGTATTTTACAAGAGGTTGAAGTTGTTCATGTTTCTCTTCATCCTTGGTACTTTGTGATTTTGAATATGATAAAACCTCTGTATAATCTAGCAGAGGTTTTATTTTGATCCAATGTATTTTTTGATTTGAGTTTTCATGAGTATCCAAATTTTTCCTAACGTATAGATATTCATAAACATCAGAAAAATATTTGTTCTTGCCATTACGCTTTAGCCATTTGAAATAATCATTGGAATTGATGGCTTTGTCAAGTGCATCGATGGTATTTTTATGATCGTGTAAAGTGAAATTTTGGAAATTGTTTTGGCCAAAAATAACTGCAAAAATTTTTTTTTTTTTTTTTTTTTTTTTTTTTTTGACAAATCAAAAATAGAAGATCTAACACTTGTAATCCCTTTACTTTTTGAAATTTTAAGTCAAATCTCTCTGGGTTTTCTATGTTCGGTTGAAATTGTAATAAAGCATAAGAATAATCTTTTTTGTAATTCTCATTTCTACTTTGATAAATATACGTAAATGTTTTATTATTACAACTTTGTTATCCAAAGTTCAATTTTGCCTTAAACTCCCGTAGAAGAGATCTAGTTTATTCAAACTGACCATCCCTAATTTCTGATGAACTGGGGATTTTTTCCAAGATCATGTTTGCTAGAAAGTTCATGTTTCTCTACAAAAGTGCATCATTGAGTTTCCATGAGTATCCAAATTTTTCGTAACGTATGGATATTGATAAACATCAGAAAAATATTTGTTCTTGCCATTACGCTTTAGCCATTTGAAATAATCATTGGAATTGATGGCTTTGTCAAGTGCATCGATGGTATTTTTATGATCGTGTAAAGTGAAATTTTGTGCCACTTTGTGGACAAAAAAAAAAAACTGCAAAATTATTATTTTTTTTTTTTTAATTTTTTTAAAATTTTTTTTTTGGACAAATCAAAAATAATTCAAGTGTTTTTATAGATTTGAATTTTCAGAAGAGATTTTCCCTGAGATGAGTATTTCGCTATAAAATACTTCATTTCCTATTTTTCCTCATCTTTTCTATTCGTCTGCTCAGTTCTTCCTGAAAATTTGAAGATATTCCAAAGTTCAAGTTCGGCCTCAACTCCTTCATTTCCTTGTTCCCTTGTCTCTGTCCGTGAAATTGGGAAAAAGCTTGTATTCAGATCCCTCCAAATTTTTGTCTTTTACAAGAGGTTGAAATTCTTCGGGTTTCACTTCATCCTCAGATCCCTCCAAATTTTTGTCTTTTACAAGAGGTTGAAATTCTTCGGGTTTCACTTCATCCTTGGTACTTTGTGATTTTGTATATAATAAAACCTCTGTATAATCTAGCAGAGGTTCTATTTTGATCTAATGTATTTTTTGGTTTGCATGGCTTTGTCAAGTGCATCAATGGTATTTTTATGATGGAGTAAAGTGAAATTTAGTTCCATTTTTGTGGACAAAAACAACCGCAAAATCTTTTTATTTTTTTAATTTTTTTTTTTATTTTGGACAAATCAAAAATAGAAGATCTAACACTTTTTTTCTTTACGTGCTGCATGTGAATCCAAAACTATCTTCAAGGAATTAAAAAAAAAAAAAAAATCCAAGTAAATTGAGATGAACTCACACCAAATGACTTCAGTTGAGAAGTTCTTGTATGCCTTGGTAATATATCTACATTATGAACATCTCTTGTAGCAGGTACTGGAAGTTCATTCCTATGTATTTTTCTATGTTGTTTAAAACCTCCTGTGGTCTTGGCAACATTCACAAGTTATTTCAGGAAGCCCAGAGTAGTTTGGTGACTCATCAGGCCAGCTCTGCTCAGTCATGTCCTTCCGACTCTTAACACAATAGACCAATTTGATGCTCTTGCTTGTCTACTGCTTTAACGTTCCCCTTGCGAACATCTCATTTTAGGCGTTCGTACTGCATATGATTGGTCTCAAATTTGTTTGTGCCTCCTGCATAGTTTTTTTTCTCCACTGGCCATGATCCAAAACTATCAAGTCATCTTTTAACAGTTTTGAGATCTGGGTTGACAGCTTTGTACTTGTCGGTTTAATTGGAAAAAGCTTATATTCAAAATCACCTTCATATCAATCTGAGTTTTTGTCCTGTTGAAGAAGTCTAGTGGAATAAAACTAACCATCCCAAATTTTTGATGAACTGGACATTTTCCAAAGTCCCAAGTTTGCCATAAACTCCTTATTTTCCTGTTTCTATGTACTTGTCCGTTTAATTGGAAAAAGGTTATATTCAGAATGTCCATCTGAATTTTTGTCTTTTACAAGAGTTGATGACCATCCCTAATTTCTGATAGACTGGAGAGTTTTACCAAGATCATGTTTGGTAGCAACTTCATATTTCTTCTCATCCTTGGTACTTGGTGATTTTGAATATGAACAAAACATCTGTATAATTTAGCAAAGGTTTTATTTTGATCCAATGTATTTTCTTTTGATTTAAGTTTCCATGAGTATCCAAATTTTTCCCAAAGTATGGATATTCATAAACATCAGAAGAATATTTGTTGCCATTACGGCTTAGCCATTTGAAATAACAATTGGAGTTGTTGGCTTTCTAAAGTGCATCATTGGCATTTTTATGATGGCAAAAATTGAAATTTGAATTCAATTTTAAGTCGGATCTTTCTGGGTTTTCTATGTTGGGTTGAAATGATAATAAAGCATAAGAATAATCTTGTGGAAATTTTTTTTTTTTTTTTTTTTTTTTTTTTTGCATTGAGATTTTGATAATAAGCACAGTACTGATTCTTTGGATTTACAGGAAGGATCTGAGCACTCACGAATGCTTATTCTCATATCTTAAGTTTGGATTTAACAGCCGTTTCAGAGGTGGTTGGTGTTGTTTATTTAAATAAATTGGACATTTTTCCTTTCGAAGATCAGTCAGTCATACAGTTTTTCTTTTCTTATTTGAGTATAAAAATCTGATTTATTTTGATGTGCACTTCCTGTCTCTACAACAATAACAATGTCAAGTATTGTATATTTGTGTGTGTCTCCAAAACCTTCCCTTATTTCACTCTTGGTGTACATCCTTGATATTTCAGAATAATCTTGAAAATCTGTTAGAGGTTTTGAATCCAGGGGAAGGCATTGATGAAATCCAGGTTTAAAAAAAAAAAAAATTTTAAAATTGTTTTTATAGATTTGAATTTTCAGAAGAGATTTTCCCTGAGATATGGTTTTGCTATAAAATCTTTCATTTCCTTTTTTTCCTCATCTTTTCTATTCGTCTGCTCAGTTCTTCCTGAAAATTTGAAGATATTCCAAAGTTCAAGTTTGGCATCAACTCCTTCATTTCCTTGTTCCCTTGTCTCTGTCCATGAAATTGGGAAAAGCTTATATTCAGATCCCTCCAAATTTTTGTATTTTGCAAGAGGTTAAAGTTCTTCAGGTTTCACTTCATCCTCAGATCCCTCCAAATTTTGTATTTTGCAAGAGGTTGAAGTTCTTCAGGTTTCACTTCATCCTCAGATCCCTCCAAATTTTTGTATTTTGCAAGAGGTTGAAGTTCTTCAGGTTTCACTTCATCCTCAGATCCCTCCAAATTTTTGTATTTTGCAAGAGGTTGAAGTTCTTCAGGTTTTCACTTCATCCTTGGTACTTTGTGATTTTGTATATAATATAACCTCTATATAATCTAGCAGAGGTTTTATTTTGATCCAATGTATTTTTTGATTTGAGTTTCCATGAGTATCCAAATTTTTCGTAATGTATGGATATTCATAAACATCAGAAGAATATTTGTTGCCATTATGCTTTAGCCATTGGAAATAATCATTGGAATTGGTGGCTTTGTCAAGTGCATCGATGGCATTTTTATGATAGTGTAAAGTGAAATTTTGTGCCATTTTGTGGACAAGAAAAATAACCGCAAATTTTTTTTTTTTTTTTTTTTTTTTTAATTTTGTACAAATCAAAAATAGAAGATCTAACAGTTTTTTCTTTACGTACTGGATATGAATAGTAATCCCTTTACTTTTTGAAATTTTAAGTCAAATCTCTCTGGGTTTTCTATGTTGGGTTGAAATGGTAATAAAGCTTAAGAATAATCTTGTGGAATTTTTAGTAAATTTTTTTTTTTGTTATCCAAAGTTCAATTTTGCCTAAACTCCCGTAGAAGAGATCTAGTTTATTCAAACTGACCATCCCTAATTTCTGATGAACTGGGGATTTTTTCCAAGATCATCTTTGCTAGAAAATTCATGTTTCTCTTCAAAAGTGCATAAATGGCTTTTTTATGATGGTAAAAAGTGAAATTTGAATCCAATTTTAAGTCAAATCTCTCTGGGTTTTCTATGTTGTGTTGAAATGGTAATAAAGCATAAGAATAATCTTGTGGAATTTTGGAATTGTGTAGAGGATTTGTTGCATTTTTTTCTTTAAATGTTCTATTTTGTCTTTTATTGAAAATGGTTCTGCAAGAATTTGAATTTTCAGAATTTTCCCTTTCAGTTATTTTGTTTGATTAAAAACTGAACAAAAAGTACAACCCCAAAATCTTTGGTAGTTATTTTTTAAATTTTTTTTCCTGTGTGTGTATTTTTTATCTCTACTTTCATAGATATACTTCTTATCATTACAAGTTTAGGTAGTAAGTAATTTAAGGTCTCACTCAGGCCTAATAATAACCCAAATAGGCCAGTAAGTAAATGTAGTTTTGTCATTCCTAGGACTAATACGACCCAAATAGTATGCCCTGTAAGTGGATGTAGTTTAAAGTCTTACCCAGGACTATCACGACCCAAATAGTATGGTCAGTAAATTGCACTTTGTGTTGCTTTTTTGTGGCATTTCTTCTTTATATGTGTTGCGCATGACATCTATCCTAGTTTCCTGCCTTCCTCTCTCTGTGAGTGTATATTCTTGTATAGACTTTTTTTTTTTTTTTCTCTCTCCAGGTAGATGACGGCAGTCATATTAGTTTTCTTTGGGGTTGGATTGTGATATTTCCTTGTTTTTTTTTGTTGAGTATTGATACGCCTGCCCATGATTTATTACCAAGAAATTTTTTTCAGATAGCTCCATCCATCCATTAATTTAATGATAATTACATCGATTCAAAGTGATAAAGATGAACGGTGTGAAGATTTCAACATGAAAATTTCACAACGTTTCTGTTTAAAGGCGGTCATGGCCGCCAAAAATTTTTGACTTTACCATCTTGTAATGCAGGTATTTTAAAAAAAAATTTTTTTAAATTTTTTTTTTATTGACTTCTATGTACTTTCTAGAAAGATTTCCAGTTTCTGAAGAAACAGCTTTTGACTGTTTGCTAGTGGCAATACCCAACCACAGATTTTGGGTGCTGGTACAAAGAGTTTATAAAAATCTATACTGTTAAAGCTCAGTGCCCCTGACAATAAGGGATTAAATGTTCCAGGATAGGATGAGACCATTCTGTTATATTGGCCATTGGTGAGACATCAGTGCAAGGTTTGGTCTCATCAGCCATTAAAGTCATCATGGTTCCAGTGTTTTACACCAAATTGGTCAGTGACATGAGGGTGGCTTGGGAACTGTATGCATAGATTGGAACAGGGATGTAATTCTGTTAAGTGGGCGGTAATCTTTCTTAGAAGTTAGTCGTCACAACATTGGTGGGGGGTGAACGAACGCTACCTGGCAAGTTGGTATCTTTGGAGTCGGCATCTGAACACTGTTCAATTTTGACCCTTGGATTTGAGATGGGTCTAAACTCTTGTCACCCCCATCACACCAGCAGTCATTGGCAAACTTTTTTTTTTTTTAGTCGAACGATGAAGCAACCTTTGGAATGAACATTTGTGTTTTTGGACTCTGGAACTTCCTCCACCCAGCCATTTTGAGAGGAAGGTGCCGAGAAAGAATCCGAAAGTTTGTTCCGAAAAGAACAGGAATTTTCAGATGCAGATAGTCTATTGACCAGCATAGCAGACAAAGGAGGAGAGGGGGATGAAGAAATGAATCTTGGAGAAGCAGACTTGGAAAAAGATGGAAAAGTAAGGTAGGCATTCAGATGGTCAAGGAGGCAAGTTTGAATCTCTGGATTTACTTCCGGCGTGGTATGCAAAAACTGACAGACTTCACTCGCACATCTTGGCAGAAGCTGAAAATGTCTCTTTGCAAAAACTTTTCAGAAGAGATTTTCCCTGAGATGAGGTTTTGCTATACAATCCTTCATTTCCTATTTTTCCTCATCTTTTCTATTCGTCTGCCCAGTTCTTCCTGAAAATTTGAAGATATTCCAAAGTTCAAGTTTGGCCTCAACTCCTTCATTTCCTTGTTCCCTTGTCTCTGTCCGTGAAATTGGGAAAAGCTTGTATTCAGATCCCTCCAAATTTTTGTATTTTACAAGAGGTTGAAGTTCTTCATGTTTCTCTTCATCCTTGGTACTTTGTGATTTTGAATATGATAAAACCTGTATAATCTAGCAAACGTTTTATTTTGATCCAATATATTTTTTGATTTGAGTTCCCATGAATATCCAAATTTTTCGTAACATATGGATATTCATAAACATCAGAAAAATATTTGTTCTTGCCATTACGCTTTAGCCATTTGAAATAATCATTGGAATTCGTGGCTTTGTCAAGTGCATTGATGGTATTTTTATGATCGTGTAAAGTGAAATTTTGTGCCATTTTATGGACAAAAAAAAAACAAAAAAAAACTGCAAAATTTTTTTTTTTTTTTTTTGACAAATCAAAAATAGAAGATCTAACACTTTTTTTTATTTACTTGCTGGATGTGAATAGTAATCCCTTTACTTTTTGAAATTTTAAGTCAAATCTCTCGGGGTTTTTTTCTATGTTGGGTTGAAATGGTAATAAAGCATAAGAATAATCTTGTAGAATTTTAGCATTTTGGAATTGTGTAGATGATTTGTTGAATAGTTGAAGCTCAGTGACCCTGACAATAAAGGATTAAATTTTCCAAGATAGGAAAGGATGAGACATTTCAGTTATATTGGCCATTGGTGAGACATTGATGCAAGGTTTGTCTCATCAGCCATTAAAGTCATCATGGTTCCAATGCTGTACACCAAATTGGTCAGTGACATAAGGCTGGCTTGGGGACTGGGTGCATAGATTGGAACAGGGATGTAATTCTGTTGAGGGGGGGTGTAATCTTTCTTGGAAGTTAGTGGTCACAACATTGGTGGGGGTGAACAAACACTACCTGGCAAGTTGCTATCCTTGGAGTCACCATCTGAACACTGTTCAATTTTGATCCTTGGATTTGAGATGGGTCTCAACTCTGGACACCATTGGTCACCCCATCATACCAGCAGTCATTGGCAAAGCTTTTTTTTTTTTTTTTTTTTTTTTTTTTTTTTTTTTTGTCTAACGATGAAGCAACCTTTTGTAAGGAACACTTCTGTGTTTTTGGACTCTAGAACTTCCTCCACCCAGTCTCTTTGAGAGGAAGGTGCCGAGAAAGAATCCGAAAGTGTGTTCCAAAAAGAACAGGAATTTTCAGATGCTGATGGCCTATTTACCAGCAAAGAAGGATAGGGGGGATGAAGAACAGAATCTTGGAGAAGCAGACTTGGAAAAAGATGAAGTAAGATAGGCATTCAGATGGTCAAGGAGGCAAGTTTGAATCTCGGGATTTACTTCCAGCTTGGTATGCAAAAACTGACAGACTTCACTCGCACATTCTTGACAGAAGCTGAAAATATCTCTTTGCAAAAACTGCAAATGTTGAACAGTCATCTCCAATATGTCAGCCTTTTCATTGATATTTCAGAGTAAACTTGAAAATCTATTAGAGGTTTTGAATCCAGAGGAAGGCATTGATAAAATCCAGGTTTTAAAAAAAAAAATTTTTTAAATTGTTTTTTTAGATTTGAATTTTCAGAAGAGATTTTGCTATAAAATCCTTCATTTCCTATTTTTCCTCATCTTTTCTATTCGTCTGCTCAGTTCTTCCTGAAAATTTGAAGATATTCCAAAGTTCAAGTTTGGCCTCAACTCCTTCATTTCCTTGTTCCCTTGTCTCTGTCCGTGAAATTGGGAAAAGCTTGTATTCAGATCCCTCCCAATTTTGTATTTTGCAAGAGGTTGAAGTTCTTCATGTCTCACTTCATCCTCTGATCCCTCCAATTTTTGTATTTTGCAAGAGGTTGAAGTTCTTCAGGTTTCACTTCATCCTCAGATCCCTCCAAATTTTTGTCTTTTGCAAGAGGTTGAAGTTCTTCATGTTTCACTTCATCCTCAGATCCCTCCAAATTTTTGTATTTTGCAAGAGGTTGAAGTTCTTCAGGTTTCACTTCATCCTCAGATCCCTCCAAATTTTTGTATTTTGCAAGAGGTTGAAATTCTTCAGGTTTCACTTCATCCTCAGATCCCTCAAATGTTTGTATTTTACAAGAGGTTGAAGTTCTTCATGTTTCACTTCATCCTTGGTACTTAGTGATTTTTTATATAATAAAACCTCTGAATAATCTAGCAGAGGTTCTATTTTGATCCAATTTATTTTTTGGTTTGGATGAGTATCCAAATTTTTCGTAACGTATGGATATTCAAAAACATCAGAAAAATATTCGTTCCTGCCATTACGCTTTAGCCATTTGAAATAATCATTGGAATTGGTGGCTTTGTCAAGTGCATCGATGGCATTTTTATGATGGTGTATAGTGAAATTGTGTTCCATTTTGTGGACAAAAAAAATAACCGCAAAATCTTTATTTGACAAATCAAAAATAGAAGATCTAACACTTTTTTCTTTACTTGCTGGATGCGAATAGTAATCCCTTTACAATCGGATTGTAACCTGCAAAGGAAAAGTTGAAAATTAATTAAAAAATTTTAAAAAATGAATAAATTATGAAATTCCAAAAATGTGCATATAGGTATAGATATGTGTACATGTGTGTGTATGTATATACACGCACACAAATGGTCACCAAAATGACATCGCTAACTCAAGCCAATTCCAACTCCACCAAACAAGGTCATCTGAAGCTCAAAGCAGGTCAAAAATTCAAGATTCCTGACTCATAAAAACACCAGTGACCACAGTAGTCAACCAGTCTAAAAAAAAAAAATCCTTATAAAGAGGAATCATTCCCATGAAATATTGGATGAAATAAAAATAGAACTTAGCACATAACATCTAACTCAATTTCTCATTTATTTACACATCACTCATGCTTCACACTAAATAAATAAAAAATATTATAGACATACACACACACACGCATATTTTAAATTAGATTTACCAGATATAACAACAAAGCATACGTGGACTCCATGACAACATGTGATATAGGATGCTATCTTTATATGTAAATAGTGCTCAATATTATGGATAGAGCATTTATATTTAAGGGTAGTATGACATGAAGTCAACAGCGCTTGTTTACTGACAGTAATAATGTGTGCATATGTTTGTACAAGATGTGAATAAAAAGTATAAGACTGAATCTTGCTTTTTTTTTTTTCTTTTTTCTTTTTTTTCTTTCTTTTCTTTTTAAGTTAAGACATGTGCCCAGCTTGAGCAACTTATATAATAAAGTGATGATATCTAGATGAGTCACTGCCAATTCTTGATACTTATAGCAAAACAAGACATTCTAGTTAGCATTTCTCCATTTGATATATTTTGTTATATTTCGATAATAAAATGACATTCAATATAAATGTAATTCTTGAAAATTACGGTTAGAATAAATAGATAAAATAAAAATGGTGATTTTCTTTTATATAGAAAGTCCACTAATATACAAAAATAATTATCAAATCATTAACCCCAACCTATGAAAACGGTATTTTTAAATATAAATTACCTTTGATATAACTCTTTAAAAAAAAAAAAAAAAAAAAGGAAGGGGTGGAGAGACCCGAAAGAATAGTTAATAACAAAATTATTATTGTAATTAAAAAGTCGACAAAAATTCTTATACCTGAGGTATGCTCAATTTTTGCACCTTCTACTAAGGGGGATCACATGGAAATTCTAAAAATCATCTAAAATTAACTGATTTTAATAAAACTTTCAGTATATGAAGTAATAAAAGAAACTTTTATTGTAAATAAATGTTTACTAAATTGAGAAGACTAATAATAATTTTTTTTTTCACTAGTTTTTGTTTTGCGCATTGATCCCCGTATAAATTTCTTGGTAATTATTTTTCTGTATGAAAATAAATTTTACATTTTTGGAAAGATAATTCAATGATGGAATATAAAAAAAAAAAAAATAGATAAATAAATCAATACTAGAACAGGTTGGTAGTAGGGCATCTTAAAACTTGAAACTTAAGTCTCGTAATAAGAAAAACGTTTTTTTTTTTTTTTTTTTTTTTTTTTTTTTCTAAATTGTTAGATTATTTCTTAGGAATTTTATATTAAAAGTTCTGTTGTCTACTTTTTATTTTTTCCAATTTTTTAGGGATTTAAAATTTATAAAATGTAAAATAAATGCTTTTGTTTAGTGTATAGCAAAATTGTATTTATCTAATTAAAGAAAATATTGTATAAAAGATATTTAGCTAAAAATAATGACATAATATAGTACAGTCTTTATAATTAAAAATTGTCATTTTTATTAATGGAAGTATGTAAGGAACATAATATTCTATTATTTTTTTTTTTTTTTTTTTTTTGAAAACTGTTGCTGCTGCTGTGAATAATTTAAAATAAGTTCAAATCCGTGACACCTGTAGAGCTCAAACAGTGTTTGTTAGAAGAAATTAGTTATTTTTGAAATCAACAATAAAAAGAATAAAAATTATTACATGTATAATCCTCCATAGAAAATTACTTGGGTCTAATTATTCGCTTCAAGATGCAATAACTATGTCAAAGATTTACGGCGATTTGATTTAAAATGCAAAAATTTAGTTTATATGTAACAGAAATTAGTTTTTTCTTAACACATAAACTTGGAAGTGTTCTTTATATTAAACGTAAAAGAAAACATTAAAATGTTAAATTTCCATTATTTTTTTTTTTATTGACGTTTTAAAATATTCTTTAACAATTTCTGCAAGTATGAAAAGTCTGCGAATTGAGTATACCTATACCGTGTTTAATAGCTATACCCAAAACTTTGGCTGCTTTTCATTTTAAGAACGAATTAAAATTAATTAAATCGATTATTTAAGATCAAATTTTTGTCTAAGTCGAAAAGTAGCAACATAATGAGCATCAGAAAAAAAAAGAAAAATACACATGTAGTTTATTTTTAATACATTTAAAACGATTTTTTCGATCATGTTCAGTCTGAGACGCTGTTTAAAAATGGCCTGTTTACAAAATTAATGTAACATTCACGATTACAAAAAAAATTACCAAAAATCTTAAGTTAAGAAACTTATAGTTCACTATGGGAGAGGGGTCAGTGCCCGAAACAAAAACTAACAAAAAATACTGGACCTTTTCAATTTAGTGTAAACTTTTAATAAAAATTTTTTTTTTTTTTTTTTTTTTTTTTTTATTACTTCATTTACCGAAAAGTTAAAGTTGGCTTGTTGGATTTTTTTTTTAAAGAATTTACAGTGACCCCTTTATTGCAAGGTACGTGTTTTTGTACATCCCTAGAGATATAACTCTTTAAAAAGAGGGCGGGAAATACCCTAAAAATGGTTAATAACAAAATGGATGGACTATATTATAGAAGCGTAAAAAATTATTTTAAAAATCCTCAAAACTGTAAAATAAAATTCTTTAAAATTGTAATTAAAAAAATGTGAATATTTAAAAAAAAAAAAAGTCTCTGATACTGTGTTTAATGATCAAAAAAAGAAAAAGGGAGTGGATGAAGCCTTATCATTCATTTGTATTGATAAAAAAAAAAAAAAAAGATATCAATTTTCCTGAAACACCCAATATTCTGTACTAAGTATACCCAAAATTGGCCTAAAATGCGTTTTTGACAAAATGATTTTAGCCCCCCCCCCCCTACAAAAAATTTACCTAAAATCGTGGAATTATCGGATTTTAATGTAATTTTCAGTGTTTATTTATCAATGAATGATCTTTATAATGCATTATTTATTTTATTTCAAAACGTTCTCATTTTTTTCAGGTCACTTAATTTTGACCCCACTTACTTTGGGAGTGTAAAATATTGGCGAGTTGGTCCTTGATTGATACTAATTACAGTAGAAATAAAAAGATAAAAGACCGAAGTTGTAAATAGAAAAAAAATAAAATTTTAAGTGGAATATTTTATAAGATAAGTACCGAAAATCGGAAAATAAAATGTAAAAAAATAAATTTTTTGGAGATTTCTTTTTTTACTCATTTCGATAATTATTTAATTGGCTATTATCTTATAAAAGAAAATTATACATCGATATTTTTTCTGCTTAAAAAGGGGGGGGGGGGGCTACATTTTCAATAGAGTTTTTCTTCAAAACGTATATTTGATTGACTAAAATAAGGTTTGTATTAAATAGATATTTATTTCTGGAATCTAAAAATATAACATTTTAAACTTAAAATCCGAATATTTTTATTTTAAATGAATTTTATATATTAATTTTTCATAACAAAAATAAATATTTAAAGTTTTGAAATAAAATAACTGCATTATAAAATTCCTTAATTGATAAATCAATACTGAAAATTTCATTAAAATCGGATAATTCCCTGATTTTTGGTAAATTTTTTTGCGATAGTGAATGTTACATTAAATTTGTAAACAAGCCAATAAAACCACTTAAAAAGAACCAAAATGGCGTCGGCGAACAAAATTGAACAAAACAAATCGTTTTAAATATATTAAAAATAAATTGCTAATGTAATGATATTTTTCTTTTTTTTATGGTCATTGTTACCACTTATCGTTTTAGACAAAAGTTTGACCTTGAATAATAGATTTAATTAATTTTAATTCGTTTTTAAAATTCGTAGCAGACGTCAAATTGGGTATTGCTATTCTGTACGATAGATTTTCATAAAAAATATATTCAAACACCATTCAAATTCACAGTTAAAATGTAAGAAAATATACTGGACTTTGATACGGTCATTCAGAGTCTTTAAAAAATAATCTGAGATGTACAGAGTGTTTTAAAAAATGATATAATTTCGTAATCTAATAACTTGACACATTCTTCAAATAAAGTCAAATTTTAACAACCTGTGTAAAAACAACTCAAAACTATATATTTAATGTTTTTTTTTCTTTGTAGGTGTATGCCATTCACTAGAAAAAGAAAAAGTGTTTAAACATTAAACCTAGAATTTTTAGTTGTTTCGTTTTAATGCTGTTAAAATTTAAGATTAATTGATCAAGTTATTTGATTCTGAAATCATATAAATTTTCTTGATACACCCTATATATCGCTGTCTTTTTTCCCCTTTCTTTTTAAAAAATGTATGTTAAACTCACCAGCTGGAACTCCAAAATCTTTTAGAAGTTAATTGTGGTTAATTCTCTGAGATATCCGCGACTTGACTTGACGTGATGTGATACACAAGAGAGACGAGCTGAAAGTGACCAGGAACGGTTGATCAAATGGGTATTAGCTACAGTTTAAATAATGGTTCAAGGAGGGATGAATTTAATAGGAGGTAGGTGGGGTTTTAGAAAGAATGTTCAAAGTTTGATTCTCGAAGGAGTCAAGGGTTAATGACAACACAAATTAATTAAAAATTGTCTGTTTGGTTATTTATGTAACTCATAAATAAACATTAAATGTTATTTTTTATATTTTACCCTACCAGCTGTTCTTAAACAATCATTCATAGACGGTGGTTTCAAATTACATTTCTACAGGTTCATTGTGAATTACTTATTTATCAATGTTATTATTAGGTAGGTTCAACTTTAATTAGGGTCGAAAAAAATAAATAAAAATTTGATATTGAAACAATTACCAAAAATCAGGGAATTGTCCAATTTTAATGAAATTTTCAGGACTTTATTTATTAATGATTAAATATTATGGTTTAATAATCATGCTTTTCTTAAGCTAATAAACACTTTTTCTTATTTAAAAACAACCCGAAGAATGTTTTTATCAATTAAGAGCGGGGTTCAACCTTTGGTCATTTGAATAAAAACATTTCCAACCCTAATTTTTACATTTCTAGAAAGATCAAATCAAGAAGACAACATAAAAAAAATGAAATAAAAAGAAAAAATTCAACAAATGTTATTTGAAAATTTAAAGATCATTTTCTTAAAACTCAAAAAAATATTTTTTGTAGCGTGTTTTCTGTTTCGTAGTTTAAAAATAACATTTTTCTTTGAAATAATGCAAAAAAAGTATTTTCTCTGAATCAATTAGCCTATTCTAGGTATACCCAAAAATGTGGCTGCTACGAATTTTAAAAACGAATTAAAATGAATTAAATCGATTATTCAAGGTCAAATTTTTCTCTAAGTCGAAAGTAGTAACAAAATGAGTATCAATAAGAAAATCAAAATAATATTACACATGTAATTTATTTTTAATACATTTAAAACGATTTTTTTCGGCCAATTTCGATCGCGTTCGGCCTGAGACGCTGTTTAAAAATGGCTTGTTTACAAAATTAATGTAACATTCGCGATTGCAAAAAAAATTAAAAATTACCAAAACTCAGGGAATTATCCGATTTTAATGAATTTATCAATTAATGAATTTTATAATGCATCAGTTATTTTATTTCAAAACTTTAATTAAGTATTTCTTCTATGAGGAATTAATATATATAATTCATTTAAAATGAGTAGCAAAATTTTAAGTTTAAAATATCATATTATTAGATTCTATTCTTTTAAGAACTACTTTACTTTAGTATCAAACACCCATATTTTTTGGTCGAAATTGTATTGAAAAAAACACGGATTTTTCAATGAATTGGGTATACCTAGTCTATTCTTATTCCCTTAGAAATTTAATAGCGGATTTTAAACGTTTGGAAGGTACTATGTTGTACATAATATTTTTGTCATCAATCAAGATTTATTTAATCTACTTAAAATGTATGATTGAAAATGCGCAATTTTCCAAGATTTTTATATATTTAAAAAGTATTACTAACGATTTTTCTTTTTCGTTTACGGAAGACCAATAGTGTTAAGCACAATATGAGTTTTTCCAAGTACTTCAAAATACTTTTTATTTATTTATTATTTTTTTCTGACATTTTTTGGCTACGCAGTGTAACTTTTTGTATGAAATTTTACACTTGTTTGCCCTAATAATTTTTTTCCATATTCACAGATATGTTCCCTTTTTCAGAAAAATCAGTTATCCCCCTTTAACTTGGAAAAATTGAACATACCTAATTATTATTATTATTATTAATTTAGGACTAGGCCTTTCCATTGTTGCTAATAATGCTTCTCTTAAGCTAGGGATGTGCAAAATACGGACTTTGGAAATGTGCGCATAATTTTTTAAAGATATTTTAAAACGTCAATAAAAAATAGAAAATTAACTTTTTAATGTTTTATTTTACGTTTAATATAAAGAACAATTTCAAGTTTATGTGTTATTAAAAAGAAAAAAACAAATTTCTCTTACATAAAACCTAAATTTTTGCATTTAAAAGTAAATTCCCGTAAAATCCCGCCATTTCTTAATCTTTGTTGACAAAATTATGGCATCTTGACGTGTGCACTATTTCTTAGTATGGAGTTTCGTACGTATATGTTTTCAAACAAATAAAATAATAAATTTCTTCAAACACTGTTTGTTTGAGTTCTACAAAAGTATAATTATACTAGCGTCACGGATTTGAACCTATTAACTTATGTATCCCAGCACGCATCGCTGAAGCAAAAAATAACAAGATTTTTTTATATCGCTTAGCGCCCCCATTAAGAAAAATGACGACAATTTGTAATTCAAACATTATTTTCAATTTGCAAAAAAATAAAAACCGAAATATGTTATGTATTATTTTTAGCTAGATATTTTTTATACAATATTTTCTGTGAAATCTCAAATTTTCTGCCTGCTCGCAATCACGCAACTGCCAAGAAATTCGGCTCATTTATTACTCCACTCCTCTCCCACAAACCCCCTCACTTCCGGCCTGTACTCTCATAAAAGAAACTTAACTTTTGGGCACCATTTCTTTTCCTAGCCCGAGGTAAGAGGAGTTTCATTTGTTTTATCTTTATATCACACGCCCCCCTGATCTTCAGGATCATAGCTCGTAGTCTTGCAACCACTGGGGTGGCCGCCTACTCCTCTGTGTGCGTGGTTGCAAACTTCCCTGTGCGCCATTGTCTTGCTGCTAATCATCCACTTCTTCATCTTCAGAAGATAGGCCCTCCACTGGTCTCACATCTAATACGTGTTTTGGCATTCCGTCAACAGACACGTTGTCTCTTGACTGTGTAGCCGTTACTGTCCCCCACTGCATCGTGCAACGGACGTTAGGAGGTTTCACCCAGACCTCATCCCCTACCTGGATGGAGCCCGACGTCCCACCCTCTATTTCAACCAGTAAAACTTTCGGATGTCTCCCCTCTCTACCACCGCTTTAACGGTCCTGTGGTTTCGCTCAACAATGCCATTGCCACTGGGTCTATAGGCTGCTCTGAAGTACTGCCTGACATTCCACCAAGCCATCATCCGTCGCAATGTTTCTGAACGAAACGCCGCCCCATTGTCCGACAACACCAACGTGTTCAAGGAAAACTCCATTGAGTATTCCTACGATTTCTTCTGCGATTTCTGATTTCATTCTTCGCCAGAGAGCAAATCTCCCAGGTCCACAGTCGACCATAGTCAGATATTCCGCTCCTCTATAATGGGTGACGTCAACGGCCAGTCGCTTCCAATTCTCCTTCACCTGTAATTCTCCTGGCTCGTGCACCCTTGGTGACGGATCAATGGACTGACACCGTACACACCGCCTGACTACTTGCTGCACAATTCATCTTGGCACTTCGTACGACACCTTCCGGCCAAGTACAAGGTTTTATCCACACCCATGTGATGCATAGAATGCAGGTCCTTAACTTCGTCGTATGATATGCAACAGCCTGCAACTCTAACCGGTCCCTCCAGCATCGTCAGCCACTTTTGTCTTACTCTGGTCAATACATCAGCCTTGTTCCTGTCTGATGGCACAAAAGTCACGTTTATTATCAACCCAAACTCGGCTATCACTCCTTCAGGATTCCTATTCGCCTCAGGACAATCATCTCGGCAGCACTCTTTGTCCTCACCAGCTGCTGTTCCGTAATGGCGGCCTGTGTCCAATTCAGCACGGTCGCCCAATCTGTTTTCAACTCTATTTTCTTTAATCCCCATTTCAGGGCCAGGTCCACCCCCTTTATCGCCGCATCCAGCTCTGCCACGTTGATGTGAGAAAAGTCTGTTTTCTTCCTCAGCCAGGCTGCGTTCTCGACCACGTTCCCATCAATCTCCACTCTCACACCTGTGGCAATACTACTTGCGTCGCACCACACAACCTCTGTCGTCGTCCTTGGGACGTGCCACTTTCCTTGTACCGGATCCTCCTTTTTCACTTCTTCAACCACCTCTCGTATCACGGCAACTGTCTTCTCACCCACCTTGTATGTAGCTGCAGGTCGTACGCAGCCATCCTGCGACAGGGTAATGTCCGACTAATTTCCCACAAACGGAAAATAGCTGCCGCCTAATCATCTCGTCGTCAATTTCTGGTACAGTATTCCCTCTCCTGAATGTCAAATCTCCAGCGCCATCTCGTTCCAAACGGAGCCCCAGTGCTGTACCACCATCTAACATTTCTGGGGGTTTTGCCGTTAGGCCAAACTTTTTGAGCTGCCCCACGACTCTTTCCGCTGACACTGTCGTCTCATCCACCAAAATGTCATCGATGTACGCGTCGGTGGCTTCTCCCACGCTCATCTCATCCTTCAGAACCGCTTTTAATATTGCCGTCATGATTTTGGGGGCAACGCTCAGACCAAAACCCAATCTGGTTAGACAGTACGTTTTACCTTTGTAGCTCACTAGCTGATATCTTCTCAAGTGTGTCGCAACATGGATCTGTAAGTGGATTTCAAATCCACAATTGTGGATGCTCCGGTCTTTTGTCGCCACCTTCGCAGGGTCTCCCTACAAACGTCAATGTACTCTCATCCAGTGTGGCACGACACGTGGTCATTGAACTCTCGGTAATCTAGAACTGGTCGGACCTTATTTTTTGTTGATTGGACCACCGCCATCAGCGGCAACAAACCTTCTCGTACATCATCCTTCCACGGTGCCAAAATCCCCTCCCCAATCACCTCTCGACCTCCTCTTCGAAATTGCCGCCTCTTCTGCCTCCTTAAGTCTTGTCTCATATTGACTTACACTGTTCTTCAATACGGCGGCTCCGACACCCATTTCCACTGCACCGTCCATTTCCAATTGCAAACTCTGCAGTGAAGTCTTTATCTGCTATCAGATTCCTCGTATTCTCTTCGGGGACCATGACATCTGGTGTCGTACTTGCTGCGCAACAGTTAAACCGCACACACGCCATTCTCTCCTATAGTGACCCCCCCCCAGTCGATAGATTGCGTCAATCCCTTTAATCGCCTCAACACCAGGCACAAGGCGGTCAGTCACTATTATTCAGAGTCAGCTGTGCCCGTCCAGTTCAAGGTTGACGTTGCTCATCCGCGACACTTCACTCTTCGTCCATCAAATGCAACAACTCGGCTACTCCCACTCCATCCAGTCACCAGTTGCGTTCGCACCATCATGGTAGTGCATCCGGTGTCAACCAGGCCCTGACTCTTTCCCCTTCTATAATATCACCTCCACTTTGGGTGGTTGTCTGAGGTGCGCCATCATCTGCATGGCGCTCAAGCTTCCCCTCGCTCGTTTCCCTGGAGTTGGCAATTCCTGGCGATGTGACCAGTGTTGTTGCACTTGTAACCCTAATTTCTTTTGGTATTCATGACAGTCCTTTCGTATAGTGTGGCCAGCACATTCGAACCACTTAACACGCCCTTGTCTCCCATCGCGTCCCTCCTTTCTTGCAGGGCTGCCGCTACCATTCCGATCCCGATGGTCGAGTGCTCGTCAACACCTTTGCTGTAGGAATGAGGTTCGACACGTCCATCTTTTCGACTCTGGTCATTGTTGGAGCCTTTTCAAATTTCTTCAAGAAACCCAGTTATGAAGGCTAGTTTCTGCTGTGTGTTCCGCGCCAAGCCCCCTGTACCCAGCCAATGCCACCAGCACTTTATCTTATGGCGTACACATCTACTGACTCGCCGGTCCATTTCACCCTCTTTAGCTTTTTCGTACGCCACGAAGGCCCTTGCGCAAATGCACTTATTAGCCTGTCCTCTTATAAGGATCAGGCATCTTCCTGATCTCGCTCGCTCATCTCCAAGTACAGGGGCTAACGTGTCATCCTCCAAAAACCAATGGAATCATCGTAGCGCGAGTCAGTGATCTTCTGTAGCTTAGCAACCACCTGAACCTTTTTTCAAACCACGCAATAATTCCCCATACCCACAAAAAGGCTTAATTATGTTGCTCAATTGTGGCCGAAATAGCTTGTGAAATCTCAAACTCAAATTTTCTACCTGCTCGCAATCACGTCGTTTCCTGTCCGCTCACACAATCACGTCGCTTCCGCACACTGCCAGAAAATTCGTTCATTTATTACTCCACTCCTCTCCCACAAACCCCCTCACTTCCAGTCTGTACTCTTATAAAATAAACTTAACTTGTGCGCCATTTCTTTTCTTAGGCCGAGGCAAAGGAGTTTCATTAGTTTTATCTTTAATCACATTTTCTTTGATCAATAAATACGATTTTTGATATCCGCTAAAAAAGAAAAGTATTTATTTTACATTTTATACATTTAAAATCCCTGAAAACAAAACAAAAAAAACAAACAAAAAAAAAAAGATAGACAATGTAGAACTTTTAAAGATATAACAATCTAAGATAAATAACTTAACAATTAGAAAAGACGAAACAAAATATATGTTTTCATTACGAGATTTAGTTTCAATGTTAAATGCCCTTACCAAAACCGAATTGTAGCATTTAGTTTTTTTTTCATATGTTCCGTCATTAAATTATCTTTTCCAAAAATGTAAGAAGCATTTATATATAATAAAAAAAACTCTTGTACGGGGATCAATGCGGCAAACAAAAACTACGAGAAAATTATTTAGCCTTTTATTAGTAAGCATTTATTTACAATAAAAGTTAGTCTTTTATTACTTCATATACACCGAAAGTTTTATTGAAAATCGAATAGTTAGTTTATTTTATATGATTTTTAGAAGAATTCCCTGTGATCACCCATTTTTAGAACCAGCGATAATTTGCACATCCCTATCTTAAGCCAATTGCGGGTAAGACGATTAGAGAACAGGAAACTGCGCGGATACAGGTGAAGAGAAGTTTTGTATGATTAAATCCGAGGCACTGGTTGTAGAAGAGAGAGATTCCTTATCTCAAAGAACGAAGCGCGTACGTCATATGTCTGGCTTGCACGAGGGGTGGTGAAATAATTTAATTCAGGGAAGAACACACCCCTAGCTTTCAAGATTGTGTTAGCGCGTATTGCAAATTCGCACAGGCGGACAGCGCAAAGCGTAATTGGGCCGGATGTAAGATCTTGGGAGTGCAGTCGGTCTGTCAATTATATCTAAGCACTTACTCTCTCCGCACACACAGTCGGACAGGTTGGTGTTTGATCTTCCTAAAAAGGACAGAGAATGCACTTGGATTATGAAACGCAGTTAATGATTAGGCGGCTTTATCTCGACGACACAGTATACTGTGCGTTGCTTTCGCGTCAATTCACAACAGAACAATCTGTGTCAAGTATGTTCTATCGCTGTCTCTGTTATGGTTCAAATCGGGGACGCAGGGCTGGTGTTGCCATTTTCATTAGCGCTCAATAACCTAGAAAAGTGTATTATATCAGCACCCCACTACAGTTTCCCTTCCCAGGCTATGATAACGAAATGGGCGCTCTGGTATCAACAGGCTCCTGACTGGATCTATCGGCTTCCCAATAATGGCACTTGACGGACAACATACCTCAAATCTTAATTGTCTATGCTACAAAAAAAAAACAATATAAACGTCCCCAAAGTACATACAAACACGTACCCAAATCCGCCCCAAAAACCGATGCCGCAGTAATTAAAACTTCGGAAATACAAAATTTAGGACCACTATGACCTTAAGCACACCCTTTTGTATCTCGATTTAAGAAAGGACATGGTTTTTCCATTTACACTGACAATATCCGGTTGTTTTAACAGACGATTTTAGATTAAACATCTTTTTATAAAACTAAACCCTAACCCCTAACAAACAACCGGATATTGACGGTTGTAAATGAAAAAATGTCCTTTCTTAATCGAGATCATAAAAGGGGTGCCTAAAGGTAATATGGTCCAAAATTTCAGGATTGCGGGTTCCAGATTTGGCCCTGAATGTTTTAATTCTGCAAAGCCCCCCACTTAGCTATCAGTAAGTGACATTCTTTAGGAAGTAAGTCCTACATCCTACTTCCTTCATAATGCATTTATGTATCTGTTTTGTATACCATCTTTGTACCTTGTAAATAGTATATGTATTTCTGTCCTCAGAATGTATTTCTATGTGCTCACGTATTGAAGTCTGTTTGTTAATATCTTCTAACTCCTTTGTCGAATATTTCTGTTACTTATATGTACGCCACGTTGGAAGGTTACCCTGAGCCTTCCAACTATTATAAGAACTTGACATCCAACAATAATAATAATGTATGGCCCCCTCCACGTTTTCATTTAGATCTTCTGTAACCATCTTTAGGCTTTCCTTGCGGTATATGAGGGAGTCCCTGTAGCACAGTGGCTAATATACTTGTAATAAACAGGATTAGCATGCAAGCGTATGGTGAGAGAAAGGAACAAAACACAGATTTTAAGTTCAGAATTGTATTGAAAATAACATGAGAACGTGAAAAGATAGAAATGAAAATTACAGGATAATTTTGGTGATAGTTGTGGGTGAATATTAAGTCCGTAAAATGTCCAGCTTGACTGTGGTAGTGGGTGGTGATGTAGGCAGAATATTGTGTATTTGGTAGTAAGCTTTTTTGGTATCGTCGAATGATGTAGAAATGTTCGTTTGTTGACTGCCTGGTAGGTCAGGTTGGGTAAGTAGGTGGGGGTGTGATCGGCCGCGTTTTGATGTATCTCTCGCTGTCTGTCCTCGTTGATTCGTGTGTTCGCTAGAAGCCTGAACCTCTGACTGTCTTCTGCCTTTCAGGGCTGTTTATTTATAGAGAACCGCTGTCGAAAATCGGATCCATTGAAGTATTTTTTCATTTCACACTGGGAATCGCTTTTCATTGGATTGAAAATGCGAATTTTATTTACCAATTTATTTTATTTAATGTCAGGAATTGATTATCAAAGCGGAACTCCCGATCGGAGCCCATGCGCAGACAAGTGTTAAAATGTCATTCTGTTTTAGTCTCCGATAGAGGACACTTCCGATTTTGGGGTCTCCGCCTATGTTTGTTTTGTTGGCGCATGTGATGTATCTTTATTATGGATTGAAGTGCTGAATATAGTGAATCGGAGATTTCTACATGCTTTATACACAATACTGAACTGTGGCATTGTAGTAAGCGCAGTTTGAATTCTAATCAACTTTTACATTCATTTTCGGACAAATGCCCTTGGAAAAGGTATAGACCTCTCACCCCTAGCTATTGGTAAATAGTACCACTATGTTCTCTTACAAAGACAGTTGGGAGATTATAAACAGAACGTTGCTAATGTATCTCCTTGTAGGCTCAGTGACAATATCAAAGAAATCTGCATCCAGCATCGAACCTTGTTCGTTGTCCCTGTAGATCCATTATACCGGTAACAATTTTGCTGCCAGAGACTGAAAGGCAGCCCTATGAACAAGCGGCATTCCCAGCCCCCACAAACAATGCGCGTCAGGATATGTTTGGCCTGTGGCGAGCGGCTACGGATACTCCGAACTCGCTACCTCCTCGTAGCTGATAGATTGTTAGTAGAGACCCAAATAAAGTATATCCGAATTTGCATAAGCGCTATCCGAACGAGCAGAAATAAAGATGGACTGTCGCTGACAGGGCGAGTGAGGAAGAAAGTGTTTGGACGGCAAGTGAAATTTGACGACTGCGTATTTGATGGAGAGTGGTAGATGAGGTGCTGCGTAGTTCGACGTGTAGGAGCAAAGGAATTGCATTTGTTTGCTGGAGAGACTTTCAAAGGATTGGTTTTACCTTGAACTTTTTTGGACCTTTCAAAAGAATTTCTTTGGGGAAATCATATGCCAGAAGTATTTGCTCCATCCTTTCTCTGTATATGGAGTCACTGCCTTATAAGAAATGCCTACAAAGGTATTGCTCAAGATTTGTCATCGAAACCCCTTTCTGTGATTCAACGAACAATCAGAATTTGAGAAATTGTGGATTGGTTCTGCAAAACTCATTGTAGGTTTTAGTAATTTATCTGGGTTTCTTAAGATTATACACCTTGATGTTTGCCTAGGTTTGTTTTTCACCAAGTATGTGAAGATTTATTAAGGAAATTGGTTCGACTCCCCTTCACTGCCGGTCAGCCAGCCCCCAGCCCTTAGAGTCACATGGTGCCCACTATAAAAGAGGGTCCCTGAAGATCCCTCCTTTTTGCCTCTAGCGATTGTTGCCTCACTGCCTCCGTATCGTCAGAAGCCCCAGACGGCGACGACTTGGAACCTCGACACTTTGGAAAGCAGGAGCGGCAAACGCACCCCAAAAAACCAATTCTTCAGAGGCCCAACCAGTTCGAGGAACAGAACTATCAAGGATAAACAGCTAAATTCCACAGGCATTTTTTTATCTGCAACCTACACTTTAACCCCTTTGATACATTCAATTCTCCTAGAATTACTTTTACCAACCAAACATCATTGAACTCTATGAACATCTCTCCAACTCGCTTGTTCTCCCTCTCACTATGCCTTTGCCCTATCTTAAGCCACCCTGCTTCGATACTCGTTTGAGCGTTTTTCCAGCATATAGTAACATTTGTTCTTACCGGTCACGTGTCTTAAACACACCCACTCCTCACTGCGTTGAAGACGGTTTATCTCTTAAAAGTAGGGTTAAGCAGTGCTTTCGGCGGCATAAAGAATCCTACAATAGAGATATCTTTATTTCTCTCATTTCTCCTAAATGCTTTTGTCTCTCAGTGGACGGTATATTTGATTTCTTTGGTGTATGGTTAGGTATGGCATTCGGCCTGCCTGCTTCCAGTGTATAATTATCATTTGGAGTACATATTTTTGTTTCCTCCTAAAGAGTATTAACAACTCTGGACATATTACCTTTAGGCACCCCCTTGATCTCAATTAGAAAGACATGTTTTTCTTACGCATCAATATCCGTTGTTTGGATAGGTTAGGGTTAGGGTACAGGTTAGTTTTATAATTTTTAAAAAATCTAAAAACTGTCTGTAAAACAACTGGATATTGACGTGTAATGAAAAACATGTCCTTCTCTAATCAAGGGGTGCCTATAGGTCAATATGGTCCAACTTCTTCTTTACTGTTAACGAAGGTGATCACACATATTTACTGTTGGCAAGTGAGACCAGTCATATTGTACAGATTTACTGGTTTGCTTCTAATTGATAGACCATCCAAGAAATAAAGTAAACTAAATTCCTCATTGGCTGGCATCATTGTAGCTCTTGAGAAAAACCTATTTATCTATCTATAATACTATCTATATGGGATTGTTTGTTTCGTTATTATACTATTTGAATTGTGATGTTTTGTTTTTATATTTTTCTTCGCATTCGAGTGCCAAATTGAGCATCATTTAACATCATAAACTAAGGCTCTCACAACTTTTGCTTGTTTCCACTAATTCTCTTTCACATGATTTTAGAATTATTAAC
Source organism: Doryteuthis pealeii (assembly GCA_023376005.1). Classification (NCBI taxonomy): domain Eukaryota; kingdom Metazoa; phylum Mollusca; class Cephalopoda; order Myopsida; family Loliginidae; genus Doryteuthis; species Doryteuthis pealeii. The sequence continues at coordinate 85,591,589 of CM042147.1, forward strand.
CAAGTGAGTCCTGTTGATGGTTGATTAAACCAAAAATGCTTTCAGCGTCAGGCTTTCAGTAAGTCCAGATCTTGTGACTCTAACTTTTCTATTTTCTAAAAAACTTAATAACTAATTACATCTTCACTCTATCTATCTACTAGCTGAAATATTTGATTCTGTGTAATGGTAAAAAAAGTGTAATGGGCATAATTTTTTAGCATATTCTAAGTATATAATTGAGAGAGCATCATTGCATAGTAAAAATAGTAGCTTATAGTGAGTCCCTCTTGGAAAAATACCTCTGTCACGAAGTGTCTGTTTATTTCCAAACCCTTCGTCCAAGTCGGTGTGATCCTAAGTGACTAGGCAATTGACTCTCCAAGGAAAAGATTATTCAGAGGGAAAAACAAAGAATGTTTTCTCTCAAAACATATTTTAAAATATTAGTCAATAAGATCAATTGTGAGTGATAAAATGATCATCTTATTTTATAAAAAATGATTTATTTATTTTTTTTTTTTTTTTTAAACAGACGGGTCGCAAAAAATATAAGTTCATGAAACAGTCACCATAAAATACCTTATTCTCTTTTGTATCATTTCTTCTCTCCCTTATTTTTTATCAAATATAAGTTCCTCATTTCTCTTTCTTTTTTAAAATCCGTTTCCAAAAAACAATATATCTTTCGTTTTTCTTTCTTTCCAAATTAAATTCAGTTTTCTTCAACAAATCTTTTTCTACAAACTTTTTCCTTTTCCTTTAAATCCGTTTCCAAAAACAATCACTTTTTGGTTTTCTTTCTTTTCAAATTAATTCAGGTCTTTTTTCACACAATTCCTCTTTCTCCGGTTTCTTAACTTTTATTTACTTAATAAATACATTAATATAGCACTTACTGCAATAATTCTTTTACTCTTGCTAATATTTTTCTATCATTCCAAACCCCTCTTAATTATTCCACGCTCACTTCCAATCTACTGTCGTCTGTCTCTAGTTAACCGATTCCAACTCCAATTTTTTCCAACCGGTCTCACTTCTCGATCTCAGTCGACGTCTGCCTCATCTAGCCTGTCTGTCTCTAAACGACCGTCTCAGTGACACTCTATCGTCCTGTTTCTCAGTCAAATTTTTCCCGGGTTTTTCTATACACTATAGGGAATTAACCTCTTTTTTTCTGCCAAGGGCAGCAACTCTTACCTTTCCCTTTATTTAGTTAAAACTTTTATACTCTATTCCTTTTCTTTTCCCAACTAATAGTTAACCCCTTGTTCTCATATTATCAGGATATTCTTAGATTTCTCAGAATATAAGACACCTCTTGATTTTTCTTCTGCCAGGGAGTTCCTACCTGAAGATTTGATAGTGAGTCCCCTTGGAAAATACTCCTTTGGATTTTTTCTTCTGCCAGGGATGTCCCACCTGAAGTATTTGATCTTTAATGTAAAAAAAGTGTAATGGCAAAATATTTTAGAGATATACATTATCTCTCCATTTTATAGTATAGTGTAGTGAGTCCCCTTGGAAAATACCCCTTGGATTTTCTTCTACCAGGGATTCCACCTGAAGTATTTGATTCTGTAATGGTAAAAAGTTGTAATGCATACAGTTTTTAGTACTATTTTATTATCTTTAGAGCAATTTTGGCCACAAACCTGCTGATGTGTCAAAGCCCAAAAAGTTTTTTTTAATATATTTTTGGAAATATTTTGTAGCCTAAAATTCATATGAGAGTTGTTAACTGCTTAGCCAAAAAAACAAAGAAAAATTACAACACAAGGACCGCACGTTCCTACAGTTATAGCTGTCCCCAGAGAAAAATCCTATATTTCAAATAAAAAGGAAGGAAACTCATTCGTAATTAAGACTAGACTAGTCCTTCTGTAAACAAAAAAAAAAAAAAAAAAAATTGTTAGTTATAATTTTTTAAATATAAAAATCTCAGAAAATAAGTTGTGACAAATTTGTATCTAATCATACATTTCTAGATCAATTAAATAAATCTTGATTCATGACAAAATATTGTGTATAAAACTATACTTTCCAGACGTTTAAAAATTCAATATTGAATTTTAAAGTGAATAAAAAACTGGCCTGTTGAATAAGATAAAAGACTTTTTTTTGCTTCAATCAAAGAAAAATATGTTTTTAGAACTACAAAAGAGAAATATGTTACAATTTTTTTTTTTTTTTTTAGTTTTAAGAAAATAATTTTTTAAATTTGCCAATAACTTGTTCAGGTATTGAATTTAAAAAAAAAAAATTTTCTATAGTGTCTTCTTATTTGATCTTTATAGAAATTAAAATTAGAGACAGACCAGAATTTTTTTTATTCAAGACCAAGTTTGACCCCCCTCCTCTACAATCTTATTGATAAAAAATTTGTTTCAATTTATTTTAGAATAACCTATTCATTATAAATTAAATCATTAATAAATGTGCTGAAAATTTCATTAAAATTGGACAATTCCTCTGATTTTTGGAATTGTTTAATATCAATTTTTATTTATTTATTTATTTTTTCCGACCCTGATAAAGTGAACCTACCTAATAATAACATTGATAAATAAGTAATTCACAATGAACCTGTAGAAAATGTAATTTGAAACCGCGCATCTATGGAAATGAGTTTAGAAACAGCTGGTGGGTAAGCAACCTTTGTACCAGAAGAAGGAAAATAAACAATAACTAGGGTTAATAATAATAAATAATAATAATAATAATATAATAATAATAAATAATAATAATATAATAAATAGAAAAATAAATTATAAAATTAAAAAAATAAAAAATAGAAAAATAAAAAAAAAATAAATAGAAAATAAATATAAAAATAAATTAAAAAATAAATAGAAAAAAAAATAAAAAAAATAAAAATAAATAAAAATAAATAAAAAATAAATAGAAAAATAAATATTAAAAAAAATAAATTATAAAATAATAGAAATAAATTTTTAAAAAAAAATTTAAAAATAAATAGAAAAAATAAATTTAAAAAATAAATCATTAATAATAATATAATAATAATAATAATAATAATGATAGAAAAAGAAATTTAAAAAAAAAAAAATAACACATAGAAAAAAAAAATTCCAACAACATTATAAACTTCATTAAAAAAGCCATGGAAAACTGGCGAGTTCAATTAAAAGCTGGAAAACAGCCCTGGCAGAAGTAAAAATCAAAAAGAGGTATCTTCCAAGGAGACTCATTACACCACTACTCTTTTATATTGCAATGATGCTGCTAAACCATATACTGAAAAAATGTACCGGGGATACAAATTTAGTAATTCCACAGAAAAGATAAACCACCTTATGTACATGGATGACATTAAAATTTTTGCAAAAATGAAAAAGAATTGGAGAGCCTAGTACAAACTATTAGAATATATAGCCAGGATATAGGATGGAATTTGGAATCGAAAATGTGCTATGCTTGTAATAAAAAGGGAGTGAAAGAAAACTAATGATGGAAATACAACTCAAATCAGGAAACTATAAAATCTCTTTGATGAAAATGAAAGCTACAATACTTAGGATTTTAGAAGCGGACAATATCATGCAAGGTAGAAATGAAAGGAAAAGTTTAAAAGAAGATATCTCAGAGTAGAAACTAGAAAACTTCTAGAAACGAACTTAACAGCAGAAATCTTGTATAAAGAATATACCGGGCTGTCCCCATTATAGATACTCAGGACCATTCTTAAAATGGACAAAAGAGAACTCAGACAGATTAGACCAAAGGACGAGAAAATTAATGACCATGCACAAGGCTCTCCACCCTGAGATGATATAGAGATAGATTATATGTGTCAAGAAAGGAAGGGTGAAGAGGTCTTGCCAACATAAGAGGAATGCGTAGAAACCACAAATCCAACACTTGAAGATTACACAAGAAAGAGCAAAGACAAACTACTTATGTGCAGCCAACAATAGTAGAAATGGCAGATGGACAAAAAGAAAAACGACAAAGACTAGAAAACAAAAATGGGAAGAAAAACAATTATACGGACGCTTCAAACGACAAATAGAAGAGGTTGCACATGAAAGAACTTGGACATGGTTTGAGAAAGGGAAACCTCAAAAAGGAACAGAGTCACTTATAATTGCTTGCACAAGATAATGCCATAAGGACAAACTACATCAAAGCGAAAATTGATAAGACCCACAGAATAGTAAATGTAGATCTTTGGTCGGTAATAGAGATGAGACTGTTAACCATATACTCTGCAATGTAGCAAACTAGCACAACAAGATACAAAAATCTAGACACGACTGGGTTGGGAAGGTGATCCACTGTGAATTATGCAAAATTAATTATAAGAACCAACAGATAGTAAATGTAGACTTTGCGGTAATAGAGATGAGACTGTTACATATACTCTGCGAATGTAGCAAACATAGCACAACAAGAATACAAAACTAGACACGAAGTGGGTTGGGAAGGTGATCCATGGAATTATGCAAAAATTAAATTTGACCACACACAAACAAGTATATGCATAAACCAGAATCTGTTCTTGAGAAATGAAACGCACAAAATTCTCTGGACTTTGAGATAAAAACGGATCACCTTATCCCAGCAGAAAGACCAGATCTAGTGTTGATACGAACAAAAAGAAAGAACTGTCAACTGGTGGATTTTGCAGTGCCAGCAGATCACAGGGTGAGTTAAAGGAAATGAAAAAATAGACAATATGCTGGACCTTGCCGAGAACTGAAAAAGTTATGGAATATGAAAGTGAAAGTATACCAATTGTAGTTGCGGCACTTGGACAGTCCCACAAAGGATTAGAAAAGGGCTTTGATAGTTGGCATATCAGAGGAAGGATTGAACCATTCAGAACACTCGCACTGCTGCAATCTGCCAGAATACTCAGAAAGAGTCTGGAGACCTGAGGAGACTGACTGTCACTCAGACTCCAGTGAAAGGACATCAGCTAAGCACTGATGTTGAAAACTCAAAGGAGTAAATAATAAAATAAATACTTTTTCAGCTAGTATATTAGGTCTGAGACCTGTCAGCTGTTCCTATAAACATTCATTTTAATTCCACAGAATATTTATAATATTCCACAGAGTATCTAACATTTGCTTTAAAGGAGTTTAGAGATGGGGCATTCACTTTATGATGGTAGTTTTTCCATGTATTCCACCACTCCTGTACTAAAATAATTTTGCTCGGTTTGTTTTACAAAATTTTTTTAGGAGTTTTAATTATGACCCTGGTGTTGAATTTTGAGCAATGTTTAGTAGGTCAGAGTTTGTTAATGAAAAGCATGTGTATATTTGTGAGTCATCATATCCCCTCTTAATACGTCGATAAACCAGACTTGGTAAGTCAATGTTCCTAAGTCTTTCTTCATACGAAAATAACATTTAATGTTTATTCATGAGTTAATAAATAACACAAACATACAATGTTTATTTCATACAGAGGTGGATCAAGCAGCTGGGCAAAAGGTCAGTGCCAGAGGATCCAAAGTACCAAGAGACCCAAGTGGCAAAAGTATTGGGATTTTTCTAATACAGTTGAATATTTTTTAGGTGCAAACAATAGCAAAAATAAAGACTAACCCAGCTCAATTCAAATTCAAATAGAAAATTTTTTATTAATAAGTTGTAAAGTTGGCCTATTATTGGTATCAGCGAACAGCGAGGGAGTGCTATCCCCTTTTCACTCTAGTGCTTGACTGGGTGATTGTTTGACTCACATGGAGCACCTCATCGACCATCAGTTCCCACTTTACGTACATGTGGTCGTACTTGTTAAGGTTCACATTAGGGGTTAAATAGAAAAATGAGTTTTAAAAAATGTGGTTTAAAAAATGAGTTTAAATTATGCGTCGGTTTTGAAGAAATTGAGTTTAAAAAGGGGAAAGAGGTGATACCAGTCAAGAAATGAATTAAAAACAAAATGTTTTCAGTATTATAAAATAACCGCAACAAGGGTTGGCATGCTGTAAAACTCAACCAGCTAACCAACCAACCTAAATAGTTGGTTTGGTGGGTTATTTTGTTAATGGCATATGAACTCCTTCTGGGTTATTCAATGCCAAAAATTGGTTAAATGATTATAATCATAATTATATTTTTTTTAATCGTTATTTGCATTTGTTGCATAATCTATGTTATAGCATATTTCAAATTTCTATGAGACTAAGCACTTAAGATGTTTGAACATAAAATATCAACAGCCAAATTTGCACTGAATAATAGTCTATATCAACACTGAATATCATTTTATAACAAACATATAATATATATACAGAGAATGCTTCGAAATTAATGCTAATATTGCAACACCCTGTTAGGAGAATTCAGACCATGATTACTAAGGCACCCCTTCGATTTTGTGTGTTTAGGTCATATTTATTCATTCTACACCGTCATATCCGGTTGTTGTTAGAGGGGTTCAGGGTCAGTACCCTCCTAACCCTAACCCCTAACAATAACCGACTATTGACAGTGTAAATGAAAAAAGTGACTAACTTGCACCACGAAATTGAAAAGGGGTGCCCATTCACAGGTAAATATGGTCCGAAGATATGTAAGGGGGCGCAGTGTGTTTTCATATCACGGAACAGAAAAACTACTGTGAGAGTTAGGAATCATCGCAAGTCAACCTCGAGATTCAGTTAGTGGTAGTCAGTTTGTTCAGGCAGACCCTGGGTGGACAACTGTGTCCCATTCAGCTGGACTCACTCCGGTGCCAATGAGTTAGAAAGGGAAATAAAGTCTATTGATCAAGCCATAATGTCGTTGATTAGTTATTCATGATTTAAATGCTGTCCCTTGCTGAACATCATTTCATGAACAAGAATATTGTGTATACAGAGACTAGCTGAAGTAAATGCTAATATTGGCACACCCTTGTACGAGAATTCTAAGCGGGGCACGTGTTTTCATATCACGGAACAGAAACTATACTGGGACAGTAGAATCTTTGCAAGCACATGAGATTCAGAGTGTCCAGTTTGCACGCCAGACCCTGGGTGGACAGATGTGTCCCACTTCGAGTGGGACTCACTCGTGCAATGAGTTAGAAAGGGCAAATAAAGTCTTTGACTCAAAGCCATAAGGTCTTGTTGATTAAGGTTATTTAGTTGAACTTAAACGCATTGGCCCTTGCTGCAACACTTATTTCATAATCAAATCATATAGTATAAACACGAGAATACTGAATTAAATGCTAATATGGCAACACCCGTGTAGGAGACATTCTAAGGGCTCAGAGTTTGTCATATCACGGCAACAAGAAAAACTACTGGACAGTTAGAATCTCGCAAGTCACATGAGATTCAGTTAGTTAGTCAGTTTGCAGCCAGACCCTGGGTGGGACAGATGTGTCCTACTTCAGCTGGACTCACTCCATGAAATGAGTTAGAAAGGGCAAATAAAGTCTTTGATCAAAGCCATAAGTCTTGTTGATTAGTTATTAGTTGACTTAAACGCATGCCCTTGCTGAACATCATTTCATAACAGAGACATACTGAATTAAATGCTTATATTGGCAACACCTGTAGGAGAATTCTAAGGGGGTCAGTGTTTTCATATCATGGAACAGAAAACTACAAGACAGTTAGAATCTCGCAAGTCAGGTGAGATTCAGCTGACTAGTCAGTTCACAGCCAGACCTTATTACATGACTTAAACGCATGCCCTTAGTTAGAAGACTGGCCATACAAGAAGAAAGAAGCAACAAGTAAAGCAAGAACTTAAACGTAGACGATCATGGCCAGATAGAAAGAGAAGGAAACGAAAATATGGCAACTAGGCGAAGAACAACCAAGTAACTTATCTATCTGTCTATCTCTCTCTGATGCCTCTCTCTCTCTCTCTCTAACATAAGAACTATTGTGTATATACCCAACGAGGGTATATAAGTACATAACACATTTTTTTAATTGTACTTTTTTATTTGTTTATAATCCCTTGTTTGCACAAACTTATATGACATCAAGTATTCCTATCAAACACCAATGATTTGTAAAAAATTATTTGGTTGCAAGCAATTAATAATAATAATCCTTAGCAAACAATTATAACTCCAAGTAATTATTAATCTTCTATTAATAATGGAGATTGTCTGTATTTCTGTCTGTAACAAAAACTACACCATAGCTCTACGTCACAGCTTACATCACAATATTCTTATGCTATATACACCCAGAATTTGAGTAAGCAATTTTAAAAATTGTTTTTTACTCTTGTCCTTTTTTTTTAACAGCAACAAGAAGTTAACTAAAAAGTTTACAAATAAATAAATACCTACGATTTTGTGGAAAATTGATGTGGAAAATATTCAAAATAACTGTTTGATTATTACATGCATGCAACATTTTATTTGAGAGGGACGGGGCTCAGTTTTTATTTCAAATTGTTTTATTTTTTTTTAACTCCTTTAATAAATATGAGGATTTTGCTTACTTATGATACAAACCCTCTGACATTGAATTTTTAACTTCCACCCTCTCAGGCAATATCTTTCAAAAATTAAATTTTATGACGCCCGGGCTGTGTTTTCTGTTGCTAGTATGAATAATTTACACTCAGCTATATGGTATCAGGGTAATTTCATACCAAATCATCCAGAAAAAAGTAAAATTGTCACCCACCCTCTTCAATTTTTCTGAATTTTTGTCCAGGTGTGAACTATATTAAAGTAAGACAATCCCCAAAATTAGAGCTCCCAATTTCTAAAATTAGCTGAGTTATGTCAATTCTAAATTCGAAAAATCTGGAGGGTGGCGCAAAAAATGGTGACCTTTTGTAATCTACTTTTGTCTGTAACATGAGTTCTAGTGCTTCCCTACTCTTAAAAATTGGTTTATTAAAGCTTTTTGGTCTGAGGAATCAAAAAATACTATGAAAATAGGCACAAAACTAACTATTTTTTAAGTTATTAATGATTTCTGATTTTCAAAGTCTCATGTCTAGTACACAGAATAATGTATTAGTGTCAGAACATGAACGGTTTACAGTAATAATATACATGTATGTGTGCATATGTGTGTGGAGAGGGGTATCAGGTATAGTGTTGGCAGACTACAGGAAGCATGGAGGCTTTGAACAATGCACTGTTTCAACAGCCCACAACGGACGCAGGCAGCTTATTCCATGCCTCGGCAACTCTAAACATGAAAAGATTTTTCCGAAAGTCATGTGAGCAATGCTGTTTTCTGACTTTGTGTGTTAGAAACATGGAGATCAAAAAGGTGCTCAAGGTTGCTGTTAAGATGATTAATGACCTTATTGGCAGTGTAAAAATTATTATTGCAATTAATGCAAGTGTAAAAAAATGAGGTAACTATCATGTTTCATTTACCTTTGATGTATTTTTTAATATTTCGGGATGAAAAATCCCTTCATTAAAAAATTTCTAAAAGCATGGAGTGCCCTTAAAGTGACATGTTGATACTTCCTAGAATCTACCCATTCGGTTATAGTTTGTGATTGTGTGTATGCTTGTTTAATAATGTCTTAATCTTCTGAATTCTATGTGTGTGTGTGTGTGTGTGTGTGTGTGTGTGTTGTTTAATAATGTCAATATCTCCCTTTAAGGGCTCTGTGCTTTTAGAAATCTTCCGATAAAGGAATTTTTCATCCCAAAATATTAAGAAAATAAATCAAAGGTAAATGAACAACATCATAGTTACCTCATTTTTTTTCTTTACACTTGCATTGTGATAGCCTTCAAAACCAATCACCAAACCAATATAAACAAAAGGCTTCAAGCAACTTATAAAACTCTTATAAGATATTAAATTTGCACAAAATATTCAAACACATTTAAGGGTTTTCACCAGTATAAAAATATAAAATTCACCCATTGAGATTTATGATTATATTTTTTCTTAACCAAGTAAACTATTTTGAGATGCACAAATTCTTCCTTTGTGTGTTCTAAAAATATTTAGAAAAGATAATAGTTTAGAACAATGGTTCTCAACCTTTTTTTACTAACGGACCTCTTTTAATCCAATTTTACTCTAGTGGACTCACCCATAGCTATTCGATGTTTAAAAATTCCATTGTAATTTTATAGTTAAATACATTTTGCTTGTCTGGGTCCCAAAAATATGGACCCCGGTTGAGAACCACTGGTTTAGAATAAAGTTCACTGTTAAATTTTCTGCTTGAAAGCTAGAATGTTGTGTCAGATTTTCAGTGTTAAAAAGAATAGATTTTTAACAATAAAGTTGCAATGTTCACAGTTCTGTAATTGACAGACAAATTAAAGAAGTGTTTCAAAAAATCTTTTTAGATTTTCTCAGAGTTTCTTCTCTATAAATTTGTAAATTTTCAGGTTTTCATAGTTTCCTAAAAAAATTTGAAGATTTTCTCAGTTTCTTCTGAATAAGCCTGTCAACTTTCAGAATTTTAAACAATAAATTTGAAGTGAAAGGTGTTGAAAGCTGAGAAAAAAAATAGTTGGACCATATGACCTTTAGGCACCCCTTTTGCTTTGCTGATTCATAAGTACATTTTTTCATTTACACCGTCAACATCCGGTTGTTTGTTAACAGACGATTTTTAGAGGGTTTTTTAAATTATAAAACTAACCCTAACCCTAACCCCTAACAAACAACCGGATGTTGATGGTGTAAATGAAAAACATGTACTTATGAATCAGCAAAGCAAAAGGGGTGCCTAAAGGTCATATGGTCCAAATAGTTTGTCTGTGAGTTTAATTATCTTTACGGTATTTATTAGAAATTGGTGAGCAAAGGCAGTTCTCAGTGAACACAAAATTTTCAATGCAAATGAAAACCTCTGATTGATCCATAAATATTCAATTTGTTTTTGAAATTTGAAAAAAAATTGTTATTTAGTTTCAGTGCATATCTTGTATCCTTTTTTATAGGATAAGTTTGGAGACATTTTTATATTTGTTTTTTTAATTTTTTTTTACTGATTTTAATTCATACAATTACAATTTGCACAAATAAAACATTAAATTGTTTTTTTTAAGAACATAAGTACATCTGTAACAATATTTTAAGTTAAGCTCTATTTTATTTTTAGAATATTTTTAAATTACTTATTTTTTGTTTTGTTTCTTTTTTAGAAAGTTTTAAATGTTTATTTTCAAATTAGTTATTTATTTGATTTTTTAACAATTCAAAAACTTTTAAAGTTGTTATTAGTTAACTTTCGAACAATTAAACAAAATTTAATTTTAAAATAGTTCTTAATTGTTTTTTTAAACTTTATTTTTAGTCTTACAATTTCTTTTTAAAATTCTGATATTTCTAATTCTTATAGAAGACTGGAAAATAAGTTATCTGAAAACATATAAAGGTAATAAAAAATAGCCATTAAAAATAAAAGTTAACTTTTTTAAATAAGCATATACAAACGACGAAATTGATCATTAAAAATAATTTAGGGTAATATTTTTGCAGGAAATTATTTTGCTCAAGACCCAAGTGCTTAAGGGAGACAACTCGTAATTCTAAATTAACTTCTGACTCTCCTGTTTTTTGAGACAGCGACCACGTAGTCAAAAATTCGGTTGTAGACCTGAGCTATCCACTTTGACAAGGTACCACGGCACTTTAAAGGTAACTTTACATTCATTTTGTAAAATGACACCTAAAAACATGGAATGACTTTAAATAAGCAATTTTATTTCAAAGGTTGTTCTGTTCTTTTAATTCATTTATTGTTTTATTTCCCAGTGGGAGTGAGTGTAAAATGATGTTGTTTATAATTTCCTCGTCACTTTCTAAATCGTGGAACTTCGAAGGTTTTTTTTCCTATTTTAGAGTCTTGGTTTCTAAAAAAAGAAAGAAAAAAGCTGATTTAGCAGATTACAAAAAACAAAAGCAGTATATCGAAATATATCTTTAAGATTTTTCAAAATTACTCTAATTTTGAAGATCAAATCAGGAGTAAAAGAAAATAAGGATTTTTTTCTCTTTTTTTTTCTTTTGAATTTAAACAAGTTTATTTTTATTTTTTAAGTTGAATAAAGTAGATGAAATATTTTTCTCTTTCTCCTGTTTTTGTTAATGTAGCAGATTCATAAATCTATAATTTTGTCTAACAATCAAATATTATGATTGTTAATCATTGATTTGAGAAAACCTGCTGTTCGCTAATCCAAGCTTTGTTGTGATGGTCCAACAATTCAATATACAAGATAAACTAAAATTCGAATTGATTTATTTACTTGACTTAACAATATTTTCACAAGAATTTCAGATCCAAATCTAGTAAAAATAATTCAGACCAATTACAATTAGATAAATCTGAGAGTGGAAATAGCAAATATAATGTAAATTTAAACTACTAAAAATATTTTAGATATTTAGTTAAATGGTTAAAAAACTAAAACAAGGAAAAATTAGTAAATATTCAACTATTTTTTTAAAAAGGAAATATTCATTGTAATTATTTCTTAATTATTTGTAAAAATTAACAAATGAATAAATGAAAAGAAAAAAAGGTTTCTTTTCAAATTGAGTTTGTTTCACATAAAAGTAAAATAAAAAAAAGTCTTTATCTGTCAACTGAAATGTCTTTTTGTCAAAAATTTTACATATAGAAATTTTTTTTTTTTTTTTTTGTTGGGGAGGTCAATATTTTTATTCATTATTGAATTCATTTATCTGATTATTTATTTATTTTTTTTCCCAATATTTCTAAGTTTTTTTGGCCACTTTTTTTCCTCAGAAAAACAGCTGTAAAAATAATAATTTTCTTTTAAAAAAGATCGGTAGTGATAAGAATTAATTAATAATAATTAATAGTAAACAAAATGGTAGAATAAGTGTTTAAGGTTTGTTTTAAGTATTTAAAAAAAGTTGTATGCATTTCCTACAACTAGATATCTACATGCTGTTAACTCGACAAAGAAAGTACCTTTTTTTTTTAAATTTTTCCTCTCCTGGCTAATCGTTCTTTTTATCGACTTATGATCTTGCTGTCGATTTATTGTTTGTCATCGAGTCGGTATCAATTTTTTTTAATGTAAAATTACCCCTCCCCCTCCCCCGTGAGTGTAATTTTTTATCAACAAGCAAGAAATACATTTTATTTTCATTTTTTAATAGATATTTTGGTGTTTATCCTCTTCAGAAGTACTTTATTTTATCAGTCACTTTCCATTTTTATGTTTAAAGTTTTTCAAAATAAAATAAGTGTATTGTAGGGTTGGTCGATTTTGGAACTGTAACATCTCCCATGTGGCGAAAGTTGCAAATTAACATCAAGAATTACCACACAAAATATTTTCATTCAAAACTTTACCTTCGTTTGAAGAAATAGATTTCAATCTTTTAAAATGTTATCCCGTTACAGCTTAATTAATTAGGTAAAAACCAGCATATCAGAAGTGTCAGTGATGAGGGAATGGATATTTTCAATTTGAATTTAGTTATATCTTTTTCATTTCATCTTAGTAAAATAAAATAACAACCTTTTCTGTTTTAGATATTGAAATTGCTAAATTTTTAAACCAATTTCTGGGCCAAATGTTGCGAAAACGAGTTTTTTTAGTTTTTTTTTTTTTTGTGCATTTTAACTGATGATCTTTGATGCTATTTCCTCAAACAATGGTGCAAGTAAGAGATCTAGTTTTTGGTATGAGTATTCATTATACCAAACATCTATAGATCTGTGCAAAGCTGGTAACAGGCCTTGACCAAATGGTATATATGTAGCCATCCTTACAATATCATTATTCTTTACCATAAGTCTCCTTTTGCCTCTACCTGAAGGGAAAGTATACCCCTCCACAAAATCATAAGGTTCACATGCACCCCCAATGTTCTGGCTTGGAAGTGTACCGGGTTTTAACCTTTTTTTTCCCTTCTGTTTTTTTTTAATGTGGCAATAGAATGTAATCTGAAGTTTATTACTTTGGAGTTATTTTTTGTTTATTTTATGGGAATTAAGTAGAAGTTATTTACTAAGCTTAGCTTGGTTGTGGCACAAAGCCAGAAGAAATGGAGCACCTAGTGAAGATCAAACTCTCTAACAATAGTCTGCTAATCTAGCTTTATAACCATTGCACCATGCAAGCAAGGTGCCCTATATGGAAGAGTACCAAGGTAGGATCACATTCCCTTAAAGTGAATATTTACCACATACTCCACGTGTACGGGTTAGGCACAAGGCCCTATTAATGTGGAACAACCAAAGCTCATGGAAAGCGGGTGCAAAAAATGCGTTGATTCCTCAGGGAGCGTGCCTCAGGCACCGTGCAATAAATCCAGACCTGCCCCTTTAAATCGAGGGGGGCAAGTGTTGCTGTGGGAATGGCCCCCCTGGGATCAACAATGTTAGCTTACACGGTCCAGGAAGTGATTAAAGTTTGTATTTCATTTTTATATTAAATGAAGACGTTTCTGACCATATGACCTTTACGCACCCCTTTTTGATCTCGATTAAGAAAGGACATGTTTTTCATTTACACCGTCAATATCTGGTTGTTTTAACAAACGATTTTGAGATTTTTTTTTTTTTTAAATTATAAAACTAACTCTTAAACTTAACCCCTAACAACAACTGGATATTGATGGTGTAAATGAAAAACACGTCCTTTCTTAATCGTAATCAAAAAGGGGTGCCTAAAAGTAATATGGTCCGACGTTTCTTTATCTTCTGTAGTACCTGACTTTTCATTGAATTTAATTATTAGAAATTAGAAAGAAAAGAAAAATCTAACTCCAGTTGTGACATGTTCAATTTTTAATAATTTGCTAATGTTCAACAATACCTAAGGTTAAATCAACAAGTAGTATTAGTTGTAATGATGAAAAGTAAAATCGGAGGAGTGGCCTAATGTCAGTATCAGCCAGACAGCAAGGGAGTCTATCTCCTTTTCATTAGCGCTAGACAAGGGAGATTGTTTTTGCATCTGAGGTGAAGTGCCACACCTACCATCAACTCCCCACTTTTTCGAACAGATCCAGGCTGTGCTACGCATGCGGTGAGTTGGTGAGGGTCTATATTGAACCTGTAACCTTATGGTTCCTTAAGCAGATGCTTTACTGACTAAACTAAACCTGTCCATAATAATAATATTATAATAATAATAATCCTCATTTCAGAAATTCAGCAACAAATCAACCATGATTATTGTTATTCAGAGATGCTGATAGGTATGCGTCCTGCGTCCCTGATGCACAAAAATCTAAAAGGACGCAGTTAAATTGTATCCATGCATCCTAATGTTTTTCTTTTTTCTTCCCTCACCATTTCAAGCTAACTGTAAATAGATTTCAATAGTTTCTTTGAAATGTATTACACAGGATAGGTTACAAGGTAGGAGTTAGGTGGCTTTAGTTGGGACTCATAAATTTTCCCAGGGACTCATTCAAAGCAAATATGTGCATCCCAGGACACACTAGATCAAAAAGCTATCAGCATCACTGGTTATTAATTGTTTATAATGTTAAGACATTCGACAGAAGTGATTTTCTTTCTATTTTATCTCTTTTTCATTGATAAAAAACCAAAGGTGGCAACAATATGATTCACTTGTGTTGTGTGTTATACTATAAACACAAATGATTTATTGGAAATAGGTAGTTATTTACTCACCACTTCCCCCACATACCATAAAGGTCTTTTCTTTTTTTTTTTAGTATTGAGTATCTTGCTCATTAGTTTACATTGTGAGTCATCCAGTAATTGCTGTGATTCCCTCAACTATTGTTGGTGAGGCATCAGAGCACACCTCCTGACCCTACCTTAGTCCAAGGGGGAGGTACTGTCTGAGACACATGGAGCAACTAGTGGGGAATAAACACACTAACAGTGGCTTATAAAATTGCAGTAAAGTCACACTGAAAGCACCGGTTCCCGCTAGATCACTGAAGTTAAGCAGCAATGAGCCTGTTCAATACTTAATTGGGTGACTGATTAAGTGATAGCTCCAAATCAAACATGATTGTTGTTATTCAGAGATGCTGATAGGTATGCGTCTGCGTTCCAACAAAGATTGCACAAAAATCTAAAAGGACGCAGTAAAATTGTATCCATGCATCCTAGTGTTTTTCTTTTTTCTTCCCTGACTATTTCAAGCTAACTATACCCCCAATGTTCTGGCTTGGAAGTGTACCGGGTTTTAACTTTTTTTTGTCTGTAAGCAACCTGAGTTCTTTGTTTATAAAAAATGACTTGGTTTGGCATCAAATTACCCGATAAGGGTTGATATGCCGTAAAACAAAACAACAACCAAATTATAGTGGCTTAAAAGACTATCATGCTGACCATTGTTGTATGATAGGTGTTTTCTGTATATGTTTATTTATATTCTAGGGGTCAGTTTAGCTCAGTCGGTAGAGCACCTACCTAGGAATCACAAGGTTCCTGATTCGATAGTGGTCCCCACCAACTCAGTGTATGAGTAGCACAGATTGGGTAATCTGATCTGTGCGGTAAAGTGGGGAGCTGATGGTAGGTGTTGCGCTCCACCCCAGCAAAAACAATTTCTCTGGTCTAGCGCTAGCGAAAAGGGGGTAGACACCCTCGCTGTCTGGCTTATACCGACAATAGGCCACGCCGCAACTTTATTTATATTCTAGATCTTTCTGGAAAAGATACTGCATTTTAATATTAAAGGGTGGCACAACTACAATGGTCCATGTTTGGTTATGTGCACAAAAATCCCTGTAATTTGCTGTAATAGGATCAAACTACCACCAGGCATGAAAGGGCCACCACTGTACAAACTTACTTGGTAAGTTGTGGGTGAACTCCAAAATGCGAGAGGGGGAGCCCTAAGATCTCAAAAGTGACTGAGTGAGCTAAGGACCTTTGAAAAGAACAGAGTGGTTTCAAATGAAGAAGGACTGAATGTTGCTGTAGAATGTTCCAAATATTAAAGGCAAAAAAATAACCTATTGAGGGTGGGGGTGTCTTAGTTTCCTTCAAAGTACTTCCCTTAGGATATGACCACATCTTTTCCACTTTCAACAACAGTTTGTAAAGTCCGCCGGTATAGCTCAGTCGGTAGAGTGTTCAACTAGAAACCACAAGGTTCCTAGTTCGATACCGGCCCTCGCCAATCAACATATGAGTAGCACAGGGATCTGTACAGTAAAGTAAGGAGCGGATGGTAGGTGTGGCTCTCCACCTCAGACGCAAAAAAACAAGCTCCTTGGTCTAGCGCTAGTGAAAAGGGGATAGACTTCCTCGTTGATTTCAAATTTATGCAATTATGCAACATGGCTACTGTATAAATTTTAAATTTTGATTTATAGAATTCTTCCATTTTAAAGACTGTAAAACAAATAATTTGTACATGTGATTTTTAAATCCTTCCTCTTTAGAATACAACAAAAATTATAAGTTTCATTCATTTTTTTCTGATTTTTGTTGAATTCGAAATTCAAGAGGAGTTAAAAAAAAAAACCCTGAAATTTTGGCCATACCTAATTAGATTGAATGCTTGAATTTTTACCTGTGAATTTTTGTAGAAATATTTCCTCTTCCTAATACAGCAAAAATTATATTGAGTTTCATTCATATTTTTTTTTCCAAGTCTTGTTGAATTTTAATTCATGGGGTGGGGGGTTTAAAAATGTGAAATTTTTGCCATACCTACAATCTATATATTGTGGATTGATACCCCCCCCAAAAAAAAAAAGTATTGTTATTAGAAAGGAACTAAGACATTAATGTTATTAGCATAGTACATATAAAAAGATGATAGGATTATTTATTTATAGGTTGGCATTCTGCCTAGGATGAAAGGTTCATTCCCTGACCTTGGATCAGTAATATCTCAGTGTTTTGTCTAATTTAGTATATAAGTGGATAGGTCACTTACTTATTTGCAGGTCAGGATTCCAAGGGACTAAGCATTCAAAGGGTTAATAAGAATATGAATTTTTCTAAACCTATATCTATCAACTAGATGTGGCTACCCAGCATTGCCTGGGTAGAGGGGAGGTGTTGGGGCAAAAATCCCTGGTGTATTGATTTGTTTACTTTTGAGATTTACAAATTCTGGACATTTTAAAGTAGAATTTCAATGCTATTTCTATGTATATTTTGATTTTTGAATATCTTTGAATATAAATAAAATCTTCATAATAATTTTTGTCCAAAAAGCAGGAACCTGTGATGTATATATATATATTTAATTTGTCGTTAATTGTTTTATTTTCGTAGTTTCATCTGGACATACATACACACCAACTGCCCTTTATATATGTATAGATATATAGATAGATAAATTTAGTTTATAAACTCTTTATAAATTAGTATTATCTGCATTATTCGGACTCTTGTCCTCATCTTCATTGTTATCTGTACAACGTTTCAGCCGATATGCCCTCCAGCCTTCTTCAGGTATTTCTTGTTGGACTCGCGAACCTTCTTTTCCAACTCAGGAACCTTCTTTCCCGAGTCTGAAAAGAAGGTTCCTGAGTATGACAAGAAATACCTGAAGAAGGCCGGAGGGCATATCGGCCGAAATGTTGTACAGATAACAATGAAGATGAGGACAATAGTCCGATTAATGCAGATAATACTAATCATCAAGCCTCATCTCAAACATTTCAGAAAAATCTTTATAGATTGTTTTGGGTATTTAAAAAAAAAAAATACAGATTTTAGAATAAACTATATCATGCTTTGTGGCTTGTTCTGATAAAATATTCATTTTATTTTTTAAAAAGACTGTTAATTAAAAAACGAAAATGCTAAATAAATCCCACCAGATATGAAATCTATCATGGCTTCATGAAAAAAAGATTAAGAAACAGGTGGTCTATGCTGGCTGACAGGCACGCTTGAAGCTGTCAAGGCAGGCACAGTCACAGAGGCTGCACCTGAAGGTCTGGTCAAGGTTTGATGGTGCAATGTTGCCTTTTGTCCTTGAGGATGGCCCTGCAGCTGTTTTCAAAGGAGGGGACAAAATGGTTGATGGTGAGATGCCAAGCTTCATGGTTCTCAGCAGAGGTTGATGTGAAATCAGCAAGCTGAAGTACAACTGAACACTTGTTAAGTTTTTGGTTTCTATGTCTAATAGCATATCAACCTTTGTGGGTTATTTAATGCCAAAGACATCCTTGTAGAAGAACAGTAGTGGTATTATTTAACCCATAGCTGGGGGGATGAGGGCGTTTATACTTATCTCAAGGGTATTAGTCTGAAAGTGAAAATGATAGCACAACTGGAGTTTGAACTCGCTTACTATGATGTTGCAATTCAGTACATCAACCACTACGCCACAGACCTGTTAGGGTCCCATCTATAGGTTACATAGAAAAATATGAGTTTATAAACAAAATTTGATTATACATTAAGAATGAATTTATTTCAAAATTTGTCAGCATTAAATGACCCACCGAGGTTAATATGCCATAAAACAAACCAAACCACTACGCTATGGGGATTCACCCCCCCCACACACACACACACACTTGTTAAGAGATCAAGATTTGGATAACAGCTGCTCATATTGACAATAAAATTACTTTTTTTTTTTGTTGTTTTTATTTAAGAGAGCATCACATAAACGATTTATTGATCTTAATCATTTTTGTTTTTTTTCTTCTGATGGTTAGTCTTAGCTAAGAAATAATTTTGTAATTATTTTACATCTCCAGCTTGAAGAACTATCTGTAAATCAAATTAATAATATTTAATTTTAGGTGAGTATTGTATTTTGTTAATGTTATAAAGATTCCATTTCATTTCCAACCACCGTTTGGTTATTTCTCATTTAGTAACCTTGTTAGGTTACAACAAATTTTATGTATATTATTATTTTAGTTAGTTCAATAATTTTCTTCTTTTGGAAGTTTTGAAATTTAAATTTCGTATAGTTAATTACATCTTGTAGCAACATGGCTTTCTGTTGGTTATTTTTTGTTAAAGGTCAAATGGAGGCAGGCGCGTGGTCTAATGGTTAGAGTCATAGGAAATGGACTCGACCAGAGTTCAATTCCTGGTCGAACCTGTTTGAATTTCACATAGCGCTAATACCCTTAGGAAAGGTATGAATCTAATTCTCCCTCCAACTATGGGTAAATAGCAGGGCAGACTGTGCTCTTTAACCTTGGTTAGGTAACCAGTCTAGGAGAAGGAAAACCCTGAATTCAAACCTATTAAACTCTGCTTAAGAAATTGACCTTGTGTCACATCCTGCTCGTGTGGAAGGGTTGGTAAATATGTATATGCATATCAAATTTGATAGCTTCATATCAAACTGTTTAGTTGTTTATACAGGATAGTCAAACTTTTCCCAGATTATGAGATTAGAATAGCTTGAATGGGTGAATCATGTTTAACTCTAAGTCCATAAGAATATTGGGTTATTATTTGTTTTATAGAAAGTGTGAAATGGAAAAAAAAAAAAAATAAATAAAGGATGAGTTCATTTGTTCAGGAAGTAATAATATCTAGAGGTTCCCTGTTAAATGATTACAGTTATTAGTGCTTGGGCAGTAGTTATGGTAGAGTGGTTTGTCTAAGTTATCAATTACCCACTTTATTACATGTCAGAGCTAAAACATGTTTATCAAGATATCTGGCAATAAAGATCTATACTCTTTTCCTAAGGGCATTAATGCTTAGCAAACTTAAGAATCCACTAAAAAATATGTGACTCCATTGCAGATTTTTGTGTGTGTGTTGTGTGTGTGCTGACAATGGTTATGTACATCCATCTGACCAAGCAATCTTTTTAATGCTACTATTGCCTAGCCAATTAGGTACTTATGGGAGAGTGGTTTGCCATATGTTCTCTGTCAAACATTGTGTCATTTATTTGAAAAAGTAAAAAGAAATTCTTACTGTATTATTTTTTAAGTTTGATTTTTTTTATGAGACACATTTTGAAAATTGGTCAACTCTGGACTTTGAATATCTTTGGCATCTGGCACTCTCTCAATCATGACTATTCATATGAATTAATGCTGCAAGTTGTTTGAGCACAATTGATTTGGTTAAATCATTTCTGAGAAGGGGCTGTGTAAGAGGCGGACCACTGTACCTAGATTTTACTTAATTGATACAAGTAAACAAAATCATTAAAATATCACAATAATGTATTAAGTGAGTCACAGTTTGGGGTTTCAATACAACACTTCTCACATTATACAAAAATAAAAATCTTTTCAGACTCGGGGAACCTTCTTTTCGAACTTGGGAACTTTCTTAAGCTTAAGAGGGACCCTCCGTCGTAACATTATCCTGAGAGCATAAAATCGGCTATGAGAAATCTGGATCGCAGGACAGAGGATGATACCTGAAAACTCACCACAATGTAAAGGCTTGGCTGAAAAGATTTAACCTATGATCAGGACAACATTCAGGAGTGATTCAACTCTTTGTAAACATCTCGTCGAGTCAAAAAAGAATACAACATGACCAAAATTGTGTGTATCCATCCTATGCAGCTGTGGCAAGAATACAAAGGTGAAACATGCCGTCCATGAAGTAAGACTTCATAAAGCATGGTCAGGAGAAATAGAAAAGTCGGTATGGCTGACCATAATGGAATGAAAAGGGAAACCATCTGCCTTATGGGATGAAGTTAGAATATAGATAGAGAAGAACATTTCAAAGAATCAGCACATATGATAGGCTGTACTGGGCTGTTAAGTAGATCTAGCATAGAAATGAATACAATATCCCATAATTAAGAGGCTAGATCAGATAAAAAAAAAAAAATGAGTTAGGTAAAAAATCATACATTGAATGGTAGATATTCAGCCGACATTAGGTTTATAAGTTCCTTCACACTGAATTGTCCAGTTTGGACACATGCCTAGTGGATAGTTAGGTTAAGACAGTTCTAAGTGACAGTTATCTCTGGATTCTGGTTCAATCCTGAGTAGAGACAGGAAACATGGAACCTACTTGTCAAATCGGGAGCCTTCATGGAACTTTGAACATGGCATCCTAAAAATCCAAATAGTACAAATTATCAAGCCTTATCTCAAAAATCAGACAAATAGTAAAATAGTTTGATTTGAGATGGCACTAATTTTTTTAGTGTTCCATAATAATTGTTAGATGAATTATTTAAATGATTAGTTTTTATTAACGTTTCTTATCTTTATAATTGCTTTTTAAGCAACAAGAAAAACTATGACCTTTAGGCACCCCTTTGCTTGCTGATTTTTACATTTTTTCAAAACGATTTAGAAAAAAAATTATAGGGCTTATGAATCATGTACCTAAAGGTCATTGGTCTCTAGTGAAATTAATTTAACTTATCATTAATTGTAGCTTATTAAAATAAAAATTTCATAAGCAGTAGATAAAAAAGGAAATCCTTTCAAGAAGACAGTCAGCAGACTGCTGTTTTTCTTTAAGAACTGTTTTTTCTGAGTCATAGTGGTATCCATGTTTAGCCCATTTGTAAACATTAGTAAATTTCACATAGTTTGCACTTCTTTCTGTTTAAGCTTTCTGTTTCAAATGAATGACGATCTGAAGCTTCAATCTTGGTGCTGATTTTAAAACTTTAAATGGCAATTAAAAATCATTGCTATTAAAATTCATGCATATAAAACCTAAAATTCTTATTTTATTATCTTCTTTCAGTTGAACGATGGCCGGTTTTGGTCAAGATGGTGAGTTTTACTCTGGAGGCTATGGTGAACAGCAGTATAATATGGATGCCCAGGCCATCAGTGGATTTGGCCAGGAGCCACAATTTGGTCAGTTTGACTACACACAAACCACTACGACCACAACGACATACATGTCAAACCAGAACCCTTACATGGGCTCCATTATGACTCCAGAACCAGCACTTTACAGCGCTGCCCCATCAGACAACTTTGATGATGAACCCCTTGATGGAAGAGCTGGGTATCAACTTTGATCACATCACCCAGAAAACAATGGCTGTCCTGAACCCACTACTCGACGCTGATCACAATATAATGCAAGATACAGACTTGGCAGGACCACTTGTTTTCTGCGTTGCCTTTGGGGGTGCACTCATGCTGACTGGCAAATTACATTTCGGTTATATCTATGGCATCGGTGTTGTGGGTTGTCTTGCAATGTATGGTCTGTTGAACATGATGAGCATGACCGGTATTTCCTCTGGTTGTACCATCAGTGTTCTTGGCTACTGTCTGCTCCCAATGGTCATTCTGTCTTCTGTGTCCATCATATTATCACTGAAGGGCGTTATTGGAACGGTGCTAACCGTGTTGGCAGTGTTCTGGTGTAGCCTTTCAGCATCTAAATTATTTGTGTCAGCTTTGGCAATGACTGACCAACAATTACTTGTTGCCTACCCTTGTGCGTTGGTCTATGGTGTATTTGCACTCTTGACCGTTTTCTAGACTCTGCCTTGACCAGGATTCAGTTTGTTGACCATTGGAAAGTCCTTCTGTTGGTTTCTATCCAGATGTTTAATCTTTCCAGATATTGTTGGAGGTTTCTCTACTCTTGCTTTTCCAGAAGTTTACCATTATATGTGATATCTTGGAGTGTGGTTGATGTATCCAGGCAAAAAAAAAAAAAAAAAAAAATGAATTAAGATGGCTACTTAAAAAATTTAATTTTTGCCTCTAGAATGTGAGTGTCGAACTCTTCATTTTATGTAGTATGTCAGAGAAAGAAAATTGTCTATGTTGCTCATTTGTTCACGTTTTGGCTGTGTACTTTCCGGCCTTCTTCAGGTGTTCTTTGTTCTGCTATGTAGAATTTACTTATTGGAATATATGTTCCTATTGTATTCTAACGAGTTTTTGGGAACATCTGGGGTCAAAAGTCCTTTACAAAATTTAATTAAATTGTTTGGAAAATAGTGGCTGTATAAATAACATTTAAATGTAAAATTGATCATTAGTTTCTGAACACTAATACAAGTGGATTTGGTGGAAAGTCCTTGTGGTTTAGTGGCTAACGTACTGAACTGATATCATAGTAATTGAGTTCGAACTCTAGTTGTACTATTATGGTCACTTTTGGACTAATACCTTTGGGAAAGGTATGAACCCCCTCATCCCCCCAGCTATGCATTAAATACTACCACTACTTTTATTCTTCAATGAAGGCTTTGGCATTAAATAACCCACTAAGAGTGATATGCCATTAAACAAAGAAACCAAACCAAACAAGTTGATTTTAGTTATAAATTTAAGTAAATCAAAATTATCTCAAGTTAAATAAAATGTTTAATTAGTTATATCTCCAAGACAAAAGCAAATATAAATCACAGCTACACATTCACATGGAGGAGAGCTTAGCCTAATGGTTATCATCATAGGAAATGGACATAGTGACCATGTTTCAAATCCTGGATGAGGCTATTTACATTTCATTTCATGCTAAGGCCCTTGGGAAAGGCATGAATCTATCCCTTCTTTCTTCAGCTATGAGTAAATAGTTAACCAGACTGGGTTCTTTAGCCTTGGTATAGCTACCAGTCTAGGAGAAGGAAAATTCACTCTGCTTGTGTCACATGCTGCTTGTAGTGGAGTGGTTGGGTAAATATATTTACATGAAAATCTGTTGTGAAAAAATGAGCAACATACACAGGTAAAAAAAAAAATTAGAAAGTTTGACTATACAAGATAATCTGAATAAAACACCCCATCTAACAATATTCAGTGAAGTAAACTTTCCTCAGTGTCTGGAAACTCTCTGCCCATCCTCAAAATACCTGTAAATTTGTATATCCCTCCATTTAGAAATATTCCTATTTTGGAACATGAATATTTCTTCTTTTTTTTCTTTTTCTCTTCTTTTTTCTTTTTCATATTTTTTCTTTCTCTGTCCATATTATCCTTTCTTTTTTTCTTTTTTTTTTGTCTATCATTTCTTTTTTTCTTCTTGCTTTTTCTAATTACAAATTTTTTTCTCCACTTTTTTTTATATTTGGTTTTATTCTCGCTTTTTAAACCAACAATTCTCTCTTCATCTTTTAAAGACTATTCTTAAAATGTTCCCATGTGCTTTTAAACCCATTCTCTTTATCAAGAACTGTGATTCTACTAAATTTAGAAATCTCTACCAGGTTATTGGTTACACTTTTCTTTTTTTGAGGTCTGTCTCACCTATCATCACAAAATATTCAAGCTTACCTATTTCCTCCCTCATTTACTCACTTACCTTTTTTATCAGTATTCTCTTTCTCTTAACTATTACTACTTCCTTTTTTTTCCTCTTTATTGATTTTTCTTTCTATTTCTCTCTCTTTATCAATGGTTAGTTAAAGTTAATTACTAACATTCTCTCTAGATTCTGATTCATATCTTTCATTTACATCATTATTAAAGATACAAACCCTAAATAATGTTCAAAGTGAAGGCATACAGTATCACTTATAAATAAATACACTCCAAACAATTTTCTTCTAAACCAAAGATACTAGGATTTTATCATTTATAATGTGACATTATACAATCAAAACAGATATTATTAGGCATTATTCATTACCAAACTCTACACAATTAAAACTCAGTAGCCAAAAGTATGAACGTAGAGCAGTTCAACAATGCCCTGATGATGTTTTAATATACAAACTGAAATGTTTTAATGCTGGTTAATACTTCAAACTATAATAAAATCATCCTCTGTAGACCTTGTTTTTTTCATATTATATATATATATATATATATATTTTTATTTCTGGTTACAGTTTGAATGCTGTAGTGTTAAGTAATGATTATACCTAATAATATCCATTTTGATAGTATAATATTCTGCTATAAATAATGAAATCCTGATATCTTTTGGTTTAGAAAATTAATTTTTATATCAAACTGTTAGGGTCTTACTTATCTATGGGCAATTTTGTTTTTAAAATATGTTTGGTCCTAATCTATTAGCTTAAAGATCACAGTCCAATAGACATCAGTTATAACATAGGAGATTTCTCATATTTCATAATTGTTATAGATTATATTTGATGAATTTCATTACACTATTATTTCTTTTATTTATTTTAAAGAACTCTTTCTTCTTCAATTGCTGTTATCTGGTATTTTCATTTGTGTCTGGTTGGAAAATAGTTTTGTGTTGCTTTTCTACTCTTAAAATCTTTTGGGGGTGCAGCAAATGTGAGAATTCATCTGTGGTTTCTGTTCAATTTTGAAGATGTTTTTTTTTTTTTTTTTTATCATGGTTTTGCCCAGCTTTCTCTGTTTCAAGAGAAATATGTGTTTTTCCATGATGACTCTAGATCGGGTGGTACAAACGTCACTTACCATTTAAAAAAATAAAGCTCTGAAAAACGGAGACTCATTTGAGGGATGTTTTATTCCACAATTACTTCAAATTAATTTCTAAGAGTTAAAATAAATATAATCAAAAGAAAAATTTCTTTATCTTTTTTTTTTTTTTTTTTTTTAAATTCAAAAGCTTTTTTAAATGCTAAGTAAAATTTGGGCCACCCTGTATTATATCTCTTGTTTACCTTTTTGCCAAATAGGTTTTTACTATTTTCTTTAGTGCTAACCTATTGTCGGTAATGGTTTACAATTATGGAAATTTTACCCATAATCCTCCTTGCAAGGAATGGTATTCTGAGAACGTTTTACTGGAACATCTCTAAATCTAAAAAGGAATGTTCTCACTTTTGCTATTATCTTTTGCAAATACATTATTCATCTCTGGTAGGCTTTTATACTGACTTATTGTTGGTAAGGGTCTACAAAAAAAGTACTATTCAGATATAATGTATAACTTCTGTGGTGGTGGGGAACTGGTCTCAAGATTTCATGATTATAACATCGAGAGACCAATACTTACCAATTGGGCAATATTTCCATACTGAAAACTGGAGAACAATCCACAAAACCTAAAGGAAAAAAAAAAACAAAAACAGAAGGCTTTTTAATACATTGCAGTTGACTTTATATGAATTTAAAGTTATGATGTATAAAATATAAGCACTTTTCTCTGTTTTGTAATGCTTATCTATACATCGCTTCTTTCACTTATACAAAGTTTTAAAAAAAATACTATAAAAACAAAAACAAAAAAAGAACTTTATATAAAAATATGAGTTGGCTTTTTTTTAATACTTTTCTCTGATCAATTGCCTTTGAGAATATTGTTACAGAGTAACAGCATCTGGTCAGATGTGATAACTTCTAAAAATCTACATGTGTACAATTGACCCTTTACCTATTGAGTGCACAGGTGTCAAATGCACCTCCACTATCAGGTGTCCAGGCTGAAAACCATACTCTATATCCTTTGACAACCAGAACATTAGAAACATTATGATACTACAAATTATGAATAATACAATGGTAGTTTCATTGAAAGACAAATGCAGCAGTAGCAGACTTCTTTGCCACAGATTTTTCACCAATTCATGAAAGCAAGTATACTTGCGATCCGTAGGTAAGAGGTTAAAGAATGTAATGCAAAAAAAAAAAAGTTGCTCACGCAATTTGTGTATTCTGGGAGAAATTTTACGTGAAACTTGTTCGCTTTGCATTTCTGATTGGAATTTAAAGAAATTGTTGTCTGCTTGAAATATTTCCTTTGGACTACACAAAAAAAACATTAGAAACAGCATGAATTGGATATAGTTTGAAAAGTCACTTTTTTTTAAAAAGACACACCATTTTGTGCAAAAAGATTGAATTTTATTAAGTTGTCACCTGGAAAATTTTATATATTAAAACATCACTGTTGGTTTTAAGTGATCATAAATGAAAAATTCTACAAGGAACTTGGACTCTCCATTTTTTTTTTTTGTTTTTTTTTTTAAATATTTTTTTTTTATATATAATAAAGTCGTATATTTCTTAAATGACTCAAAAGCATCTTTATTATACAAAAAAAATAAAATAACTCTTGCATAAGAGTTATTGCACAGAATAATAGAATTTGGGTATAGTTTGCATCAGGCTTCTACCCCCCCCCCCCTTTCCATAATTGGATTTGATTTCAATTCCCTATCTGGAAAAAAAAAAAAAATAACTGTAAAAACTATTCAGGAATGATAAAGAAGTACAAGAACAAGGTTCTGGGTTTGATACCAATTCTTGCCAACTTGGCACATGAGTAGCATTGCTTGGGTAATCTGATCTGAGTGGTAAAGCATTTGGGAGCTGACAGTAGGTGCGACACTCCACCTAAAAAAAAACCTTAAAAAATCTCGCCTGTCACTGCAAGTAGGTAGACCCCCCGCCCCTCTCACTGACCAGCTGATACTGACAATAGGCCACTCTGGTGACTTAACTACTTACAAGAACAATAACATCCTTGAGCAAATCTTGATTAAAACAGCCGAAAATATTTAACATATTCTTAAGTGTACAATTTTGAAAATAGAATCTAAATTGAATTAGCTGCTCTCTATAACACAAGTTACCTGGAGTGGGATGGGCTCCTCCAAACTATTCCTGCCCAAAACATGCTTAATGAGTAGACCAAACAAGGTTTGGGTGGTGACCCGTGATGCTTAAGGATAGAACACAAGTGGTTGAGCAGTCCATGACTTGCAATATTCCACTTTGGCCCTTTCTTGGGCTAGACGGACGGTTGGAGAGGCCCACTCCGATCAATCGGCTGGTCATGTCAAGTCCTAGCAGCTATATGATTGCCCCAACCCTATTGCCTTTATGGCAAGCCCCAAGCCCTTTTTATCATATGGGCGCCAGAAGGCGGTGACTGAGGGTCTTCATGTCCTGAGTATGACGTTAAACTCTAACTGATGGTGAGGTTCCAGTTATGGAGGTCTGGGGAATGTGGAGTACCCCTTTATCACCATTGCTCCCTGGTCCACTCTGACCCGGAGTGGTAGTACCTGTTAGGGTCTCATCTATGGGTTAAATAGAAAAATGTGTTTATAAAAAAAATTGTGTATCCATTAAGAATTAATTTATTTCAAAACTTAATCAGCATTAAATAACCCACTGAGGTTGATATGCCGTAAAACAAAACGAACCAAACCTTTCATCACCATTATTCCCTGGTCCACTCTGAAAAAAAAATTGAGTATACATTAAGAATGAATTCATTTAAAAAATTTGCCGGCATTAAATGACCCACTGTGGTTGATATGCCGTAAAACAAAACAAACAAGGTTATGGGATAAGTCTTTCTATAATATGAGTGGGTCAGAGAAGCATCATCAGATGCATGGCTTATCTGGTGTGTTCGCATTTCACTTGTAAAGACTGCAATAGTGAAATGTATCTTCATTAAATATATTTAAAAAGATAAAATTAATGGCTATTAGCTATAAGCCTCAGTGACACGGTATATCTTTATATTATGTGTTAATTAATTACTTCTGGTAGACCCTCTTTAAAAAAATAAAAAAAATAATATAATTAAGTTATCAGCATTTTTACTGGTGCTTATTACTTATACTAAATGTAATGGGCCGGGTTAGTTCAGTCGGTAGAGCATTCGGCTAGAAACCACAAGGTTCCTAGTTCGATACTGGTCCTCGCTAACTCAGGGTTATGAGTAGCACAGGGATCTGTGCGGTAAAGTAAGGAGCTGATGGTAGGTATGGCGCTCCACATCAGATGCAAAAACAATCTCCTTGGTCTAGTGCTAGTGAAAGGGGGATAGACTCCCTTG
Source organism: Doryteuthis pealeii (assembly GCA_023376005.1). Lineage (NCBI taxonomy): Eukaryota > Metazoa > Mollusca > Cephalopoda > Myopsida > Loliginidae > Doryteuthis > Doryteuthis pealeii. The sequence continues at coordinate 85,621,060 of CM042147.1, forward strand.
CTGATTGGCTGATACCGACATTAGGCTGCCCCGATGACATTACTTACTATTAACTATTACTTATACTAATTTCATCTATTAGAAGGTTGACAAGAAATGATTGTATACATGTAAATTTATTGATGTCACATTTAACATTTAAAAAAAAAATATATATATATATATATATATATATATATATATATAATTAAAATATACAACTATTTTTACTTGTTCTTTAAGTCTTTATTTACATAGGTGCATCAATAAGTCCATTGGGCAATGATGCCACAAGCATTATATATTAGTTCACATGAATGATTGCAGAATCCCAAAACAACTATTTTATGGGGAATTCTCAACTGGCAAACGTTGTCAGTGCAAACTTGTAATATACCTGGCTGGAGAGCCACCATCTACCTGTCTGTAGAAGAATTTGAGTCCAACCAAATTAAACACCAAAAATTGAAGCAGGCTTTTTGAAAGGGTAATTTTCAGCCCAGCAACATTCAAAGTGGAGAAGTTCCAACATGTAGTTTATATGGAAGAGTATGTCTTTCCAGGGCTGGCCTGGTGAGTCATCTGAGACAACACAAGGATAGAGAGTCAAATGCTACGGCACCCAACTATGATGATAAAAAAAACACAAAAAACAGGAAATGGTCTTACTCAAACAGCCAACAATATATATATATATATATGAAGATATTTGAAGATTAAGATTTGAATAGTAAGAGAAGGGAAAGTCATTGGTGGTGTTCATGATTAAAACAAATATGCAAGACTAAAACAATCAATGGATCTGCAAGACTAACTTTTTATTATTCCCCTTTTACCCAAGCAAGGCCAGGAAGTTGCTTCTAGTCTTTCATAAAACAACTTGTACATATTTTCATCTTATATCCAAATATTGCTTTTGTTAAAATTTTCATTTAGATTTAAATGACTTATTTTACTATTCATGGGAGAGGCGCCTTCGCTGGCTTGGACATGTCAGGAGAATGGAAAATGGCTGCATCCCAAAAGATCTTTTGTACAACGAATTAGTAAAAGGCTCCCGATCGGTTGGTAGACCATGCCTATGATTTAAAGATGTCTGCAGGAGAGTCATGATGATATGCCATAGTGACACAAACACGTGGGAGGTAGAGTAGCCTGGCACGGAGAGGGGTGGAGAGGAGAGTAGCCTCAACAGCAAAGAGAACCAGAAAGAGGGAGAAAAGACAGAAGCCCCAGAAAGCATCACAGTTTGTGTGCATTCAGTGCACCTAAGACTGTTACTCAAGAATTGGCCTGCAGAGTCACTTGTGCAGATGCAGATATTTTTTTTTTTTTTTGGACTATGCCATCGTCCTTAGTAAACAGAAAGGTGCCAACTATTCATGTGATACCTAAAAAATGTCTATATCATCGAGCAAGCTACATCAATGCTTCCACATATACTAAATATTTACCCTACCCATTTGCCACAGGTAGCATGTGGGATAAGGTCGCAACTATGGAACAGTCAGTGAGGATCAAACTCGCAATTCAGTAGTAATGGATCTGTGAGACTAGCTTGCTAACAATTACACCATGATGGGATGCCTTCATATACTATAAAAATATTACTTAAAAGTAATTGATTCAAAAATATATGAGTGATCTCTGAAAAGTAAGGTCGAGATAGGTATAAATTTGATGGAATTATGTTACATAATTCATGAGTAGCCTATGGATTATGTCTGTAAGTGTAGTTAGATTTTGAATTAAAATTTGTTGAAATTCAAAATCAGAGGGGGGTTATATTATTGATAGGTAATAACCTTAAGTTGACTTTCCATCAATGGGAGAGCATGAGAGCAGAAGTTAAGTTTAGTTAGTTCGATTTTGGCTGTTTGTCAACGGGACTAGATGTAACGTTCATCTATCCGAATCCCTTTTGGGCTACAGGTTTTTAATAAAGAATAGATGTCTTGAAAAACAAAGTCTTAATTATTACCAACAACGAAATGAGCAAACAACCAAGCCCAGCAGAAGAAGAGAATGGCAGTGACAAAGCAGAGCCAGTAAGAACCCATTGCCTCTTCTCTACCCTCTCCTCCCCATTATATACATGATGTAAAGGGGTATATAACAGATTTAAAATTGCCACCATACAGACACTAGTAGTAATGAGCTGGTAGGAGGTATTTCTTGAGGAGAAGCAGCTACAGCCTTGCCATTTCAGCATGGATTGGTGAAGAGAAAAATTATTTACCCTACAGGTAGGATTTGACACAAGGTCACAAGTAAGTATGGGGCATCCAGTAAGGATCAAACTCACTTTTCAGTACTAACAGATTTGCAAGACTAGCTTGCTTACCGCTACAGGACACCTTGGCATGAATATCATACATTTATAATTATATGAATATATATCAATGATATTTTAAGATTAAAAAAAAAATAATTAAAAAATAAAACAAATTAATAAAGGATAAAACATAAAAGAAAAAATACAAACAAGAATAATAAAAAATAAACAACTTAAAAACAAGAATATATAAAGAATAAAAGATAAAACAAATATATAGAAAAATAATTATTTAATAAATCTCTTATCTATACTAATATATAGATATCTTATTATAATGGAGATTGTGTGTTTTTCTGTCTGTAACCGAAACTATATTCCTATATAGTCACAATTCTCTTAGTTATTTACGTCACATTCTCCATGATTTTATTTTTTATCTAAACCACAATTATTAATAAAATTGTCTTACATTATTAATACTGTTAACTATGTCTACATACTGACAACATGCAATTGTATTTATATATACAACAAAATAGCGGTTTACAGTGTGAACAGGAAGGCTAATTTGCATATTGATATTAAAAAATCGAATTTAATAATTATGTGCTTAGTATTATTGATTTCTAACTGTTTGGTTTTATTTTAATGAATATAAGCAAAAATCTCTTCAATGAATCTTAAATGAAATCCATTAACAAGATAAAATAACTGTCATTTTATTCTTTACTTCCTCTTTTAACTAAATACTTAAATTAGAAAAAATAACAATGAAAGACAAGAGTGATGGAAGAGTAAGTTTCAGTTATTCCATTTTTTATTATACTCCCTCTGTTTCAAATCTTTTATTATACTCCCGCTGTTTCAAATCTTTTTATCTGTATTCTTATTTAGTTTCATTAGCCTTTCTAATTTAATACAATATTTTATTACATTAAAACTTAAATACTTGCACCCGGAGGGTGCATATATTTTCTAGTATATATAAATATAGATAAGAGATTTATTTTTTAACTTTTCATTCCCAGATAACACTGAGTAGCTCTGGTAGTGCTTTATATATAAGTAGACATTAAAACTAACCTCTAAGTTTTAGAATGAGCAGATGCCTTGTTTTGTATTTTTTTACAGTATTAAAAAATTATCTCCCTTGACTAATTCAACTAACCTTTTTTTTTATATAGGAAGCACTGGATACCTATTTCTATATTCCTACATCAATGCAGACTTAAAAAAATGATGTTAGAAAAAATTAAAGTTCAATAAAATGTTTAATACTTCCATCCATTGAAAATTGTGGAAATAATATCTTTTATAATTCTCTTGAATTTTAGAAAATTTAACCAAATCTACAATATCATCAAAAAAAAAGTTTAGTTTTTAGACTTAGAGAAAAGCCACAAGAGACTGAATGGCTGTTTCAAAGATTTTCCCTTGCCACACATCAGGGCAATGCATTTTTATTTTCTTCAGCTGGGATTGTGGGTTGGATATAACTCCCCCCCCCATTTATCTTAAAAAAAAAATGCGTCATTATAAACTACTGAAGTGAAACAAAAAAAAAATACAAAAACAAATTCACTGGACCATATTACCTTTAGGCACCCCTTTTTGATTTCGATTAAGAAAGGACATGTTTTTCATTTACACCGTCAATATTCGGTTGTTTGTTAGGGGTTAGTTTTATAATTTAAAAAAAAAATCTAAAAATCGTCTATTAAACAACTGGATATTGACGGTGTAAATGAAAAACATGTCCTTTCTTAATCGAGATCAAAAAGGGGTGCCTAAAGGTCATATGGTTCAATTCACTTAAGTATACACATGGACATTTGATCACATTGGTAATAACCTAAACAATTTTATAAATCAAAGGTGATCCATAAAGAAGGTCTGGCAACCATGTGACTGGGGTCCATAACTGGGGGCAGATATATGGAGACCTAAATTACAACTAAATAACAATTAGAGAATTTTTTAAGTAAGGAATTTGTTAGTAATATCCAGTAATTGATGTATTAGCAACTATACATATCATTAGGAAGCAGCTTAAAATTATTGACTTATATAAAATGTACAAAGAAAGAACAAAGATAACCACCTGTACTATAGATTTACTACTTAAATAAAAAAATGAATTATCAATACTAATTATGTAGTCTTGCGAATTCTGCCAATTTTTTTTTTTATTTAGATAAAATTTTAAGGTAATTTCAAAATTTTTAGTGCTGGTTCTTGATTAATTAATTAATGCCTTACACAAACAATAATTTAAAAAATATATATTTGACAATATGTTGCATAGGGCCAAGTTCGAGTCATTGTAGTAGTCGTTTAGGAGTAGTAGTTGTCGTTAGTTCAGAAACAACATACTGAAGGCTTATAGACACAAAGGGTTGTTAATTCCTTCCAGGCCCATGGGCTCTTTTTCAGAGAGAAGGAAAGATACAGAGAAAGAGAGAGAGGGTAAGGTCAAATTATTCTATCTTCTAACATAGTATCATGTTCTGTACTACTATCCCAAACCCATATGAGTATGCCGGAGCCACGTCTGACTCCCACCAGAGCCCAGCTGAAAAAGACCGATTTTCATCTTCTGTTTCTCGTGGGAAAGTCACATCCGGTTCCGGTCAAAACCCAGAACTTCTGTTTTTATTTTTAAATCTATTTCCAGGTCATTCTTCAGTTATTGCTGGCACCCCATTGTGTGTTTACTCTTCCAAACTTTAACTTTTGTTCTTATTTCTTTTTCTTCTCTTTCTCCAGAAATCCGATTACCGTTTTATTTTTCAATTCCCGAATTCCCCATAGACCATAATAATTACACTACAAATATAATCCCATGCTCTCTTTGCATATTGAAATGATGCATATCCGAAATTGACATAAAGATTTTTGTCAAAGAATTTCGGCAAGTCTTCAAGTTAACTTACACGGATTGTGATGTATAAAGCACAATTTACATTGACATAGTTTTAGTTACAGACACAATTTCCATTATAAGGATCTCTCTGCTCTATCAATGATATTTTTTGTTTAATTACTCTCCTCATGTCAGCTCTTATACCCACTCATAACATGTATTCCCATCAGCCAAACAGAACTTTTTTTATTCAAAAGTTCACCCATCTGTGTTACATGATATCCAAGAGAGACAAAGAAAAAGTGGATAACTGACTTTCTAAGGTGAACAGTGCATTTGGTAGATTTTACAATCACATCTAGAAATTTAACAACATTAGGAAGGACACAGTCATAACTTTTAAAAAATGTGTTTAAAGAATTAACAAGTTTTTGAATACTTAAAAAAAACAAGAAAGAAAAGAAATTAATTTATGATATTTGTTGATTTTTAAAATTCAATCAATAAAATTATTAAAATAAGGAGTTATTCCCCTTGAACTGTTAATATAACCAGTGAATGGCCAGGGAGAGAACATTTGATTAAAAGCAGATGAGAGATTTTTTTGCAGACTATAAGTTTGGGAGTAGACCAGTGATTCCCAACGTGGGGCCTATGCCCCACTAGGGGAGGGGGGCAATTCAATAATAATAGGGTGGCAATATGAAAAATATAGTAATATCAACATTTTTTAAAAATTTTGCCCTATATGGGTAAAAATTATAAATTTATAGGATAAAGTTGTAATTACAACCTAGTTGAGCACAACAGCTTGTGCAATCTAGTCAATTAACTAATGTTATTGTGTATCTGGCACCAGCTATATGCATGGCTTCTGACTTATTTAACTTTGCAGTTCTTTATCTGTTGCCCTACCCTGCAATTATACACATTATAAAATGGATTTTATTTGATTAAATTTGAAGTTAAACCCTTTAGTTTTATTTGAAAGATACAATTTTTTATGTTATACTTCTTCAAAACTGATATTGTTATAACATACTAAACAATTAACATGTGGGGGACATGAAGAAATTTGTGATAAAAAGTGGGGCATGGTACTAAAATGGTTGGGAACCACTGGAGTAGACCATTCATAGAAGATTTTGAAGAACAAAGAGACAATTTCGAAACTGTTGGATAAAAATTTTTTTTTTAAATACCAAGACAGATTTCTTGAAGCGGAAGTTATTTTGCAGAAGAAATTGGAATTTAGTTTTCTCTCCATGGAACAAAAAGAAAATTTGTTTCTGAAGTTTAATGTTTACTTATTTTGATGTGCCTTGTGAGTGTGTTTAAAAAACAGAGTTGTCCGCTGTAAAGAAATTGAGGACTAAGTGTTGTTTTTCTTAAGTCTTTATTAAACAACCCCAACCTTATTCAACCGCGCAGAGAGGTACGACTCTTGAGAGATATCCTCTCTCGTCGACTGACTGGTTGCAACTAAACTAAAAACTTAAACTTCTTTCTCATGCTTCTAATCACGCGTTTCTGGAAATTCAAGTGAAGTGTCATTACCTGCCAATAACCTTTGAGGTAATTTTCCACTGAACCCCGGTTATTTTGAATCTAATGAATTCTGATTCAAAATTTATCTAACTACAGTAGGTACATAATTCATTAGCTAAGGAATTATGTAGCATAAGGCTGAGTTGATTTCACGTCCCTTATGTAAATAATTGTGATGCAGTAAAACTTCGCTTCTTTGGTGGCTTTTAATTGTTCATTTAAACCGAACCACTCATTTTGATCATTTGTCAGCCTACACTCCATGTGTGAGAGTCCATAGAAGACTATCGATTTCAACAATGGGTTTATAATGGTTTATTGATATATAACATTAGTAAGTTGGGTTATCGGACCATTGTTTGTAAGTTCGATTCTCATAGGATGCTGGAGGAGTCCCTGTGGTGTAATCACTGAAGTGCTACATGCAACATTGTAGTAAGTAAGTTTGAACTCTAGTCACACTATCACTTTCACTTTTGGACTAATACCCTTGGAAAAATATGAACCCCCTCAGCTATTGTTCTTCTTGAAAGATGGCTTTGGCATTAAATAACCCATGAAGGCTGATATATGCCATTAAACCAAAAAAAGCAAGCCAAACCAATCATTGGGTGCCCCATAATTCTGGCCTTGTGCCCAATAAAGCTAAAGTTAGTAAATATTGTATTGTCAAAAGTTGCTAAATATATTTTAGTTATAGTGTCATGTGGTATTTTCATTCAACATTCTTATTTTGTATTTAAAATCAAAAACACAGAGATATAGTTTTCAAAGGAATGCATAATTGTTATGCTAAAAATGAACATGGTCTAATTTCAAACTTTTTTTTCTTTCTTTTCTTCCCATTGCCTTGTTGTCAAAAGTACCTCGATTTGACATTTTGATAATAGTGTTATTAAACAAGCAACTAAACATCTCGGCTGTCTGGTGAGGAGGGTGAGTAAACCCAGTGTCAACCCCCCCCCAAAAAAAAAACAGCTGGAAAAGAGCAGATGAGCTCAAGGGGAGCCACGGTTTAGCTGAGCCGGTAGAGCGTTCGGCTAGAAACCACAAGGTTCCTAGTTCGATACCAACCTCGCCAACTCAGCGTAGGAGTAGCACAGGGATCTGTGCTTTAAAGTAAGGAGCTGATGGTAGGTGTGGCACTCCACTCAGACGCAAAAACAATCTCCTTGTTCTAGCGCTAGTGAAAAGGGGATAGACTCCCTCGCTAATTGGCTGATACCGACTTTAGACCACCTCGTTGACTTTACTTCTTTTTACTACACACATAAAGCTCCAAATTGGTGAGAAGTGGCTCCTTGGCCCTGGTTGTCAACCCATCTAGGACAAGGAAGGGTCTGCTATGAAACCACAAGCAGCTTTATATGATCCTGAGGAAAGGCTAGGAGAGTAAACTCCGAAAACAAATCCAGAGTTGGAGTCCCTAAGGTGAAGTAATGCTGAACTTCAGTGCTTCACAGCATATCCTGCGACACTGCCATTGCCAAATTACATTGGTTTCTTACCTTTCCTTCTGATATATCTGGGTTAAGGGATATATTCTGAAGTTCGTATTTGGTATATTATCGCAGTAGTACATCCGTCTGTCATGGTGTCATCTAGTGAGTAAGTTAGCTTGTAAGGCATAAGGTCATCGGCTATCGAGTAAGTGTAGGTCGCAGGGCATAAGGTCTAGAACCAACACAGTGTCGACTATTTATACATGAACTGTCCAATCAGATTATAGTGAGGGGGTACCCAGGTATTTACATATTCATTATATCACCTTCAGACCACAGCAGCAGTGTAGAGAGGGGGGATCTGCTGCTTGGGCAACCACACATTCTCCATATCAACCTGCTATCATCTTTTGCAGACAGAAGGATACCAACCAATAGCGTTATTAAGTATGAAAATTTTATATCACTGGGATTGTGACCAGGAACAGATTAAATCTATTTGATACCATTATTGTGTTAGTATAGCATTCAATTCTAAGACTAACAACAACAAGAAAGGAATCAATATTTCCTCTAATTCAAACAATTTATTGGCTAGACATAAAACAACAAACAACAATATAAAGTCCTTCCTGTATATAAAGTTGAGTTTAAGGGACTTACCGGCGCATTGGAGAAGATATCTTAGGGTGGTTTCTTTGAGCCCCTGAAATTCGCTTGCCTCCTGGTGCCGCTGGTAGAATCTGTCTGCCTTGACTTTTTGGATATTGCGCCTAAACTCTGGGCTATCATGTGATTGGTATATCCAATCACAGAGCCTCTCCCTCACTCACTCTATATACAGGAATAACCATTTTACTGACCCAACAATACTCCCCCACACCCAAGATGTGGAGCATGTTAGAGGAAAAATACATAAAATATACATTGAAACTGACCCAACACCATAAACAAAACCCAACAATGGTGGCCCCTTTCCTGATAACAAAAAGACATAAAGTTAAAAGTTGTAACTTTACTTTAATTTACTTAGTAATTACTTAGTAATGCAATAATGTTGTATTTTCAAAATATGTACACTTTATGTATTTACCCAACCCCTCCACAGTCCTGTTACCTGGGGCTCTGCAGAGGACTAAGACTCCCCCCTCCAATGGGATCACCAGATTGGCCGTGGGTAGTGACCCATGATGCTTAAGGATGGAGCCCTGGTGTCTAAGCAGTCCATCACATACAACACTCCACTTTGGCCTTTACTTAGGCTAGACGGACGGTCAGAGTAGCCCCCTACAATCAATTGGCTAGTCACAATTGTCCCAACCCTTTGCCCTTATGGCAAGCCCCTGATCCTCTTTATCATATATGTACTAGAAGGCTGTGTCTGAGGGTCTTATTGTCCTGGGTATGACATTAAACTCTATCTGATAGTAAGTCTCTAATTCTGGAGCTTCTGGGGAATGTGGAGTACTCCCAGGTTCACTCTGATTCAAAGTGGTAGTATGTGTTAGGGTCCAATCTATGGGTTAAACAGAATAAAAGTATTAAAAAAGGTGTTTAAAAAAATTGAGTTTTTTAAAAAATTGAGTACCCATCAAAAATGAATAAAACAAAAATGTCTTCGGCATAAAATAACCCAACAAGATTTGACAGATCATAAAACCCAACCAACAACTAGACATAAGTTTATTAAGTTACTGCTTTTCATTTAGTAATGCATTTATTTGTATATTATATTAATGGATGTGGATGCTGGAAGGAGGAGAATTGATGGGAAAGGTGCACACATCCATTAATATAATTTGAAAAACTGGAACACATCACCCCTGATGATGGCACTTTGAAGTGCCGAAATTACTCGGGACATGAACTTTGGTGGACTAATCCACGAATTCCACCCAAATATTAAAAAGTTAGCCAGAAAACTTGAAAAAATCACAAATGAAATTGTTAAACAGGAGATATGTCTTTTGTTTAATTCAACATGCATAAATGAAAGAATGCTGCCCAAATACACATATTTTATATATGTAGATCATATTAGAAAATATAGAAATA
>CM042147.1:85633724-85647746 GCA_023376005.1 Doryteuthis pealeii
ATATATATATATATATATATATATATATATACAGTCAATGACAAAAATATTCAGCCATCCATGAATTTTGAATATCTTTATGCATTTCTCAGAATCTAATGGCTACATGATGCCAGTTTTTTATATGTTAATAAGTTCAGAATAGGGAATATAAAACTCAATTTTCGGGTGAATTATACAAAACAGGAGAAGACAAAATTATTCATACAGTATGAAAAACTGAAAAAATTGAACATTTTTGACACAACAGCAGTGGTTGAATTGGCCTATCAAAAATGCCCAAATATGTATCTAATTTACTATTTAAAGGCGTTGATAAATCGTTCTAAAATTACTCGCTGGAAGGACTACTTAAAGGAATGACCAACAGGATCAACTTTGATACAACTTCTACTTTGAGGATAGATCAACAGACAAGGGTTAAAACTGATACTACATCTTTATACTTCAAGAAAGGATCAAACTTTATGCCACAAAGAATCTCCACTGTAAAACTGCCTTCAACTACAGCCCTAAAATGGCCACGCGAATCATAACAACAATAATCACAATATATTAGAAAGTCTTTTTTTATTAATGATTATTCATACAAGTTGATTATGATTTACTGTATTCTGCCACGTTATTGTAACGTGGGTGCCTTTTTCACAGGTCTTCTGTGCCTCAGAATGCATGGCACTATTAAATTCACACAAGTCGCTGGACGTTTACAAGGCATGTAAACTTCTGGGGTTTGTTTACAACACTCACAGAATCTAGTAGTCCTTTCGTTGGTCAAGCAAAGGTATCACCTTACAAGACAAGTGGTTCTTCGTTGCGGTCAATTAACTTTCTATCTCCACGGGGTATCTTTGGGCAGGGGAATCTCATTCATAAAAGATCTCGTAGTATTTCTTTTACGTAGTAACTGAGATGACGATGAGTTGCTTTTCATCAATTTATTCACTTAATGCAAGTTATTGAAAGAGAGAGAGTCGGTTTCCTTAAGTTTTTAGTAACATTCCTACTGTCAGCACCAATTATCAGGCTTCACACATCAGCGACACCAGTCTCGATTCCAGGACCTCACTAACCCGGCCAAACTGCCAACCCCGACTGCTCTCGGCAAGTTCCGTAACCCGACTGTCCGACCAACTGCCCTGATCCAGACAAACTGTCGCAAAATCTAAGGTTCCCTCATTATATAGAAATGGGTGTGGAACTTTCTAGAACGTTTTAGAACTTTTCGAATGTTCTAACTGTTTTACCAAATTGCACGTGTCAATTAAGAGGTCAATGGGTCAACCATCCTTTCTTCTGACAAACCGATTAAAATAAATTTTAATAGCAAAATCCTAGACTTCCTGGCTACGAACCGACCAGTGATAATGAGAATTACATTATCCTCTTGCTTGACCACTCCCGTAAGGTATGAGAATCATGCTACATCCTATTAAGGTTTCTCTGTGTCTGGCACAAGGCCACAAATTTGGTGTTCCCGGGTAGGGTGCGCCATTATGCTACATTAGGTACTTACCAACCTCTCTGCACAAACAGGATGTGAAACAATGTCAATTTTAAGCAGAGTTTAACAGGTTTGAATTCAGAATTTTCTTTCTCCTAGACCAGTTACCATACCAAGGTTAAAGAGCCCAGTTTGCCCTACTATTTACCCCTAGCTGGAGGGAGGATAGTTCAATTCATACCTTTCCTAAGGGTATTAGCATTATGGAGGTGCGTAGTGTAATGGTTAGAGTCATATGAAATGGACTCCCGAGTTCAAATACTCGATGGGGCTTTTTGCATTTCACATAGTGCTAATATCCTTGCGAAAAGGTATGAATCCATATATTCTCCCTCCAGCTATGGGTAAATAGTAGGACAGACTGGACTCTTGGATAGGTAACCAGTCTAGGTGAAGTCAAACTCTGAATTCAAAACGTTTTAAAACTCTGCCTAAGAAATTGACCTTGTGTCGCATCCTGCTCGTGTGGAGGAGTTGGTAAATATATATATGTGAAAATGCAACCTGTTTTATCTAGTATTTGAGCTTGTGTCACCATGTTCATTTACTATGATTATAACCATTACACTACAGGTACTTCAGTTATGAATTTAAGTAAATCAAAATAATCTTAAGTTAAAATGTTTGATTTGTCATATCTCCACTGTTGAGTATTTGGCCGCCATCTTTGGCCAGTTGTAAAAGAACTTAAAGTAAATAAGTAAGTCAATAAGTCCTGTGGTATTGTTTCCTTTAGGTCCGACGTCCAAGAAGATCCTAGTAGCAGTGTTCTAAGATTAAGAATCAGGCTAGTATAAATACAACAACAGCAGCAGCAGCAGCACTGCCAGTGATTGGACAATAGGAATCTTTCCCAGGTCACATGCTTATAGGTGAGTCTATAAGTAGAGGTGAACATCCGGCACACGCCTTATATCTAAGAAAAATTCCAACATCCACCAAGACACTAACAAATACAAATCAACGCTAATGTTGTATCGTTGAGGTGGTAAAAGATACACAGAGAAATAGTGTGCTTGAGATATATTTTATTCAGCATTTGTATCTGGTGCTAACAGATACTTATTACATAAAACCAAGAAGTAGAACAATTCACAAAGACAAACTTACAAGAATGAGGAGGGTCAAATGTGTGTAGTCAAACGCAGTGATTTTGTCCGAATATAATTTTTCCCCTCTATCACTGCTACATTGACTATTATAAGGCTATGAGCCAGTCCATCTTGTAAGGGTGTTAACTCCTCTACAACAGCTAATCACAACAAGAAACCAAACCTCACTGAGGGCCACCGGTTAGCTGTGAGTGGTCACCTGTGATACTTAAGCATGGAACCCTGGTAACTAACCAGTCCATGACATGCAACACTCCATTTTGGTCCTTACTTAGGCTAGATGGACATTCTGAGAGGCCCCCTCTGATCAATTGGCTGGTCACGTCAAGCCCTAGCACCTATATGATTGCCTTTATGGCAACAGCCTAACCCTTATCATGTATGTGCTAGAAGGTGGTGGCTGAAGGTCTTAGTGTCCTGGGTATGACGTTAAACTCTATTTGATCGTGAGGTTCCAGTTCTGGAGGTCTGGAAAATGTGGAGCACCCCTTCATCACTATTGCTCCCAGGTTCACCCTGACCCGGAATGGTAGTACCTGTTGGTACCATCTATGGATTAGATCGAACAATGAGTTCTAAAAAATGTGTTAAAAAAATTGAGTTTATAATAAATTGAGTACCCATCAAGAATGAATAAAACAAAAGGTCTTCAGCATAGAATAACCCAACAAGGGTTGACATGCCATAAAAACCCAACCAGCCAACCAACCAACCAATCCTCACCGAAAAAGAAACAAAATCTCATTTTTTTTTTACTTAAAAATAAACTCACAATGCCTCTACCCCAGCTATGGTAAGTGGAAACAGAACAGGATACCCCATTGGCTGAATAAAGGGTTAGGTTCAAAGTTCCGTGATGGCTCCTGATTACGACAAGAAGGTTCCCGAGTCTGAAAAGAAGGTTTTCGAATCCGACATGAAATACCTGAAGAAGGCTGGAGGGCACATCAGTCGAAACATTGTACAGATAACAATGAAGATGAGGACAATAGTCCGAATAATGCAGATAATACGAATCATCAAGCCTCATCTCAAAAATTCAGAGAAATAGTTAAAAATAAACTTCCAAATAAATTTTAAAAATAAGCATTCATCATTTCTTTCTTTTACTCATTTCTCTCTGTCTTTTTTGCTTTTTGTACTGTATCTTCCATTCCTTTTCTTTTTTCTTTCTTCCTTCTTTCTATCTATTCCATTCAAGCAGATAAAAAGCATCTAATGCAGAGCATTATCACTCTCTCTAGCTCTCTTTTTATTTTCTTTCTTTCTTTCTCCCTTTCTTATCATATAGGTTTCTTTTTTCTTTCTAGAACAAAAAACATCTATTGCAGAGCATTATCACTCTCTCTAGTTCTCTTGTTCTTTTCTTCTTTCTTCCTTCCTTTCTTTCTTTCTTTCTCCCTTTCTTATCATATTGGTTTCTTTTTTCTTTCTAGAACAAAAAGCATTTAACGCAGAGCATTATCACTCTGTCTAGTTCTCTTTTTCTTTTCTTTCTTCCTTCTTTTCTTTCTTTCTTTCTTTCTTTCTCCCTTTCTTATATTATTTATTTCCTTTTTCTCCCTAGTGTGTAGCATGTTTTTTTTCCCTTCCCTTTCTTTCCTCACAATATAAGTGGAGTTCTCCATTATTCATTCCCCTGTCACTTTTACTTTTTTCTCTGTATCTTCCATTCCTTTCCTTTTTCCTCCTTTCTTTTTTCCTCCTTTCTTTTTCCTTCTTTCTATCCATTCCATTGAAGCAGATGATAGGCATCTAATACAAAGCATTATTTCTTCTCTAGCCCTCTTTTCCATTTCTCCCTTCCTTCTTTTTTTTTTCTTTTTTTCTTTCTTTCTTTCTTTCTTCTTTCTTTCTTTCTTATCATATTTGTTTTCTTTTTCTCTCTTTTTTCTTCCGTTTCTTTCCACACAATATAAACAGAGTTCTCCATTATTTATCTGAGGAGATGACAGAGTGTAACATTTGTTCATGTCATATTATTTTGGTATTAGTGCTGCTACCTAGAAGTACATATAACCAAGTGGCCTGAATTTCACTTGGGGAATCTCCATTTATTGATCCCTATGGTCTATAATTAACAATTTTATTTATCATTATTATTAGATTAATATTATTATTATTAACAATATTATTTTATCATTATTATTTTAATATTATTATTATTAACAATATTATTTTATCATTATTATTAATATTATTATTATTAACAATATTATTTTATCATTATTAGATTAATATTATTATTATTAACAATATTATTTTATCATTATTATTAGATTTTTTTATTAACAATATTATTTTATCATTATTAGATAAATAATATTATTATTAACAATATTATTTTATCATTATTATTTGATTGATAATATTATTTTTATTACCAATAATTAACAGTTTGTTAAGCTGTTCAAAAACAGATTACAATATTTTACATTTTTTAGCTATTTTTCAGCTTGTCATCATTAATGTCACACTAATAGCACGGATATCTATGACAATCTCTTGCCAACCATCCCTAACATTCATTGCTCTTAGTAGGTCCTCTGTGCAGCATGCATCATCCAATGTCCACACAGTGCCGGCCAATGAAGGTCTTTGTTGGACGGCTCACACTAGCATGCCATGTGCAGGTTTCTATAGTGTAACGGAACGATATATGTTGCATAGAGCCAACTTGAGTTGTAGTAGTATTCATTTAGTAGTAGTAGTCGTCGATAGTTCAGAAACAACACATGCAGGTTGTATAGTCACAAGGGGCTGTTTATTTCTTTCATGCTTGTGGGTTCTTTTTCAGAGAGAAGGAAAGATAGAGAGAAAGAGAGAGAGAGGGTATGGTCAAATTATTCTAACATAGTATCATGTTCTGTACTACCATGCGAAAGCCCCACCTGCTTCCCACGAGGCCTGGTCAAAAAGAGACCGATTTTCTTCTTCTACTGTTTCTTGTCCTGGCGTCACATCCGTTTCCGGTCAAAACCTGGAACTTCCGTTTTTATTTTAAAATCTATTTCCGGGGGTCATTTTACGGTTATTGCTGGCACCCCATTGTGTGTTTACTCTTCCAAACTTTAACCTTTGTTCTTATTTCTTTTTCTTCTCTTTCTCCAGAAATCCGATTACGTTTTATTTTTCAATTCCCAAAGACCATAATAATTATGCTACACATAGGAGAATGTCACTTATGATTTCATCCTTGCTTCTCCAGCAGTTCCCAGCATGTCCTGTTGTCTCACTCAGATGTTTTGTGTGATAGGGAGCAAGTGGCAGTACAGCTGCTTTCTTATAGGTGTTGTTTCCACGATTTGTTTAGTATTGTGCAGGTCCCCTCTAGCTTATTCTCCAGGCACTTTGTTAGGTTCCAAGTGGTGCAGCCATACAGTAGCACTGAGACAACTATGGCTTGGAAAAATTTGCGCTTTAACTTGTTAGTGAGATTGGATTTCCATATAACTGAAAATCTGTATATGGAAAACCATGCTTTCCCTATACGTGCATTAACATTGCTTTCTATGGATGAGATATTACTACCTAGTGGTGCAGCCATACAGTAGCACTGATACAACTATGTCTTGGAAAAATTTGCGCTTTAACTTGTTAGTGAGATCGGATTTCCATATAACTGAAAATCTGTATATGGAAATCCATGCTTTCCCTATACGTGCATTAACATTGCTTTCTATGGATGAGATATTACTACCTAGGTATGTGAATTAAATAACAGATTTTAGAATTTTACATTTTTTTAGCTATTTTTCAGCCAGGAGCCAAGGTGGAATGATCAGAGGTTGGGTATGCTGATAATTAACAATATTATTTTGTCATTATTATTTGATTAATAATGTTATTATTGACAATATCATTTCTACATCATTATTGCTTATAATCATCAATATCATTTTATCATTATTATTAGATTAATAATATCATTATTAACAATATTATTTCTACATCATTATTGTTTATAATCATCAATATTATTTTATCATTATTATTAGATTAATAATATTATCATTAACAATATTATTTCTACATCATTATTGTTTATAATCATCAATATTATTTATCATTATTATTAGATTAATAATATTATCATTAACAATATTATTTCTACATCATTATTGTTATAATCATCAATATTATTTTATCATTATTATTAGATTAATAATAATATTATTAACAATATTATTTCTACATCACTATTGCTTATAATTAACAATCAGGGTTAATAATGGTTAATATTGTAGATAATATAGTGGATTCATTGAAATAAAATCTCAAATAAATGTATATAAAAATGAAAGTCCTCTGGATTCATCTTGGTTATTCATATCTCTTGGCCTTAGTCTATTTATACATATCGCTTTATCTATCACATCGGCCAGATTGGTAGTTGAGATGGCAGTAAATTCATCTCATGTACCAGCCATGAACATCTGGGGGTTAGGCAATGTCTATTTAAAGTTATTTCATATCTGTCTTTAACTTATTGGTCAAATTGGGAGGTGAAATGACCCTGTGTTTCTTTCCTGTATCCACCATCAGCATCTGGGTTCAAAATTTTGAATACTGATTTTCAAAGTTGCGCTGGTTCTCTTTACACATTCTGGAGCTACACAATCTTCCTTCTCTTACAATTCCATGGTTACAAAACTTATTATACCAAAGTGGTATATCTAACTTTGGGTTATTTCCTATAACTCCAACCTAAAAAAGGGGAACCACTCTGAATGAATTTTATAAATTATTTATTTATTTATTGATCTACTAGGAAAAAGAAGATTGGGTTAGGGTTAGGGTTTAGGGTTAGGTTTTAGGGTTAGGGTTTAGGGTTAGTTTAATGGGAAAATAATGGGTAGATTAATTAACAGATAAAATTCATTCAGAGTGGTTCCCCTTTTTTAGGTTGGAGTTATATGAAATAACCCTAACTTTGTATGTTCATATATACTATCTGTCACATTATTATTGTTGTTTTTTGGTTTTTTTCGAGACAGATCCATTTTAATATTTTTCTTGGTGTTTTTTTGTGTGTAAAAAGAAAAAAATTAGTAGACCTATTTTTGACTGAGACATTTTTTCTTTTACAAACACAAAACATTGTGTTTGTTTTTAATATATTTTGGATAATCATTGTGAATTATTGGTGAAGAAGCTAGTCTCACAAATTCTTCCTGCTGTAGTGAATTCAATATTTACAATTAATGTTTGGTAAATTATTAATATGGAAGCAAACTAATCTCAAAAACAATTATTATTGCGATGAATTTACTTCTTAGTGTTTGCTCCATATTTTTGTTCTATTATATTTTATTTATAAATATTTATATTGCTTTCTCAGTTTTCAATTAATTTTATTCATACCTAACTCAGTCTATTCCTAACTATCTATCTATCAATCTCTCTATTGATACCTTTTCATATCTATCTATCTATCTATCTATCTATCTGGCTGTTTCATGCTATATATGGCCGTTTATCTGTTAATATCTATTCCAGTCTATTCAAAAATAGGTCTATCTATCTCAGTCAATACCTATCAATCAATCAATCTATCCTTGTCTGTCTGTCAGTTAGTTAATATCTATTTTGGTCTATTCATACGTAGTTCTATCTATCTATCTATCTATGTCTGTTTATCTCTATTGATATCTATTTCAGTCTATTCATATGTATTTCAGTATATCTATCAATCTATCTATCTATTATCTAGATAGACCAAGATATTAACAGACTAAAATAGCTAGCTAGCTAGCTAGCTAGCCATCTTGGTCTGCTAATATCAGTTTCAATCTATCTATAGCAATATATCTCAGTCTATTAATATATGTTTCAGTGATTATCTATCTAGCTCAGTATTTATCTATTTTGCACTGATAATATCAGTTTCAGTACAGTTACATCTCAGTCTCTCTCTCTCTCTCTCTCTATATATATATATATATATATATATATATATATATGTAGTATAGTAAGAAATTTGAAAAAACACAGGTTTAAATAAAATAAGTGGTAAGTTTATTAGCCGATGTTGCAGTGTTTCGATCTGTTAAGTAGATCTTCTTCAGGGCATTTGTTGATATAAGGAAAAGTAAAAAAAAAAATTTTTATCACAGAATAACGAGAAAAACTGCAGTAGTTCTTGTTTATCAATCTGTTCAAAATTTGAAGTTTGAAGAAGGAATGCTGGAAAGGTAGACGGTTTAAAATATGATGTCAAATATTCTTCTTTTATGGTGTCAGTGTGTATGTGTGTGTGTGTATTGCAGTTTTTCTCGTTATTCTGTGATAAATTTTTTTTTTTACTTTTCCTTATATCAACAAATGCCCTGAAGAAGATCTACGTAACAGATCGAAACACTGCAGTATCGGCTAATAAACTTACCACTCATTTTATCTAAACCTGTGTTTTTTCAAATTTCTTACTATATTACATACCATCGGATTCACTTCCATCTCTTCACAAATATATATATATATATATATTATATATATATATATAGAATAGAAAAACAATGTATTCCGAAAAAGATGAATTTATTTTTTTATGGTAAAGTCGATGTTTAAACGTTTTGGTTTATGTTAAACCTTCAAATAACTAGCAAAATAAAAAACACCCTCCAAAAATAGATTTTTGAAACATATTGCCTGAGGGGTGGGAGTTAAAAATTCAATGTCAGCGAGTTTGTACTCTAAGTAAGTAAACTCATCAAATTCATTAAAGGATTAAAAAATAAAACAATTTGAAATGTAAACTTTAAATATATATTAAAATAAAACAAACTTATATAGATATATAATACCAGTCATGTATTTATTAAAACTTGTTTTAAAAAACAATGAGGACTGTCTAATGTTGCATGTTCAAATTTTGAATGTATTTATTCTATGTTATGACGATTTTGGGTAATATGGCGTAAGCAGTTACGTAGTTTTTGTTACAGACAAAAACCAGAAACGAATCTCCATTATTAATAGAAGATACAAAAGAATGGAAAAAAAAATACTGTGAATAATGATAGAGGTTTTTTAAAACGGGAGTTAAAAAATGTATTTAAAGAAAAGGCTTATAACTGCATTTTCGCAAGTGTTCATTTTTAAAGTCTATCTATGTAAGTTCTTTTGCTATCTATGTAAGTCTATCTATCTATGTATCTTATGTAAGTCTATCTATAAAAGTAATCTGTTAATTGTTAATTTTATCATTTGAGAATATGAAAAAAAAAAAAAAAAAATTCTATTGATCATTTTTTGTTATTTTGACAGTAAAAATCCTCTTTCTTCAATTTTTATCTCTGATCAAAGTGTTGACTGTTCTGTGAGAATTCATATAAATAAATTTTTTAAATCAAGTCTGAAAAGTTTAAAGTTAAAAAATATAAATGAACAAACAAACAAACAAACAAACGTTACAGTTGAGGCTGCTTATATTTATTTGATACTGACACCCTTGTGAAAGGCATGAATCCACTCCTTATACTCACTGGATATTTTGGTGTCCTGGGTATGATGTTAAACTGTATCTAGTGAAGTTCCAATTCTGGAGGTTTGGGGGAATGTGGAATACTCCTTTATCACTATTACTCCCAGGTCCACTCTGACCTGGAGTGGTAGTACCTGCCAGGGTCGCATCTATGGGTTTAATAGAAAAAATGAATTTTAAAAAAAGTTTGAAAAAAAAGGAGTTAAAATTGAGGCAAAAACTTACATTTATCAGCCTTGTGCAGGCACTGGGTGCCTTCTAGGGGACTTGCCAAGAGCAATGGCCAATAGGGACGGATGATGAGAGAGAGTCAAGAGAATCTGTGCTGTTAGTACACCTTGACGGGTCATTGACATTCAAAGAATTATTTGGACAATTGAACTAATTTTTGTTATTTACTGATGTTAGATTTAAAGGTATTCTAATTAGTTGAAAGTCTTAGCGACCTTCCACGTGGGTACATATAAGTACAAGTAATATTCCAACAAATAAGTTATGAGATATAGCAAACAGACTTTAATACTTGAGCACATAGAAATACATTTAAACAGGAATACATATACAAATTAAAAGGTATACACAAAAGTGATACATAATGAACACATATATGAGACAAGATACTAGGGGTGTATAAAGAAAGTAGGACTTTATCCTGTAGAAGTGATACAGAGTACATGAAGGAGTGTCACTTACATAGACTGGTGGGGTGAAGCTCCCCACTTAAAAGGTATAGACGCAAATGTCTAACCCATGTTTGTTTGCTGTCCCGGAGAAAAGAGAATTAAACTTTGTGCTTCCCTGATTAAATAATCAGGACCCCTAGCAGTACAAAACCTGAAAACAAGGGAAGATAACTCTTCCCGACCAAACAGGGGCAGACAATCGCTACACAGGCATTTAAATTTCAAAGGACTGGAAACGGAGGAAAATCAAAGTCTGGTTTAATTGTTTTTGAGATTAGTTTTCTAAGCATTGCAGTACATCAAGACTTCCATATTAATAATTAACCAAACATAGTTTACTCAGATACAAAATCAAAATTTTAAAGATTGAATTCACAACAGTAGTAAGAATTTGATTCAGTTTCTTTGTTTAATGGCATATCAACCTTTGTGGGTTATTTAATGCCAAAGCCAACCTTGTAGGAGAACAGAAGTGGTACTATTTAACCCATAACTGAAGGGTTGAGGGGTTTTAAGGGCCAGGTTAGCTCAGTCGGTAGAGCATTCGGATAGAAACCACAAGGTTCCTTGTTCGATACCAGCCCTCGCTGACTCAGCATATGAGTAGCACAGGGATCGGTGTGGTAAAGTAAGGAGCTGATGGTAGGTATGGTGCTCCACCTCAGATGCAACAACAATCTTGGTCTAGCGCTAGTGAAAAAGGGATAGACTCCCTCGCTGATTGGCTGATACTGACTTTAGGCCATCCCAACGACTTTACTTAACTTTTATACTATTCCCAAGGGTATTAGTTTAAACGTGAATTTAATAGTGCAACTGGAGTTCAAATTCGCTTACTATGATGTCACAGTCCAGCATATTAGCCACTACATCATCGGGGACTCCCCCTGGTGGAAAAGCTTGGAATTAGCATACATCAAGATATCAAATAAATGTTCATGCCTTTGAAAAGGGTGTCAGTGTTAGACCAGCTCATCACCGAAAACATTGTGGTTTTTGCTACTCAACTAAAAACAAGTGAAAATATTGCATACCCTTCTTCTTTTCTTCTTTAGTTACCTTATTCTTCTGGCCGTCTTTGGAATCTTATAACATCTTGTCTTGGTCTGGAATCTTCTAAGGTCTGGACTTCTCTTGGGGACTTCGGGTCTGGTCTTCTATTGGGGATTTCTCTTTATCAGAAGCCCTTTGTCATTGTTAGTTTTTAGAGGTAATAACACAAGACTCCGATTTGCTTTGATCTTACTTTATTTTTAAATCCCCAACCAGACATCTGCGCAGATTAAGACGGGAGTGCGTGTAACGCGACTTACCCTTCCATCGAGCTCGGCTGCTAGTCTCTAACTGACTGAAACTTACTTACTATCTAAACCGGAAGAGAGGGTCCGGAAGGAAGGATCAGGACAGGTGAAGCCTTGTCATTCAAATCCTTCAAGGCCGTCAGCTGCACTTAAAACGCCATCTTGTTTCTACACTATTGCACATAAATGTTAGGTATCTAATAATTATGTAACAAAAATGCTGTGTCAAAAAAAATGTGCCCAGCATGTCTTGTTCATCTTACTTGGATGGTTTGTGAGATGGGAGATAAGTGGCCATACAGCTACTGTTTTTCCAGAATTTGATCAAAATAACATGCAGCAACGTTGTGTAATTCCCATCTAGCTTTTTTCTAATAATACACAGGAAAAGTGCAGGCTATTTGGTGATAAAAATGCAAAAAGAATACAAGAACAGGCATGACTGGGTGGGAAAGGTGATCCACTGGGAATTGTGCAAGAAACTGACATTTCACCATACTAACAAATGATATATGCACAAAAGAAGAATCTGTCATATGGTGGATCTTGCTGTACCAGCAGACCACAAAGTGAAAGAAATTAAAAGCTGGGCAAATACCTAGACTATTTTTCTGAATTTTTGAGATAAGGCTTGATAATTAGTATTATTTGTATTATTCAGGACTATTGTTCCCAAAATTCACACTGTATTGTCCAATTGGACACATAGCCGAGTGGATAAAGGAGTTAAGACAGTTCTAAGTAACAGTTATCTCTAGATTGATAGGTTCAATCCTAGTCAGGGGCAGCAGTAACATAGAATAATAATTAACACCGCTTAACACCTGTACCCCTGCTATGGTTAGCAGAATAAGAACAGGATACCCCTGTGGATTGAATAAAGGGTTAGGTTCAAAGTTCCGTAATGGCTTCCGATTACGACAAGAAGGTTTCTGATTACGACAAAAAGGTTCCCAAGTCTGAGAAGGTTCCTGAGTCCGACAAGAAATACCTGAAGAAGGCCAGAGGGCACATTCCGCTAACCATAGCTGGGGTAGAGGTGTTAAGCTGTGTTAATCATTATTCCATGTTACTACTGTCCCTGACCAGGATTGAACCTGCAGTCCAGAGATAACAGTCACTTAGAACTGTCTTAACCTAACTCCTTTATCCACTAGGCCATGCGTCAAATTCTGAGAAAAAGTCAGATAGGCCTAAAAAAAACATGGATTCTGAAGCCCGTGCTCCAAGCCATAGAGACAAATCCTGTGAGTAGCATTTGAAGAGTATCAGGTGAGCTTGGAATCTCACAGTTCAGTGTGCTTGTCACCTTCATTACCTCAGCACCTGTAGCTGCCGAATTATACCTCACATCATCAAAATATTGCAAAACTTTTGACTCACCCTAGTATTTGAGCATTGTGGAAAATGAAATAAACTTCCATAAAAATTGATTCAGAAGAATAAGATATCACAGAGAGAGCAAATCAGGGGAGTAATTTAATGATAATTATCATTATCTAAAATCCTCAAGGTTCCAGGTTCGATACCGGCCCTCACCAACTCAGCTTATGAGTAACATAGGAATATGTGCGGTAAAGTAAGTAGCTGATGGTAGTGTGGCGCTCCACCTTAGATGCTAAAAAACAATCTCCTTGGTCTAGCACTAGTGAAAAGGAGATATACTCCCCCGCAGTTACGGCACCAGAGATTGCCATTCAAAAACTGGCCTGTTCAGCCACTCGTGCAGATGCAGTTAAACAATTTGTTTTATTAAATTGGACACTACTCCATCGTCTTTAGCAGATGGAAAGATGGCAACATTTTGTAGAGAATATTTATTTAAGCTTTGAGAAGAGTTCAGAGAATAGCAACAACATCACTAACTGTAAATAAGCCCTTCATGTGAGAACTTTGATGAAGATTTTATATGACTATATAACTTATATCCTCTCTCTTT
>CM042147.1:85647846-85665346 GCA_023376005.1 Doryteuthis pealeii
TATAATTTATATCTATCTAGATTCTTCTTTTCACTTTCCATACCTGCGCCTAGTTGTCTGTACTGTCTGTCGCCACTTTTATCTAGCCAATCAAGCATTTTAGCATATACATATTATGTAATAATATTACTATATATATAAATATAATATATAAAGATATCATTAATACATCTAAATAAATATATATCTATATAATTAACTATAATAATGGATATATACATTAATTGTACTTAATGTTAATGAATGTATACATATATAATATAAATATATTCATAATATTATATATATATATAATATATATATATATAATTATATACTTAATATATATATGTCGTGGATGTGTTGTGTAGCCATAGTTGCATGTATGATTATATCTATCTAGATATCTCGCTTTCTTTCTTCTTTCTTTGCTTGCTAGCCTGTCTGTCTGTCTGTCTGTCTGTTCTTATCTATCCATCCCCAACCTATTTGCATCTAGTCATCCATCTCTGCTTAAGTATATCTATTTATTGATCTCAGCCTGTTCATATCTATTGATTGATCTAGGCCTGTTCATATATATTTATCTATCTTGGTTCGTTCATATCTACACATCTCACTTTCATTTCAGTGCACTTTCTTCATCTTTGGAGGGAAAAACAAAAAGCTCTCTGGATGAAGTGTATTGATATTCATTTAGAAATTCTCCTAAATATTATTTTGAATTTTGAATTTAAAAGGCAATTTTTGTTGTTGTTGTTGTTGTTGTTGCTGCTATTGTTGTTGAATATATAAAACCAAAAGGAATCTTTATTCAATGCAACACAAAATAGCATTTTTCAAATCAAATAAGATCTTTACTAATATAAGTAAGGTTGAGACAAAATTTAGAAATTTTTGAAAGAGGATTCAGTATTCAATTTTTAATTGGATAAATGTAAGTGAAAGGTTTGTCAAATATTGGTGAATGATAAACTATTCATTTAAAACATGGATAGATATAATCGTATGTATAAACTTATCTATATGCCAAATATATCTTATCTAAATATATTTAGTAGTATATATAGCATCTTTATAAATCAAACTATCTGTACTGAATATAAGTATATGAAATAAACACTACACACTACACACACACACACACACACACATATATATATATATATATATAATATATATATTATATTATTTATAGAGAGAGAGAGAAGAGAGAGAAGAGAGATCAGTAAAATTAGAATGTCCACTATTTGTAAAAAAGTAAAATGACAGAAATTCAGTAAGAGATTTAAGTGCTTAAAAATCACAGACACACACACATATATATTATGAATACTAGCAAATATATGCACCCTCCGGGTGCAAGTATTTAAATTTTAATGTAATAAAATTATTGTATTAAATTAGAAAGGCTAAGGAAACTAAATAAAAAATACAGATAAAAAGATTTGAAACAGAGGGAGTATAATAAGATTTGAAACAGAGGGAGTATAATAAAAAATGGAACAACTGAAACTTACTCTTCCATCACTCTCGTCTTTCATTATTATTTTTTCTAATTTAAGTATTTTAGTTAAAAGAGGAAGTAAATAATAAAAATGACAGTTATTTTTCTCTTAATGGATTTCATTTAAGATTTCATTGAAGAGATTTTTGCTTATATTCATTAAAATAAAACCAAACAGTTAGAAATCAATAATACTAAGCACATATTTATTAAATTCGATTTTTTTAATATTAATATGCAAATTAGCCTTCCCGTTTTACACTGTAAACCACTATTTTTTTTGTATATATAAATATAATAGCATGTTATTAATATGTAGATATTAATATTATAAAGTAAGACCAATTTTATTAATAATTGAGGTTAAATAAAATAGAATCATGGGAAATGTGATGTCAATAACTAAGAGAATTGTGACTTGAGTAGGAATATAGTTTCGGTTACAGACAGAAAAAACACACATCTCCATTATAATAGATATACATGTACAATATATATATATATATATATATATATATATATATATATATAATACATTATAAATGATATATACTACACACACCACAATTATATTATATATATATATATATATATAATACATATAAAATGATATACAATATAATAAACATATAAATGATAATAATAATATATATATATATACATATATATATAGTACTAATAATGAATATATACAATATATATAATATATTAATAATGGAATAATATATATATATATATATATATATATATATATATAATATTAATAATATTATATATGATGAATTATTAATGGATATATATATTCTGTATCAATAATGGGTATATATATATTTATATTTATACGCATCATTCATTATATATATATATATATATATATATATATATATATATATATATATATATATATATATATATAATGAATTGATTGCGTTTAAATTTTGTTCTTGTGAATGTTGTTTTTGGATTTCATGAAGTATGGAAAATGAACAAGTGAACAAAAACAAAAAACAGAAAAAAAAACAGAGTTTCAATATCCAGTTGTTGTTCTGTCCTTGTTCAATTCATTCCAATATTTTGGGTGACATTCACCCTTTATCAAGGTATGATGACTCTGTGGAATAGTGAAATCAAACAAATGTGAGAAAAAAAAATTGTTGTTATGAGGTCCACATATGCTTCTTTGTCTATATATCTATATCTATATCATATATATATATATATATATATATATATATATATATATAATGGATATAAATAATGATAATAATAAAATAAATATATATTTCAGTATATATTTATTTGTATAGAAACAGACTTGTTTCCATACAAATAAATTTATATTAACAATATATATCTATTTATCATTATTATTAATAATATCACTCTTTTACAGATATTGAGCACTCTCCTAATAATACACAATGCTGGCTTACTACAGTCTCTCCAAGTGTGATAATGTCAACCATACACATTGATATATAATGGATAATATATATTATATAATATATATATATATAAATATTTATATTAATATGCATGTATATATATATTGTATATATCCATTATTAATAATCATATATATATATATATATATATATATATATATATATATATATGATTATTAATAATGGATATATATACATAATATGTCAATAATGGATATATATATATATATATATATATATATATATATATATGTGTATGCATGTATATATACATACTATAATAATAATAGATGTGTAGACATATATATTTATAAATAATACAATACACACGCACACACACATATATGTATACAACATTAATATTAATGAATATATATATATATATATATATATATATATATATATATAATACATATATATTATATATATTACTTATATATATGATATATTCATAGTGAATATATATATATACTTATATATATAATATATTCCTAATGAATACATATATACTTATTTATATTATTATGAATGAATATATATATATATATATATATATATATATATATATATACTTATATATATGATATATTCATAGTGAATATATATATATACTTATATATATATATAATATATTCCCAATGAATACATATATACTTATTTATATATTCAAAATGAATATATGCATATTAATAATCAATATATATATATATATATATATATTATATATATATATATTCATATTCATAATCAATATATATATATACATATATATGTATATATATATATTCATGATCATAATCAATATATATATATTTTCATAATCAATATATATAATATATATTCATAATCAATATATATATATATTCATAATCAATATATATATATATATATATATATATATATATTATATATATATATATTCATAATCAATATATATATATATTCATATTCATAATCAATATATATATATATTAGATATGTTATATATAATACATAACAGAAGATATATACATTAAATATGGTAAAAGGTCTCAATAGATTGATAAATAGCTAGATATATATGTGTGTGTGTGTGTGTTTGAGTCTGTATTTATGTATATATAGAAGGAGAGTGAGGAAAATTCCTATTTAATAAAAATTTGATTGTAGGAATAAGATATGAGCAGCTTGAAATGTGTTATTATGCTTATTTCACAGGAAAGTAATGTTAGGGACAGAAATTCATGTTATGTATGTACAAGTCAATTCATCATCACATATGTTCATACATTAAATATATATAGATAGGCTATACCTTATTTAATATGTATATGTACATCTAACATAAACAAAATTAGAATTGTGGAACATTAAAGATTTTAATATGATTACATTACACACACATAATCATATATATATATATATATATATATATATATATATATATATATGGAATAGAATATTTGATTTTTATCAGATGGGTGCATATCAAAGGTTTTAATAAATAATCTCTCTCTCTCTCTCTCCTCACTCTCTCTCTCTCTCTCTAAATATATACACACAATATAAATATATATACAATGTACCTGTATTTATTAAAAATAATATTAATCATATTATATTGATTACACACACACACACACACACATATATATATATAATATATATATATATATATATATATATATATATATATATATATATATATATATTACCTGTATTTATTAACATTATATTAATTAATGCTAGACTGGACATAATACAGGAATATACATTAAATATTTATTACATTCACTGATTCATCATACATAGATTATCTATCGACCCCAACATTCTTTATATATCTTTCTCTCTTTACTTAACTATTCTTTTATCTCTCTATCCATCTATTTCTTGTCTTGATATATTAATCTATCTATCCATCTTTCTGTCTCTTCTGTCTGTCTGTCAGTTTTTATTCATATATTTATCTCTTTGTCTGTCCGTCTATCTCTGTGTATCTATCTGTCAATCTCTTTGTCTGTCTATCTCTCTCTCTCCCTTTTCTCCCCAGAACTACAGACAGTTTTTCTCCCACCAAGTCAAACATTTCGTTTTCTTTCTTTCTCTCTTTCTCTCTCTCTGTTCTTCTTCGTGCTCTCTCTAGGAAATTAAAATATGAGTCGAGAGAAACCTGATAAAAATCTATCACCATATTCCGATGGGCTTTGACAAAAATCTGATAGCGAAACCATAGCAACGTTCCCTAGCAAAATGTTATCAGAGCTTCCCATCTTTGCTTCTCTTTCAGGCAGGCAGGAGCAGGCAACCTCGACTACATACCTATCAAACCTCTCTTCTTCTTCTTCTTCTTCTTCTTCTGAGAGAGAGAGAGAGAGAGAGAGAGAGAGAGAGAGAGAGAGAGAGAGAGAGAGAGAGAGAGAGAGAGAGAGAGATGATGTTTGCATGCGTGTATATACGTGTATCTGTGTGTATGTTAAAACTTTTACACAAGAAAATTTATTGTTATTTTCATTTTTAGGGGGCACTTTTTGGATCGTAATAATAAATTGAATTAAATCTAAAAAAAATAAAAATAAAAATAAAAAAAATGAAAAATAAAATCTGTAGTAAATTAAGGGACAACATTAGGTCAAAATTTATTTATCTATTTATTTAAGCTTTAAGAGTAACTTTAAACGAAAAAATGTCTATTTATTTATCATCTGCTCCAGTGCTTCTCCTATCTGTCTATCTATTCGTACGAATCACCCATCTATCTAACCTAGACTGACTGTAATACACAAGTTTTATTCCCTATACATGCGTGCAAGTACAGGGCAGGGCAGAAGTAATAGGACATTCAATAATACGATCTAGTTATCAACCGCCCTGTTACTTCTGCCTCATCGTATACATACAATACATACGTACATCTGTACCCATCGGTCTATCTCAATTTATTCATACCTAAAATCGATCGATCGATGTTAATATATGATGTATCTACCTATTTTGGTTCGCAATATCTATCTATCTTCTTGTGTCTATCTATCTAAATTTATGCATAATGTATATCTCTACATTGATCGATCAATGTCAGTTCGTATCGTGTCTATGTCTACCCCCAAAAGATCTTATATTTTGTTTGCTCCCGTTCTGATTCTATCTATCTATATCTAGACTATTTATAAAATAAAGCCAAGTGTGTCATCACATATTCAAACTTTTACACAAAGAAAAAGAAAAAAAAAATCTAAATCAGAGGTGAAGACAGATTTATTTTAGATTTTTTGAAAGGCACGTTTTAGAATAACTAAGAAAATGGTATATTTTATTATTAATTATTATTCCCTTGTCCAGACACATTTTTGGCCCCGAAAATATTTTAAGCACTGATATATTAAATATTTTAAGATACTTGTTTATTTTTATACAAAAAAGTAAAGGGGAAAAAGGGATAATTTTTTCCCCTTAGTTTTAAGCACATTTTTAAAATAGACATTATTTTAAAAAAAATCAGCTTTAACTTGTCTATGAATCATTTTAAATATGAAATAAGGATAAAATAAAGAATTAGTTTTATTAAAAAATAATAATTTAAAAAATTAGTAAATTAAGTGAAAATATTGCGGCTAGAGTAAAAAAAAAAAACTTTTAGAAACATCTTTCTTTCCTAAGCATTGTTGTTTAATTTAAATAAATAAATAAATAGATAAATAAAATAAAAATAACATCTAGATATATTATCATTATCATTATTATTATTATCATTATTATTATTATTATCATCATTATTATTATCATAATTATATATACCTATTTTTGTTGAATACCTATTTTTTCAACTTTACTATCACCAAACTTTTCCCACAATGGAACCGGTGAAAAATCAAATTGTTTTTAAACATTAAGAAAAAAAGGGGAAAAAGTATTTTTAAAAGAATGATTATTGAGGGTCCATGATAAAATAAATGAATATCCATATCTACCTTCCTATCTCTCTATTCCCAGTCTATATCTATCTGCCTATCTATCTATCTCTTTATCTGTCTATCTATCTATACCATCTATCTCCTTCCTTGAAAAATCTATGAGGGCGGAGCGAATGTAAGCAAGACGAATTTGAAGGCGATCTGCTACTATACTTGCTGTTGAGGTCTACAAATGATATTGATAAATATAGCAAGGGAGATAGACAGAGGCAGGGGAAAAGAAGGCAGGAGTCTATGTATATATATATATATATATATACGTACACATGTATGTGTGTATGTGTAATGTTGTGGTAGCAGAAGAACGACGATGTATCTATCTTTCCCCTGACAAGTAAGTAGAGTAAGTAGTTTCCACTGCTGCTACTACCTCCCACATTTATCTATTATACTTACTACTATTACCATTACCCACGGCTTATCTGCACTTTGCATCTTTTCGGGGGGATTTTTATATATACGCGGCCTTGGTTGAAAAAAGAAGACGAGTTCAGGATTTTGTTACCACGTCGAAAAGGAACGAACAAGGACCCGGCGTAGCTAATACTATGGAGCACCTAT
Source organism: Doryteuthis pealeii (assembly GCA_023376005.1). NCBI lineage: Eukaryota > Metazoa > Mollusca > Cephalopoda > Myopsida > Loliginidae > Doryteuthis > Doryteuthis pealeii. The sequence continues at coordinate 85,655,292 of CM042147.1, forward strand.
TATTATTATCATCATCCTCCTTCTTCTATGGCGAAGATAGATATTTCACTCCTTGGTGTTTACGATAAGTTTTCATGGGTATATATAAATATACACAGCCATATTGGATAGTGGCTTGAATGGACATTTAAAAATGTGGAACAGGTCGTTGGATAACGAACTGAAAATGAATTCCGATGGATGGTTCTACTTAATTCTGCACTCTCACAGTCGTGTGAAAAATTCATTTTTCAACCTTTAAGGAATCAACGTGTTCTGATTGTAAAAAAAAAAAATCTCGCTACGAGAAGAGAAGCTTGCTTCGCGGCGGTTGTTCGTCGGCCGACCCTACACAGCCGAATAGATTTCCTGTTCCAGTTTTATACAAACACAAATTTGACCCTTACACGGCTGCTATTTTTTTTTTAATTTGAATATGTATATGTATATCTACGTATATGTATACACGATCGGCGAGGACAGAAAAATGAGAACGATTTTCAACCCCCATCGTAAGTCAATCGCTTTTTAATATCCTCTAACTTATTAGAAAAATGAACAAGGGATGTAGTACCAGGAAGGTATCGGCCTGTTTATAGTCTGTTGTGTTGTTTACTAGCAGAGAGGGTGAGAGAGAGAAAAAAATAATAACCATGGCTGGGTGCAACTATGATGAATTAACGAAGGGGCCGAATTCTAATAACAGCAACAATAACAATAACACTACTACCACCACCACTACAACCACCACAACTACCACTAATAACAACAACAACAACAACAACACCAACACCAACACCACAAACAATAATAATAATAGTAATAACAACAACAATAATGTAAATCCTTCACAAATCTGTTTTAGAGTCAGCTCCGGTCGCGATTTCACGGTTGGTTTTGAGCCTTCACAAACTCTCTGCGACATCCTCAGCCGTACCATCTATGATAGTAAGAATTTCTGGATTACCCACAATGGCAAGGAACTGCTGTGGTACTTCCCGTTATCCGAACAAGATATACGTCCGACAAATAACTTAATCGAGTGCAAGATCCATGCCCGCAGCCCGAAAGGTCGAAAATATTACGATAACTCATGTTCGGATATTGTCGGGTTTGAGAGTCTCTGCGACAGTAACTCTAGTATATTCTCCGAACCCTCAACTGGTTGTCTCGACTGCCAAAATGAAGATTTTTCTGATTGTGCGACTTATGGCTGCTTCGACAACTCACCGATTACTCCTCGGATCAACAAACGACTCATATACGATGATCCCACTGATCCTCAGTATCAAAAGCGATTGTATAAAAGAGAGTATCAGAGGAAGCGGTATGCGAATATGTCCTTGACGGCGCGGCAGCTTCGGCTGGAGCAGATGAGGGCCTATGAGCGTGCAAGAAGAGCAGCGGAAACCCTGGCCGAGAGAGAAGCCAGGCTGATGCGGCTAAGGATCAACCAGAAACGAAGATTAGACAATGAGACAGAGGCAGAGCGCCTGAGACGGCTCCAGCGTCTCCAGAGGAACCAGCGTCTTCGGCTCGAAATTGAAACGCCGGAGGAAAGGCAAAAACGGCTGATTCGTCTGAGAGAAAATGCTAGGCTACGCATCGAAAGGAAGAAGGCGATTGCTCAGATCTTGGGAATGAGCCGGCGTGGAAGGCGTAAATCTACGACTGCCGAGCTGCTCATGAAGCAAGCTAACTCCATGAGTGATCGCGAGGGAGGCTTCTCTTGCATGAAGGCCTCCCAGAAAAATTCCTCTCAAAGAGATGGCGGGTACCAGTATATGGAATCAGGCAAGAACATTACAAACAGACAAGATGGATATTCGTACATGAACCAGGGTGAGAAAGGTGTCAACGATCGGGAAGATGGGTTCTCTTACCTGAACCAAAATGACAAAGGGGTCAGGCAAGAGGATTTCTATCTTGACCCCAGCCAGAAGGGTGTTGCAGACCGGGATGGAAGCTACTACATGAAGCCTCAAGGTGAGAATAAAGATAATTCCGAGAGAAGAAGTGGGTTTCCTTGCATGGGTCAGATTCAGAGCAAGGATGGGGCAGATAGGGCTAGATCGGGTGGAACCGTTTTTCCCTGCATGTCAACTTCCGGAGATAAAGGTTTCGATTCATCCGAAAATGGTGCCTTCTCCGGGTTGAACCAGGATCAGGATAAGAATGACCGGGAATTGAACTTCAGTTGTTTGACCCAAGATCAGAACAAGGACGTTGGGGACAGGGCAGTTGGGTTTCCCTGTCTCAGCCAGGATTCTGGCAAAAACGTCCCAGGTGAGAGGGATGGGGCGTTTTCTTACAGCCTGGGCCTTGCGGAGAGAGATGGTGGATTTCCCTACCTGAAGCCAAATTATAAACCTACTCAAGTGGACTGCGTGCGGAATGAGACAATGACACCACGTAGTGAAGATCTCCTTAACCTTGATGCGATCCAGGGTTCAATGATGGGCAATAATAAGAGAGCTTCAAAAGGGTCTAGCAGTGCTGCTAATGTAAACAGTAATATGCCTCTGCTTGGTATTGACAGCCAACAGAAGAACATAAACTCTTCCTACCCCTATTCCGGCATTGATTCCGAGAAGGGTGTGAAGAAGAGAAGGAAGAAGGTGATGTACAATATGGCTGATGAACCGGGTGAGCACGGTGGGCTTGTCACCAAAACAGACATGAACGATGTCAAAAAGGGTGAAACGGGGCAGAGAAAAAAGGGGCCAGAATCAAGCAGGGGTCCATCAATTGCGGCCGTTATTCAACAAGGTAAGTGTGCAGATGGTTTTAGGTCCTCTTCTCAACAGGAACAGAGCTACATGTGCGTGTCGTGTGAGCAGCCCCCCCTCGCCTAAAGACCATGTAAGTAAGTTTCTTCGCTTGCCAATTGCCGGATGGGTGAGGATAAGCGACAACTTGAAGCATCAGATTTGTGAAAAATTGTGAGAAGCTGGCGTTTTTTGTTTTTTCCTGAATGTCTGTCTGTCTTTTGGCTCCGTTCGTTGGTCACTTACTTGAAAGTGGTGACCCCAGGACTTGAGATTTATCATTTTATTTATTTTTTTCTTAATATTTAAAAAAGATTTTTTTAAAACAAAATCACAAGAGGGAGGCATTGTGATTTTTGCATTTTTTTTATTATATATATATATATATAAAAAAAAATCTTCGAGGGTTTATTTTTTTGGGGAATTTAAGTACAAAAATGCTTGAGATTCTAATTTTAACATGTCTGACTAACATATCTTTTTTCTTTCCTTTCTCTCTTTTCTTTTTAAGATGCTTGTTTTTGTTTTGCTTTTGTGTGAATTTTGTATAATTTTTATCTAACACTATTTAACCCAGGGATGTTTTAAAATACACTTCTTTGTTGATGATATATATATATATATATATATATAAATATTACTCATATCTTGTCAGAAATTTAAAATTAGATGAGAAAACTATTTAATTTTTATACAATAGTTTGAACACAACCAAAACATAAAAAAAATGACCATTCTTTTTATGGGTTTTCTTAATCTAATTGTAAATTACTTACAAAATGATGAAGTATTTAAAAAAAAAATTCTTTACTTACATGATGGGAGTTGTAACATTAGACAGTCAATGACAATATTGACTGCCCTATTACTTCTGCCACGCCCAGTATATATAATGTATCTTTATATATACTTCATTTATGAGACTTTCTATCTATTTGTTATGTATAAATTATGTTCATATCTAATGTTATTTGTGTCCACAACATGTATATTCTTATATCTATGTGCATGTGTCATGTATCTATTAAGCTTGCAGATGGGGAATAGAGTAAATAGCTCAAATATATTCATTATAAATATGCATAAAATGTGTGTCCAGATATCTGTGTGTGTGTGTGTGTGTGTGTGTGTGTGTGTGTGTGCATATATATATATATATATATATATATATATCAAGTTCATTTGATTTTTCAACATTTTCTTTTATCTACATTAGTCAAATATATACGCTTTACTATCTATCTATCTATCTGTGTGTGTGTGTATGTGTTATATATATATCAAGTTCATTTGATTTTTCTACATTTTCTTTTATCTACATTAGTCAAATATATAGGCTTTACTATCTATCTATCTATCTATCTGTGTGTGTGTGTGTGTGTATATATATATATATATATCATGTTCATTTATTTTTAAACACTTTCTTTTATTTACATTAGTTGAATATATATGCCATACTATCTATCTATCTATCTGTATATATATATTATATGTGTATTTATTTGTCATTCATTATATACATCTTGTGTTTGGATATACTGACTTGTAATTTGGTATCTCTAAGTTTGATTAAGATCATATGAGTTGGGTTTTTAAAAAAAAGGATCAAAACTGTATTTACCTAGACAGAATTGAACAATGAATGAAACATTAATTTTCTTGAAAATAGTTCCCAGCAAGTTTTTCATTGGTTCAACAACCTCTGAAATTTCTCTTTTTTTTTAATATAGTGTGAAGCTGTGCACTTGTATTTCTTTGTTTCTTACCGTTGAGATGAATTTTCAGTTTAGGAAAGAAAAAAAAAAAAAAAAGGAAGAATGGTAGGTGCTGTACTTGCACAATCTGTGTTTCACAAAGAAAATTAAAAAAAACTATTGAGACTGGCTTCATAATTTTTTTTTTTTAGTTGAGACACACAAGTTTAGGATACAACTAGCTCAGCTGTGCAAATGTCTTTGTTTGAATTTAAGATTTTTAAAGAAAAAAGTTTAGTGTCAATACTTTTTATTTACACCTTGCATAGGACTGGTTTAGCTCAGTCGGTAGAATATTTGGCTGAGAACCGCAAGCTTCCTGGTTTGATACTGGCCCTCGCCAACTCAGCATATGCATAGCACAGGGATCTGTCTGGTAAAGTGAGGAGCTGATGGTAGGTGTGGTGCTCCGCCTCAGACGCTAAAAACAATCTCCTTGGTCTAGCGTTAGTGAAAAGGGGATAGTCTCTGTCTGGCTAATACCACTTTTGGCCAACCCATTGACTTTACTTATACTGACTGGTAAACTGACATCTCTAATTAATTTATATATACCCAAATATTATATATATATATATATATATATATATATATATATATATGAAAGTAAGTAAACAAACAATGTGTTTATTTTTTATATGGCTTTTTAGCCGACAATTTTTGGAGGATATGTGCTTAATTAAAGTCATACCTAATTTTGGTCGAAATGTACATACAGGGATTGACATTTTCTCGATTTGTATAGCATTACATTTGAACATATATGCTCGCCTAAATTCATTAATTATTAACTAATTAATTTTCAAAATTAGGTATGACTTCAATTAAGCACATATCCTCCAAATATATATATATATATATATATATATATATATATATATATATATACATATATTGTAGATAATATGGGTGCTATATTTCTAAGCAGATAGTGCTCAATATCATTGATAGAGCATTTATGTAACATTTGGTCTGAAGATCACATAGGTGAGAAACTCTCAGCAACCAAGTGTTGGTTGACTCCATGTCCATGCTACCTCAACTCAAATATATATATATAGATATGAATTTTCTATTCATCTGTCTATCTACTTCTTCCCCACTCTCTCTCTGTCTCTCTCTCTCATATGAAAGATGAGTAACGTTAATGGTAGATTCATTTTGGCATAGATGTATTGTACTTGTAATATTGACCAAATATTAAAAACAATGGAAACATTGTAAATATTTTCTCATCTCTGCTGAAAAAATTTGTTCAAAATTAATTATTTTTTTTTTATAAAAGTGAAATTTCCTTCAACTGAATATCCCTTTTAATGTTCACTTGGCTGATTTTACAAGCATATTTTATATACATTTTTACCTTTACTTTTTCAAAATGTTAAATAACAACAATAACAAACATAGTTCCTTTTTTTTTTTTTTTTGTGGTCATATATGACAGGTTGCAAATAAGACATTTATTTTCAAGTCTACAACTAATAGAGTGTGCACAGCAGAAAGATATCCTAAATTTCCTCTTCAAATGCTAATCCATACATACAGGTGGGTGCGAAATAATATCAGCTTGGTCCCTGTGGGGTCTTCCCCACAGGCAGTACCTGCTCCCATGTTTTTAAAAGGGGTAAGGGCATCTGAGGTGTCACTTAAGGGGAAATGCCGATGGAACTAAGCAGTTTTTAAAACTGCTATACATGAGTCTCAATTCATGCATGACATTACAATAAAAACAATCATTGTCTATTTTAGCTTGGTGGGAAACTAAAAAATATCATACATAATCTCTACCAATTTTCTGTTCTAATAAAAATTATGTATACTACTTGCTATGGAGGCGCGTGGTCAAATGGTTAGAGTCATAGGAAATGGACTCGTCGACCCGAGTTCAATTCCTGGACGAAGGTGTTTGAATTTCACATAGGGAAAGGTATGAATCCAATTCTCCCTCCAGCTATGGGTAAATAGCAGGGTAGACTGGGCTCTTTAACCCTGGCTAGGTAACCGGTCTAGGAGAAGGAAAACTCTGAATTCAAACCTGTAAAACTCCGCTTAAGAAATTGACCTTGTGTCACATCCTGCTCGTGCGGAGGGGTTGGTAAATATATATACTACTTGCTGTCCATCATATCCGATGATGACACCATGCGGATCATTTTTCTCCAATTTAATCGGTCTCTAGTTGCATCTTGCCAACTGCCTATGGGGATGTTCAAGTCCTTCAGGTTTCTCTTGATGTTGTCTTTGTACCTGAGCTTTGATTTAACTGATTCATGTGATCCCTCTCTCAGTTGAGAGTGCAGAATCTGCTTTGGTAGTCTGTCATCCTCAAGTTTGTTTAAGTGGCCAGCCCATCTCAGTATCTCAGTTGGACAAGTATTTCGTGCATGCCAGGGAGTCCAGTTCTCTTCAGGATGGTCCTGTTTGAAACATGTTGCCACCACCTGACATTTAATATACTGCGCAAGTGACACATGTAGTAGACATGTAGTCTATGGGCATCCACTTTGTATATTGTCCAGGCTTCTGCACCGTACAGGAGGGTTGAGAGAACTATGGCATGGTATACTGCACATTTAGTTTTCAAGGAGATACTAGCAAGAATATGCACCCTCTGGGTTTAAATATTTATGTTTTAATGTAATGAAATATATTAAATTAAATAAGAACTTACAAATTACACTTTTTTATTATATTTTAATTGGTTTCTATATAAAATCATTCATAAGATTGATTTTAATATGCTGGAGAATAAAACAATAATATTATAGAACAATAACACTAAGTAATTATTTATTAAAAAACCCGGTTTTGTTAAAAGCAGTATGTAAATTAACCACATCATATATTATGTAAACCTTTATTTCTTAGTGATATATAAGTCACATTACAGGATTTTAAATGCACTAATAACATGGGCTGTTTTGAGGCAAATCTAACTCAGATTTTCATAGAACCTTGTTAATAAATAAGCTTTATTCTATGTATTAATGATTTTAACTATAAATTAAATACCCATTGATAAACTTCTTCAATTCCTTGAGGGTATTGTGACGTAAGCAGTGACATTGTTTGGTTATTAACAGATACCGAATATCCATTCTATATATATATATATATATATATATATATATATTTGGTAAAGAAAAAGGCTTAAATACTGGTCATATTAACAATCATAAATTTATTTCCACCCATATGTATATGTACACACATATGAACTTCTTCAGATCGCTAATTTTATATACATTATAAAATTAGTGATCTGAAAAAGCTCATATGTGTGTACATATACATATGGGTGGAAATACATTCATAACCACTAATATGATGGGCATTCAAGCCTTTTTTTAATTACTAAATATATTGCTCTGTATATAATTCCAGGATTATTTTACATTGAGCTCTCAACTTGAATCATACCAACTTTAACATTACGTTGTTAAAAAATACCCAACTTAGAATCCTTCCTAACACCAATTAACCTGGGTGATTTACCTTTTGAGATATATATATATATATAAATATATATATCGGGAGTCTTCTCGAACTCGGGAACCTTCTTTTCTGATATTCCTTTCATTTGCTGAATTCATTGTTTTACTGGAAATTGACTAGTTAGAAAGTAAAAACATTACTATTCCAGAAGAACCGAGTTCGAGAATGCTCCAAAGTCTGACAAGAAATACCTGAAGAAGGCCGGAGAGCACATCGGCCAAAACATTCTACAGATAATAAATAAAGATGAGGACAATAGTCCAAATAATACAAATTATCAAGCCTCATCTAAAAAATTCAGAGAAATTCTTTCTTGGTTGGGCTGAGGATTTTTCAGCATTCTCTTCTCCTTGGAAATAGGTACATCAATAAGTTTGCAAACTAACGAGGAAAAAAGGGCATTTGTTTCACATGAGGAATGTTTAATTTTCAACATAATCTCCTTCCTTGTAAATGCACTTAATTCATTGGTGAATATCAATCTCACACATTGAATTTAGTATAAATTCAGCTAATGACTATATATCAGGCTGCAGATTTATTGATCCATCCTTTGGGGAGCTGACGGTAGGTGTGGTGTTCTACCTAAAAACAAAACAATCTCCCTGGTCTAGCGCTAGCAAAAAGGGGATAGACTCCCTCGCTGTCTGGCTGATACTAACAATAGGCTACTCCATCAAATTTACTTACTTACTTCGCATATCTATATATCTTCCTTACAACATAGAAGTTTTGTTAAAAAGTGTTATAGTTTGCATAGTCACAGAGCAAAATTATATAAGTAAAAATTTGCATCTGATGATTGGAAACACTAGATATTTTTTACTTATATATATATATGTATATATATATATATGGAGAAAGGTAGACAAACACGAGATGTTGTAGAAAATGGATGTTTATTGTAGGTAGTGATGTCGACGACGCAATGTTTCAGTCTGTTAGACCTTCTTCAGGACTTTAGGAATAGAGTTCTTGCTTCAGTGGGGAACATTTTCTTTCTAATGAATTAGGAGGTCGAGAATAAAGGGAGGGGTGGTCGGTTGATAGTGTCCATTTTCTACAACATCCCGTGTTTATCTACCTTTCTCCACATACTGTCGGATTAATCTCATATATATATATATATATATATATATGGAGGCGCGTGGGCTAGTGGTTAGAGTCGTGGAAAATGGACTCGTAACCAGTCTAGGAGAGGGATAACTCTGAATTCAAAATTCCTGAGGTCAGTCGTTGATTGGGTTTGTGGCAACCCTTGATGCACCAATTCTTTCCTATCGACTGTGCCCAAAAGTGTGGATGGTCCAACACAAGCCTTCACCACTATAAACAAATCCTGTGTGGGTGTTCATTGTGTGTATGAACCCTCATACGTTGAAAATCGACAGGAGAGTCCATAATATATATATATATATATATATATTATAAGGTTATATAAAAAGATAAAAGTACTGGATTATTTTTTAAGCATGAAGGAATAATAAAGCAAAAGATTAAAATAAGTGAAAATTCAAAAGTGCAGCTAACCTGACTTTTGGTTCAGATTATTTGTTTGAATGACACTAGTTTAATGTATTTTTTATAGTATCTTTTTTTATAGTATAGCAACTGATATTCATCCACTTCCTGTTTGGAAAGACTGTTTCGTAGCTAATTTTAATCTCATGTATAGAAAAATGTGTAAAGTTAATATAGATTTAAATTAAAAATTATTTTCTCATGCTTCAAGAAAAAATACAGTATTTTTTAATTTTTTATATAGCCTTGTCATCTAATGCTTGAAGAGTATGCAAAATGTTTTAAAATTATATATATATATATATATATATATATATATATAGTGCGGGATGGTCACTGTTTCAGCTTTTGCTGGAATGGCGTACCAAAGGCAGTATTATTGGTAGAGTGCTCAATATAAAATAGAGCTGTTATATTTGAAACATCTTCACCTGATGATTGCATCACATGAAACCAATATGGTTGTGAATGTTCCTGTGTCACCTAATAAATAGATATGTAAAACCTTTATATATTTATCTTATTATATTTTATA
>CM042147.1:85670346-85681661 GCA_023376005.1 Doryteuthis pealeii
ATAATTAGGAGAAATACATTGTTTTGGGTTTAATGATAATAATACCTTTAATCATTTGGCTGTTTTTGTCTTGTATACCAAGCATTTCCAAATCTACCTCTCACTTGGAACATTTACCAAGATAATTTATCTATCTATAATTTCTGTTGAATTTCCATGTGTACTACAAACTTTTATTGGTATATATATATATATATATATATATATATATATAAGGTTTTTGTAATTTGCTTGAAGCATTGTGTTTATATTGGTTTGTTGGTTGGTTTTGAAGGTTATCACAATGCAAGTATAAAGAAAAAAGAAGGTAACTGGTGTTGTTTGTTAACCTGTGATTTATTCTCAATTCTTATATATATATATATATATATATATATATATATATTATGGTTTTAAACAACAACAATTCTATTTTTTGACAACTTAAAGGGGCCGAGTTAGCTCAGTCGGTAGAGCGTTCAGCTAGAAACCACAAGGTTCCTAGTTTGATACCGGTCCCCGCCAACTCAGCGTATGAGTAGCACAGGGATCTGTGCGGTAAAGTAAGGAGCTGATGCTAAAACAATCTCCTTGGTCTAGCGCTATTGAAAAGGGGATAGACTCCCTCGCTGACTGGCTAATACCGACTTTAGGCCGCCCCGTCGACTTTACTTATCTTTAAACTATTTTGAATCACAAAACTATTGTTATACACAATCTGCAAAGTTAGCAGTCTGAGAGACTTTTCACATCACCAAATATCAGCACATGTGTTGTATAGGTGTATATATATATATATATAGCTTTATAATTTAGTGCATCCTGGGATGCACGGATTTGATTTGAATGAGTCCTTGGGAAATTTGATGTGTCCCAACTAAAGTTTCTTAATAAATTGCAGAGTTTTTTCTGCGTCCTTTTAGATTTTTCTGCGTCAGTGACGAAGGATGTGTATCTATCAGCATCTCCTGTGTGTGTATATATATAATATATATATATATATATATAATGTTATTAAAGAATCCACATATGCTTCTTTATTTTAACTTTTTCATACTTCTAATATAACTAACAAAGCTTCTCACCATCCATTATTTTATATATATATATATATATATATATATATATATATATATATGATCATGAATATATGTCTATATATATGTGTGTGGTCACATACATGTATATATGCATCTATCTATATCTAGATAATTTTTAACCAGAGGGTGTTGCAAGATGATAACGGTCAGAAGATTAAGGAAGACGAGTATATATATATATATTAAGGGCCAGGTTAGCTCAGTCGGTAGAGTGTTCGGCTAGAAATCACAAGGTTCCTAGTTTGATATCGGTCCTTGCCAACTCAGCGTATGAGTAGCACAGGTATCTGTGCGGTAAAGTAAGGAACTGATGGTAGGTGTGGTACTCCACCTCAGACGCAAAAACAATGTCCTTGGTCTAGCGCTAGTGAAAAGGGGATAGACTGCCTCGCTGATTAGCTGATACCGACTTTAGGCCACTCCGATGATTTTATATATATATATATATATATATATATATTAGTCAAAATAATCACAATTGTCTTTTTATTTTTTAAACTAGACAACCTGTTGACCTATTGTATCATCTGCTGAGAGAAACATTAGTGCATTCTGAATGAATGTTAGATTTATCTGAATTTTATTGTTACTGGTTTTCTTCGAAAATATCAGAAGAAAGAAATGTAGCAATACTGGAGTTGGCAGTTGTATAAGGGTTATAGTGGTACAAAATGGACACGGCGACATGAGTTCAGATCCTGGACAAGGCTGGTTGCATTTCACATAGCACTTATAGAAGAACTAGCAGCGGCTACCTGGTGAAGTCCAGGTAGAGGAGGCAAAAACATGGTTTAATAATCGTTTGCAGATGTATTACTACTGAATAGCGAGTTTGATCTTCGCAGGATGACCCATAAAAATCACCATGTAAAAAAAGATCTTATTTTAATCTGGCCTTTCTAATGTTATCTTATCGTAATTGCTCAAAAACTCTCTTCTAAAATATATATCAAATCTTCATTACTTTTGCTCAAAAACCGAGCCCTGGTGATATATAATGTGTATATATATATTTACTTTGTCGTCAATTGTTTTATTTTCAAAGTTTCCTCCGAACATTCAGATTCACACAACTGCCCTTTATATATGTATAGATTATGGTTGGTTGAACATGATTTACTCATATTGTACAAATATAGGAATAAGTCACGATGAAATGATTACAAGGATATTTATTGCCTGAGCAAACTTAATAGAAGTAGAATACAAAACATGCTAGTTGGTTGTTATTGGTTGATTGTTTGGTTTTATGGCATATCAACCTCAATGGGTCATTTAATGCTGACAAAGTTTTGAAAAATTATTCTTAATGGATACTCAGTTTTACAGATGTTACTATTTAACCCATAGATGGGACCCTAACAGGTACAACCACTCCAGGTCAGAGTAAACCTGGGAGCAATGGTGATGAAAGGGTGCTCCACATTCCCCAAACCTTCAGAACTGGAACCTCATCATCAGATAGAGTTTAATGTCATTCCCAGGACATGTAGACCCTCAGCCACCGCCTTCTAGCACCATATGATAAAATGGGTTGGGGGGTTGTCATAAGGGCAATAGGATTGGTGGCAATTGTATAGGTGCTAGGGCTTGACGTGACCAGCTGATTGATTGGAAGGGGCTGCTCCGACGGCCCGTCTAGCCTAAGTAAGGACCTAAGTGGAGTGTTGCATGTCATGGACTGCTCATCCACCATAATTCTGTCCATTGGAGGAGTCTTACCCCTCTGCAGAGGTGCATTTGGTGTACTCTAACGCCCAACCCGACAGAGCAGCAAAACATGCTAGAAAATATTAAAAATCCTCTTTATATATACTAGTACAAAATAAAAAAAACACCCCCCGGGCGATGTAAAAATAAATTTTTGAAACATATTGCCTGAGGGGTAAGTGTAAAAAATTCAATGTCAGCGAGTTTGTACCCTAAGTAAGTAAAATCATCAAATTCATTAAAGGATTGAAAAATAAAACAATTTGAAATGTAAATTTTAAATATGTATTAAAATAAAACAAACTATATATAGATATATAATACCAGTCATGTATTTATTAAAACTTGTTTTTAAAAAACAATGAGGACTGTCTAATGATTTTGGGTAATGTGACGTAAACAGTGACGTAATTTTTGTTACAGACAAAAACTGGAAGCGAATCTCCATTATTAATAGATGTATAAGCTCTTTAGCTTATACATATATGTATAGAAGAACTATCCTGATAGAATAATAGTCTTGGATAGGTAAAGTCTTGAGGATGCTGGTAATAGAGTAAAGTATAACATTTACTGTTAAGCATGTTCTCATGTGTCATGTAATTAAATGTTGGAGGCTCAAAGCCCCTCTGTCTGGTAGACAGGAGATGCAACATGTACATGTTCTTCTCTCGGGGAATGAAGGTAAAAAGGGGACTGTTGACTTTGCCGCTTCCATTTTTATAATCCTGCTGTGTAGGCCACCTAGAGGCTAATGGAAGAACTGTAGCAAGTAAGAAACGTAATCCCTACATGCTATTACCCTTTGCAAAAGTATGAATCCAACTATTCAGACAGCGAAGGAGTATATCTCCTTTTCACTAGTGCTAGACCAAGGAGATTGTTTTTGCATCTTAGGTGGAGTGCCACACCTACTATCAGCTCCTCACTTTACTGCACAGATCCCTGTGCTACTCATATGCTGAGTTGGCGAGGGCTGGTATCGAACCAGGAACCTTACGATTCCTCAATCTTTCTGTTTTACTGTATGTTTCTTGTTTTTTTTTCTTTACATTTTTATTTCTTATTCATTTTCTCTGTCCTTTTTATCTTTCCTTTTAATCTACCTGTTAACATTCTCTCTCTTTATTGTCCATCTTAAATCTCATGGATTCCACTCGGACTCTAATGAAATACTTAGAGAAAAAGTTAGATGGAAACTACACAATGGATGCTGCCGAGCGCTGTCTTGAACAAATCTTAGAAGCACCCCCCCTCCAAAAAAAAAAAAGAAAAAAAAAAAAAAGAAAAAGTTGTACAGCCACTTACCTTCTATCACACAAACCATACAAGTAAGAAGACATGCTGGATACTGCTGGAGAAGCAGGGATGAACTTATTAGTGACGTTATGGACATTACCAGTGTAGGCTGTGAATAGCAAAAACCTATATCAGTTATCTTAAATCTCTGATTCTGAATCTTATTATCTAGCTTACTTATTCATTATTCATCCCAAAAGTTAATCCTGTTAGCTCAATGGGTCCATTCACTTCATTCTTTTGTTAGTAAATAATGAAGGACTTTTGTAGTTAAAAAAAAAAAGAATGTTTTACAAATATAAGAATTACTAGCTGTACCTGTGGAAAATTCCATGAAATATAAGTAAAGTAAAGTCGTCGGGGCGGCCTAATGGCGGTATCAGCCAGACAGCGAGGGAGTCTATCCCCTTTTCACTAGCGCTAGACCAAGGAGATTATTTTAGCGTCTGAGGTGGAGCGCCACACCTACCATCAGCTCCTTACTTTACCGCACAGATGCATGTGCTACTCATACGCTGAGTTGGTGAGGGCCGATAGCGAACCAGGAACCTTGGGATTCCTAGCCGAACGCTCTACCGACTGGCTAAACGATGCCTCTTTAATAGCATGAATTTAAACTATAAATGACATTCTCAGGTAAATTGTTTGAATTCTATTTCAAAATTTGATGAATTAATAATAACATATTTTTCCTTCTCCTAGACCGGTTGCCTAACCAAGGTTAAAGAGCCCAGTCTGCCCTACTATTTACCCATATCTGGAGGGAGGGTAGGATTCATACCTTTCCCAAGGGTATTAGCACTAAGTGAAATACAATTACTACATCCAGGATTTGAACTCGGGGTGACGAGTCCATTTCCCATGACTTTAACAATTACCACGTGCTTCCATTAATATACGCCTAACAAAAAATAGATTAAGTATAATCATATGAAAAATAAAAACTTGAATGGAAAAATTGAAGATTTAGGTTTATGAAGTAAATAGCTTACTTTTATAGGTAAATATATTTAACTGAAATGGATGCGGTGATTAGAGTTCAAATCCTGGACAAAGCGGTTTGTATTTCACATTTCTCTAACACACTTGAAAAAATTCAGGCCAAAGGTTTATAATAATACAACTAATAATAAAAAAAACCTAAAACAACAAAAAGCATATATATTGATATAATATTTGTCTGTTTTTTTTGTATTTATTTTACTAATCTTAATCTTTGGTCCAAATTCTGTCAATTTTGAAGCTGTATATGAAGCTTTTTGCAATTTATTAGCAACTTTATTTTACTAATAAGTAACGAGGAATTCTTCTGTTATGGTAATAAAGTAAAAAAGTAAAGTTGGTGATGTGGCCTATTGTTAGTATCAGCCAGACAGTGAGGGAGTCTATCCCCATTTCTCTAGTGCCATACTGTTTTTGCTAAGGTGGAGCATCACACCTACCATCAGCTCCACACTGTACCGCACAGATCCAATTTTCCAACCTGTGCTACTCATGTGCTGAGTTTGTGGGGAACGGTATTGAACCAGAACATTGTGATTCCAAGGTGGATGCTCTACCGACTAAACTAAATCGTCCCTTTATGGGTAATATGTAAAGTCGTCGGGGTGGCCTAAAGTCGGTATCAGCCAGTCAGCGCTAGACCAAGGAGATTGTTTTTGGCGTCTGAGGGGAGCGCCACACCTACCATCAGCTCCTTACTTTACTGCACAGATTCCTGTGCTACTCATAACGCTGAGTTGGCGAGGACCGGTATCGAACTAGGAACCTTGTGATTTCTAGCCGAACGCTCTACCAACTGAGACAACCCTTGAATATTTTCCAAATAAAAAAAGAAATTCACCCTTGAAATTTTTTAATTTCAATTTTTGATTTTTGGGATTTTAATGAATTTTTACAATAGATTTTTTCTGGAAATTTTCATGAAATTTAAATATTTAAACAAGTGTAAAAAAAAGTTAAAATGATTTTGTTGAGATTCTCTGTTTGAATTTCTGAGATGCAGAATTATCATTATTATAAACTGATTTATTTGAACTGGTGACCCAATCTTTGTTGTTATGGATCATCACATTTTTATTTGTTGTACCCTTCAACCTTCTTTTTAAAAGTTTTGTCCAGGTTAGAATAACACGTAGCATCATCAAACATTGGATAATTTTGTTTCCTGTTAGTCACTTTAAACACAACTAATATTTACCCCACAGCAACAACAACAACAACATGGACAAACAAAAAATGAAAATTAAAAATAAAAACAGAACAAAAACAGTCAACTTTCAGTGCAATTTTATTTTCTATTATTCATATTAAACATCTAATATAAAAAAGAAAAAAAAAAAAGAATTATATAATCAAGATAAATATTCATACTTATTCATATAATCAAAATAAATATTGTAAATATATATTAAAGATTTATGTATATTATTATACTAAATGTATATGATGATTGATATTATATAATTTATATTGAAATATATTTATATTATTATCATTTTATATATCATTTCTGATTTATATTAAGAATATATATGATTTATATATATTAAAGATTTATATAATCAAGATAAGTATCGTAAATATATAATAAATATTGTAAATATATAAAAAATGAATCAAGATAAATATTGTAAATATATGAAAATATAAAAATTATAAAAATACAACATTAAACATTTGATATGTAACAAAAACAAAACCCCAAAAAAAACAAAACAAAATAAAAACAAAAAATGCTATAGACAGATTATCAATCTGATAAGATAAAGTTAGAATTCTTCCAAGCTGTAACCATGTCTGTGCTATTGTATGGCTGCACCACTTGGACTCTAATGAAATACTTAGAGAAAAAGCTAGATGGAAACCACACAATGGATGCTGCGTGCTATCTTGAACAAATCTTAGAAGCACCCCTCCTCCCCCCAAAAAAGACAAAACAAAAAAACAGTTGTACAGCCACTTACCTTCTATCACACAAATCATACAAGTAAGATGAACAAGACATGCTGGATACTACTGGAGAAGTAGGGATGAACTCATTAGTGATGTTATGAACACACCAGTGTAGGCTGTGAATAGCAAAAACCTATATCAGTTATCTTAGGAAGCGCGTGGTGTAATGGTTAAAGTCATGGGAAATGGACTCGTCGCCCTGAGTTCAAATCCTGGACGTGGTAATTGCATTTCACTTAGCGCTAATACCCTTGGCTATGGGTGAATAGCAGGGCAGACTGGGTTCTTTAACCATGGCTAGGTAACCAGTCTAGGAGAAGGAAAACTCTGAATTCAAACCTGTTGAACTCCGCTTAAGAAATTGACCTTGTGTCAGATCCTGCTCGTGCGGAGGAGTTGGTAAATATATATATCAGTTATCTTAAATCTCTGATTCTGAATCTTATTATCTAGCATACTTATTCATTATTCATCCCAAAAGTTAATCCTGTTAGCTCAATGGGTCCATTCACTTCATTCTTTTGCTAGTAAATAATGAAGGAGTTTTGTAGTTAAAAAAAAAAAAGAAGAAAGTTTTACAAATATAAGAATTACTAGCTGTACCTGTGGAAAATTCTATGAAATATAAAAAGAAGTAGGGATGAACTCATTAGTGACGTTATGGACACACCAGTGTAGGCTGACTAGCAAAAACCTATATCAGTTAGCTCTGTAGAATTCTGGATGCCATGTGGAAGACCTGCCAGTGGCAATGATTGATAGGGACAGTTGCAATGAGAGAGGAGAGAGAGAGAGAGAGAGTCATAGGAATCCATGCTGTCAGTGTGACCTGATGATATCTTTAAATTTTTTTTATTTTTATGAAATAAAAAAGAAGTCATTATTATACATTGATATCTTTAAACCAGTGTCCTTATCTTGGTTGCTATATGATGTAATAAATATGCATACACCTAGGTCCCCCCTCATAGTAATATGATTGGCTGGTATCAGCCATAAATACAGAGCAATGTAAGGTACAATGTCTACAATGAGGCACCAATACTATTACTTACCTGCTCGATTATACCACTCTGTTACCATGGCCCCACCACTCTGCTACTTCTACTAAATATATCCCTTCCCGGGACATATCACTATAGTACAATATATTGACTGTTTCTCTGAATGTTTGAGATGAGGCTTGAAGATTAGTATTATCTGCGTTATTCGGACTATTGTCCCCATCTTCATTGTTATTTGTACAAGATTTCCGACAAGAAATACCTGAAGAAGGCCGGAGGGTATATCGGCCGAAACGTTGTACAAATAACAATGAAGATGGGGACAATAGTCCGAATAACGCAGATAATACTAATATTGACTGTTGTACTCTCTGGACTTCATTAGAGATCTTTTAAAGTAAACTTGTTATTTAATCCATACAAATAGATTATTCTCATTCTATTGTTCATGCTTAGAGGATATCGCATATCAGTTATTCTTTCTAGTTAATTTGTCTTTTGGATATTGTTTGTCTCTGTCTTTCCCAAAGTATATAGCTTTTTGCACTGCTGACCATCAATGTACGATAATTATAATTCCTTATCTCAGAAATTCAGACAAAAATAAGTCTTATCTTCAGTATTGCCCATAAATAAGTGCAACGCTAACATTTTTTTTTAATACCTATAAAATGCTAGGTTTATTTGTTTGTCAGCTATATATGAGAAACTGGTAGCAGATAGACTATCACTATCAGTACCAATAGGGCTAAATTTTCACAAGAAGATTAATGATTTTATTCATATTTACCTTCGAATTCATCTAATTGTTCTAATCTAATTTAACTATTTAGTAAAATTAGGAAGTGAAGTGAAGAATAAAATTACAGTTATTTCTTTTTGTTAATGGATTTCTTTTAAGATTTGTCCCCGAGATTTTTGTAGTATTCATTAAGATAAAAACAAACAATTAGAAATCTATAATACCAAGCACATATTTATTAAAATCAAATTTTTAATATCAATATGCAAATTAGCCTTCCCGTTCACTCTATAAACCGTTATTTTCGATGTATATATAAATAAAATTTCATGTTATTAGTATGTAGATAAGGCTAACACTATTAATAATGTAAAACAATTTTATTAATAATTGAGGTTTAAATTAGAAATAAAATTATGGAGAATGTGCATGTAAATAAATGAGTTCAAATCCTACACGAGGCTGTTTGAATTTCATATCGCGATAATACTCTTGAGAAAGGTATGCATCCAACTATTCTCTCTCTAACTATGGGTAAATAGTAGGACTGACTGGGCTCTTTAACCTTGGTTAGGCAACCAGTCAGTAAGATTGAAAACTCTGAATTCAAACCTGTTAAAGTCTACTAAATTGACCTTGTGTCACATCCTACTTGTGCAGAGGGGTAAATATGTACATTGATCAGCTCTGTGTGGATACTGGATGCAGTGCAAAAGACCTACCAGGAGTGAAGGCTGGTAGAGATGGGTAGCGAGGAAGAGTCATAGAGATCTGTGCTGTCAGTACAACTTTGATGATGATGATGATGATGAGATTAAACAACGAGAGAAACCTTTCTAGATATTTCAATATTTAAATCATTAAGACTTACCTTTTATTTAATATAATTTATATATTGGAATATTTTTCCTTTTTTTTTTTTTCAAGACTATTTTGTTTTTTTTTTTTTTTACTATATTTTAGTGAAATTTTTTTGCTGTCTCCATCTTTTTTTTTTTCCTGATTCTCTTGTGTCTGATTGAACAGACATATTGATAAACAAGAGGAATTACCACCTTTTCTTTGTAAAAAATTGTCAATATGTGCCTGTGAGTGATTCAGGAATTGATTATCTAGAGACTGATATCAGCAAATACAAAGACCAGCAAAAAAAAAAAAAAAAAAAAGATTGAATAAAGATAAATGTACAATACAGTTCAGTATTTGCATCATATTAAATTAGTGTAATCAGCTCTTATATTGAATTGATAGTGCAAGAGATTACTTGGTGTTGCCCAGATTAAAATAAATTTCAGGATCATCAAACTTTAGATGATTTTCTATTATTCACATTAAACATACCTAATATTAAAACAAACCTTGGCAACTCTCTCTTAACATCCTATATACCCCTCATTCCACCCGCCGGAAGTCACATTAATTTCCTAATCTACCCCAAATGATAGCCTTTGTTTTTAAATGTAATATTAAACATATTTAGAAGTCTTTATTTTATAATAACAGGTACTTTAAAGTGAAAAGCCCATTTTTAGAGGCCGCATTTTGGATAGATCCTGTATAGGACTAGCAAAAGGTGAAATGCCCGTCGGTCCGTGCGCCGCGC
Source organism: Doryteuthis pealeii (assembly GCA_023376005.1). Taxonomy (NCBI): domain Eukaryota; kingdom Metazoa; phylum Mollusca; class Cephalopoda; order Myopsida; family Loliginidae; genus Doryteuthis; species Doryteuthis pealeii. Next base: position 85,680,739 of record CM042147.1, read on the forward strand.
GAGCCGATGGTAAAAATAGATTTTTGAAACATATGCTGGGGGGTTGGGAAGTTAAAAAATTCAAATGTCAGCGAGTTTTGTACCCTAAGTAAGTAAATATCAAATCATTAGGATGAAAAAATAAAACATTTGAAATGGTTAACTTTTAAATATGTATAAGTAAAACAACGTATATATAGATATATGAATACCAGTCATGTATTTATTAAAACTTTGGTTTTAAAAAAACTGATGGACTCGTCTAGTGCATGTTCAATTTCTGGAGTGTATTTATTCTATGTTATGAAAGATTTTTGGGTAATGTGACGTAAGCAGTGACGAAGTTTTTGTTACAGACAAAAACTGGAAGTGAATCTTCATTATATAGAGATGGGGCTCTGACTAAGAAAATTCCTCAACGATGTTAAGAGAGATATCACATTAATTAAAAAGATATAGTAGGTATTTACGCGCAACCCCTTCACCCACAAGTAGAATGTGACACAGATTATAAATATGAGCATTTCAGGGAAGGGTTGGTTAGGTGGGGCTGTTGAGAAGGCGTTTTATGGATGGCGTTCAATACAGTAGTATCTCTACTGGCTCAGAGTCTTGGGCGATTGATACGGGTGTTAGAGTTTCACTATATGACCAGAACTTTAAAAAGACATTTGCTATTTAGTAAAAGTAGGGATTTTGATGAGGTATTGAATTCTATTTTTTAAAGCGATCTTCATTTAAAATAAAACTACATTGATGTATTTGTTCTTAGTCTCAATCTTATCTGAGGTGGGTGTCTAGATAGGGCGTGGGACATATTGTATTGTGCACCATGCGCCGCTAGCAGGTACTACACTCCGTCGAAGGGAGGGTTATCATACAGCATATTAATCTTGTTAATCGTGCGCTGATGCTCCATCCATTGACGGCAGAAACCGTTGATC
>CM042147.1:85681761-85746761 GCA_023376005.1 Doryteuthis pealeii
TGCGGTGAATTTTTTTAAGGAGTTTTTCAAATCCTGGGACCCAAAGCGGTTTTTGTATTCACATTTTCTCTAAACCACACATTGAAAAAAAATTTCAGGCCAAAGGTTTTATAAATTTAATACAACTAATAATAAAAAAAAAAAAAAAAAAAAAAAAAAAAAAAAAAAAAAAAAAAAAAAAAAAAAAAAAAAAAAAAAAAAAAAAAATAAAAAAAAAAAAAAAAAAAAAAAAAAAAAAAAAAAAAAAAAAAAAAAAAAAAAAAAAAAAACCTAAAAACAAACAAAAAGATATTATATTGATATAAATATTGTCTGTTTTTTTTTTTTTGTATTTATTTTACTCAATCTCTAATCCTTGGGTTTGGTTGGGTTGGTCCCCAAATTTTTCTGTTCAATTTTTGAAGCTGTATATTATGAGCTTTTGTTGCCCATTTCACATTAAGCAAACTTTATATTATTTTACTTAATACAGTACACGTAGGAAATCTTTCTGTTTATGAGGTTAAATTAAAGTAAAAAAAAAGTAAATGGTGATTATATTGTTGGCCCTATTTGTTTTAGACAGGCCAGCAGTGAAAGGGAGTTACTATTCCCCATTTCTCTAGTTTGCCATTACTTGTTTTTTGCTAAGGTATGATGGAAACATACACACTCCATCCCAGCTCGCCACACGTTGTATCCGCACAGATTCCAATTTTTCCCACCTGTGCTACTATATGTGCTGAGTTTGTGGGGAACCGGTTAATGAACCAGAACTGATCCAAGCGTGAGGAATGCCTTCTCCGAACCTAAAACCTAAAATCGTCCGCGTGCGTCCCTCTTTTGAGGTAAGCAAATATTTGTAAAGGTCGTTCGGGTGGGGTGGACCTAAAGTCACGGTGTATCAGCCATCGCGCATAGGACCAAATCGGAGATTGTTTTGGCGTTCTGAGGTAATTCGAGCGCCACAACCTACCATTCTCAGCTCCTTACTTACGCACAGATTACCTCGTTATGCTACTCATAACGATAGCGTTTGGCGAGAAGGACCGGGTATTCGAAAAACTAGGAACCTTGTGATTTCTGCCGAAACGCTGTCTACCAATGAGGACAACCCTTGAATATTTTCCCAAAAATAAAAAAAAAAAGGAAATTTCACCCTTGAAAAATTTTTTTATTTCAATTTTTGATTTTTGGGATTTAAATTGAATTTTTTACAAATAGATTTTTTCTTTGAAATTTTCATATGAAATTTAATATATTTAACAAGCTGTTTATCTAATTATAAAAAAAAAATAAATTTGTTGTGAGATTTCTTCTGTTGAATTCTTGAATGCAGATTATCTTATTAAAACTGATTTATTTGAACTCGGACCCCAATTCTTGTTGTTATGGATTCATCACATTTATTTGTGTACCCTTCAACCTTCTTTTTTAAAGTTTTGTCCAGGTTGAATAAACCGTTAGCATCATTCAACATTGGTAATTGTTTCCTGTTAGTCACTTTAAACACAACTAATATTTACCACCCCACAGCAACACAACAACAACACAGGACAACAAAAATGAAAATTAAAAATAAAAACAGAAAAAACAGTCAAACTTTCAGTGCAATTTTATTTTCTATTATTCATATTAAACATCTAATATAAAAAAGAAAAAAAAAAAAGAAATATATATAATCAAGATAGATATTCATACTTATTCATATAATCAAAATAAATATTGTAAATTATATATTAAAGATTTTATGTTATATTATTATACTAAATGTATATGATTGATATTATATAATTTTATTGAAAATATATTTATATTATTACATTTATTATATCATTTCTGATTTATATTAAAATATATATGATTTTATTATATTAAAGATTTATATAATCAAGATAAGTATCGTAAATATATAATAAATATTGTAAATATATAAAAAATGAATCAAGATAAATATTGTAAATAATGAAAATATAAGAATTATAAAAATACAACATTAAACATTTGATATGTAACAAAAAACAAACCCCAAAATAAAAAAAACAAAACAAAATAAAAACAAAAAATGCTATAGACAGATTATCAATCTGATAAGATAAAGTTAGAATTCTTCCAAGCTGTAACCATGTCTGTGCTATTGTATGGCTGCACCACTTGGACTCTAATGAAATACTTAGAGAAAAAGCTAGATGGAAACCACACAATGGATGCTGCGTGCTATCTTTAAACAAATCTTAGAAGCACCCCTCCTCCCCCCAAAAAAGACAAAACAAAAAAACAGTTGTACAGCCACTTACCTTCTATCACACAAATCATACAAGTAAGATGAACAAGACATGCTGGATACTACTGGAGAAGTAGGGATGAACTCATTAGTGATGTTATGAACACACCAGTGTAGGCTGTGAATAGCAAAAACCTATATCAGTTATCTTAGGAAGCGCGTGGTGTAATGGTTAAAGTCATGGGAAATGGACTCGCGCCCTGAGTTCAAATCCTGGACGGGTAATTGCATTTCACTTAGCGCTAATACCCTTGGCTATGGGTGAATAGCAGGGCAGACTGGGTTCTTTAACCATGCTAGGTAACCAGTCTAGGAGAAGGAAAACTCTGAATTCAAACCTGTTGAACTCCGCTTAAGAAATTGACCTTGTGTCAGATCCTGCTCGTGCGGAGGAGTTGGTAAATATATATATCAGTTATCTTAAATCTCTGATTCTGAATCTTATTATCTAGCATACTTATTCATTATTCATCCCAAAAGTTAATCCTGTTAGCTCAATGGGTCCATTCACTTCATTCTTTTGAGTAAATAATGAAGGAGTTTTGTAGTTAAAAAAAAAAGAAGAAAGTTTTACAAATATAAGAATTTACTAGCTGTACCTGTGGAAAATTCTATGAAATATAAAAAGAAGTAGGGATGAACTCATTTAGTGACGTTATGGACCACCAGTGTAGGCTGACTAGCAAAAAACCTATATCAGTTAGCTCTGTACGAATTCTGGATGCCATGTGGTAGACCTGCCAGTGGCAATGATTGATAGGGACAGTTGCAATGAGAGAGAGAGAGAGAGAGAGAGAGAGTCATAGGAATCCATGCTGTCAGTGTGACTGTGATGATATCTTTAAATTTTTTTATTTTTATGAAATAAAAAAGAAGTCATTATTATACATTGATATCTTTAAACCAGTGTCCTTATCTTGGTTTCTATATGATGTAATGAATATGCATACACCTAGGTCCCCGCTCATAGTAATATGATTGGCTGGTATCAGCCATAAATACAGAGCAATGTAAAGGTACAATGTCTACAATGAGGCACCAATACTATTAACTTTACCTGCTCGATTATACCACTCTGTTACCATGGCCCACCACTCTGCTACTTCTACTAAATATATCCCTTCCCAGGACATATCACTATAGTACAATATATTGACTGTTTCTCTGAATGTTTGAGATGAGGCTTGAAGATTAGTATTATCTGCGTTATTCGGACTATTGTCCCCATCTTCATTGTTATTTGTACAAGATTTCCGACAAGAAATACCTGAAGAAGGCCGGAGGGTATATCGGCCGAAACGTTGTACAAATAACAATGAAGATGGGGACAATAGTCCGAATAACGCAGATAATACTAATATTGACTGTTGTACTCTCTGGACTTCATTAGAGATCTTTTAAAGTAAACTTGTTATTTAATCCATACAAATAGATTATTCTCATTCTATTGTTCATGCTTAGAGGATATCGCATATCAGTTAATTCTTTTCTAGTTAATTTGTCTTTTGGATATTGTTTGTCTCTGTCTTTCCCAAAGTATATAGCTTTTTGCACTGCCTGACCCATCAATGTACGATAATTATAATTCCTTATCTCAGAAATTCAGACAAAAATAAGTCTTATCTTCAGTATTGCCCATAAATAAGTGCAACGCTAACATTTTTTTTTAATACCTATAAAATGCTAGGTTTATTTGTTTGTCAGCTATATATGAGAAACTGGTAGCAGATAGACTATCACTATCAGTACCAATAGGGCTAAATTTTCACAAGAAGATTAATGATTTTATTCATATTTACCTTCGAATTCATCTAATTGTTCTAATCTAATTTAACTATTTAGTAAAATTAGGAAGTGAAGTGAAGAATTAAATTACAGCTATTTCTTTTTGTTAATGGATTTCTTTTAAGATTTGTCCCCGAGATTTTTGTAGTATTCATTAAGATAAAAACAAACAATTAGAAATCTATAATACCAAGCACATATTTATTAAAATCAAATTTTTAATATCAATATGCAAATTAGCCTTCCCGTTCACTCTATAAACCGTTATTTCGATGTATATATAAATAAAATTGCATGTTATTAGTATGTAGATAAGGCTAACACTATTAATAATGTAAAACAATTTTATTAATAATTGAGGTTTAAATTAGAAATAAAATTATGGAGAATGTGATGTAAATAAATGAGTTCAAATCCTACACGAAGCTGTTTAAATTTCATATAGCGATAATACTCTTGAGAAAGGTATGCATCCAACTATTCTCTCTCTAACTATGGGTAAATAGTAGGACTGACTGAGCTCTTTAACCTTGGTTAGCAACCAGTCAGTAAGATTGAAAACTCTGAATTCAAACCTGTTAAAGTCTACTAAATTGACCTTGTGTCACATCCTACTTGTGCAGAGGGGTTGGTAAATATGTACATTGATCAGCTCTGTGTGGATACTGGATGCAGTGCAAAAGACCTACCAGGAGTGAAGGCTGGTAGAGATGGGTAGCGAGGAAGAGTCATAGAGATCTGTGCTGTCAGCACAACTTGATGATGATGATGATGATTGACGAGATTAAACAACGAGAGAAACCTTTCTAGATATTTCAATATTTAAATCATTAAGACTTACCTTTTATTTAATATAATTTATATATTGGAATATTTTTCCTTTTTTTTTTCAAGACTATTTTGTTACTTTTTTTTTTTTTACTATATTTTAGTGAAATTTTTTTGCTGTCTCCATCTTTTTTTTTTTTGCTGATTCTCTTGTGTCTGATTGAACAGACATATTGATAAACAAGAGGAATTACCACCTTTTCTTTGTAAAAAAATTGTCAATATGTGCCTGTGAGTGATTCAGGAATTGATTATCTAAGAGACTGATATCAGCAAATACAAAGACCAGCAAAAAAAAAAAAAAAAAAAAAAAAAAAGATTGAATAAAAGATAAATGTACAATACAGTTCAGTATTGCATCAATATTAAATTAGTGTAATCAGCTCTTATATTGAATTGATAGTGCAAGATTACTTGGTGTTGCCCAGATTAAAATAAATTTCAGGATCATCAAACTTTAGATGATTTTATTTTCTATTATTCACATTAAACATACCTAATATTAAAACAAAAACCTTGGCAACTCTCTCTTAACATCCTATACCACCTCATTCCACCCGGCCGGAAGTCACATTCATTTCTAATCTACCCCAAATGATAGCCTTTGTTTAAATGTAATATTAAACATATTTAGAAGTCTTTATTTTAAGGTAAATAACAGGTAACTTTAAATGAAAAGGCCATTTTTAGCCATGTGTGTATATGTATGTCCGGAGGAAACTTCGAAAATAAAGCAATTAACGACAAAGTAAATATATATACACATTAAATATCACCAGGGCTTGGTTTTTGAGCAAAAATAATAGAGATTTGATTTATATTTGTGAAGATAATTAAAAGATAAAATTTAAATGATAACAGCATGGATTTTTTTTCCTTTAATATTTTAGATAGTAGAACTAACATTTCTTTTCAGAGTAGCAGGATCAATGCAAGGTCTGTTGTGTTTTTACATAGGGATTTTAATGGGGCATCCCACGAGGATTCAACTCACGATTCAGTAATAATGGATCTGCGGGACTAACTTAGAAAAAATCCCCCACTACCCAGGTGACGCCGGGTAGCTGCTGCTAGTTTAGTTATAAAAGTTTATTCTAAAATCAGAGATCATAATAGAACAGCCTAACAGATACATCTTACCTATTTAAGAGATATCCACATCATCAGGTCATGCTAGTAGCATCGATATCAATGCAATCTTTCACCAACCGTTTTTATCATTCATCATCCTCGGGAGGTCCTCTGTGCAGCATCCAGTAACCGCGCAGAGCTGGTCAATGTAGGTCTTTACTGGACGACCCACACTGATGTGCCCTTGTGCAGGTTTCCACAGGAGATTGTCGCTTATGAGTTTGTCCTTGCTTCTCCAACAGTGTCCAGTATGTCTCGTTTGTCTCACTGGTATGATTTGTGTGATAAGGGGCAAGTAGCTGTACAGCTGCTTTTTTGTGGGGTGTTGTTTGAAAGCGAAGTAATGCAAAATATATGTTGAGAAAACATATTTATTAAATTCTTTGGTGTTAAATACTAAATATTTTCAGCGGAAACCGCCATCTTCAGAGTATCCAAAGTTTTGAAAGTTTATATCCTTGCTTGTTGAAATCGACCGTGGTGTTATAATCCGGTGAATGCGATTTTCTGATGTAAATATAGAACTTGGTTGATTCCGTCAAAGAATTTAATAAAATGTTTTATGCAACTTCCATCTAGCTTATTCTCAAGGTGCTTCATTAGGGTCCAAGTGGTCTAGCTGTACAGTAGCACAAGCACTGCTACAACTACAGCTTGGAAGAATTGTCACATTAGCTTATCAGTGTGAAAGCTAATCAGTGGAACTATGTGTAGTATTTGATCTGACCTGAATATTAGTTATCAAATTCTGTAGATTATAAATTTCCCTTCAGTTTTCTTCTTGGATGTACTATCTATTAATCAATGATATTTTATTGATTTAGGGTATCTATGACATATTTATCAGTGATATATTCTGATTATATTATCTTAGTCTCTTATTTAGTATTTCAATCATTCATGTCTATACAGTATAGACCTTTCACTATATATATATATTTTTTTTTTTCATATCTATCATCTGCAAAATTTCCCCCTTACTTTGTTATCCCTCTCTTGTTATCTCCATTTCTCCCCACCCTCTTATTTATCTCCCCTTTATCTCCCTATTCTTCCTCCTCTCTCTCTCTCTCTCTCTCTTTTTCTCCCCCTCTCTTTAATGGGATATTTGCCTTTTCTTAATTTTTTTTGTTTCATTCTGTTCTTTTACTTTGATATGCATAATGTTACTGTTCACTAAATCAACTCTGTCTGTCTGTCTGTCACTTTGTCACTTTGTCTGTCTGTCTGTCTGTCTGTCATTTCTGTACTTAGATATCTTTATCTTCTCTTTCTCTCTAATATATATGTTTTTCTTATGCAATCTCTCTACATGGTTGGATAAATCAGAGGAGTATAGGGAGAGCAACAGTCTTCCCAAATTCAGCAAGACTAATAATTTCCAAAACTTTGCTTAGTTTGGCACAAGGCTAGAAGTATAGAGCTCCCTAGTGAGACTCAAACCCACTTTGATACACTAACCATTACATTACACAAAGTGTTTCAAATTTAGGCAAGACGGGTAAAATCAGACAAAACAAGGAGCAATTACTATTTGTGTTTTTATCTTTGTAAAATTTTGTACAATTCAACCCCATCTACTTCCTTAACTAAATGGTCTATGAGGCTGGTTTAGCTAAGTTGGTAGAGCACACGCCTAGGAATTGCAAGGTTCCTGGTTTGATACCGATCCCCGCCAACTCAGCGCTGTGAGTAGCACAGATTGGATAATTTGATCTGTGTGATAAAGTGGGGAGCTAACGGTAGCTCTCTACCTCAGCAAAAACAATCTCCCTGGTCTAGCACTAGCAAAAAGGGGATAGACTCTCTTACTGTTTGGCTCTTACCGACAATAGGCCTCTCTGCCAACTTTACTTATATATATATATATATATATATATATATATAATAAATTTATTTGTGTATCAATTTTGTTCTTGTGAACATTTTCTGTGATATCAGGAAGCATAGGAAATGTATAAGGGAACAAAAAACAGAGTTTCAATACTTAACCGTTGTTTTGTCCCTCGTTCGCTTTATTTTTCCCCAATATTTCAGGTGACCTTCACCCTTTGTAAAGGTATTTTTTGACAACTGTCTATAACTTAATAGAAAAATGAAAAGAAATAAATTTGAAAAAAATATATTTAATATAGACACATGCACACACATTTGTTCTCCCAAATTTTGGAAAATCAGTAAGGAAAATACGGTCAAACCCAAAAGAAATTGGTACTTGTTTTTATCTGTGTGAAATTTTGGGCAAATCAACTGTCCCACTTAACCGAAGAGGCCCCACCCCTGGCCACCATCACCCACGTTTCTCCTTCCCTATTCTAAACTCTTTCACTTACATCTTTCTGTCCCCCCTTCTTTTTTTCCACTTATAATCTCTCTTTACTTATCTGTTTATTGATTGCATGATATACAACATTGTCTACAATCTCTGTGTAAAACACACATACACACACACACACACATATATATATATATATATATATATATATATATATATATGTGTGTGTGTGTGTGTGTGAGAAAATATAGATTCATATCTACAATACATGCAATGATAATTCTCACATTTGAATCCGCTTTTCATTAAGTAATTTATTTGATTTATTCTCAGCATTACTTCCTTATTTTATCTCACAATCAAAATTTTCTTAATTTCTGTCTCAAATAACTTCAAATTGATTTATCTTTAAATATATATAACCGAAACATTGTCAAACAGAAACAAGCAAAAGAAACCAACCATATACAATGAAAAAAAACCCCCAAAAAACCCTCTAAATTGATATACATTGGAACCTTGGTTCTCGAATGACTCTGAACTCGAACAATCTAGAGTTTCGAACAAAAAATCTGAGTAAAAAAGGCCTCAGTTCTCAAATAAACTTTCAGACTTCAAACACACAAGTCGAGCCGATAAAAATGGAAGTCGTGCGAATGACTTTTGAGGCAAACCAAAGATGACCGAATGGCTGGTCGAATTTACCCAAACAGCATCATTTAGCGTCAGTCACTATCTTGAACAAGTGTCTGATATTGTTTTTGTGCTACTTTAACCCTCATTCATAGATCTTAAGAAAGGCAGCAGTGATACATCTTACCTATTTAAGAGATATCCACATCATCAGGTCATGCTAGTAGCATCGATATCCATGGCAATCTTTCACCAACCGTTTTTATCATTCATCATCCTCGGGAGGTCCTCTGTGCAGCATCCAGTATCCGTGCAGAGCTGGTCAATGTAGGTCTTTACTGGATGACCCACACTGATGATCTTAAGAAAGCAGCAGTGATACTACTAATAGGCACTTACAATTGCTGAATCAATGGCAGATGTTAATCAGCATCCTGCTCCGTCTTTGAGTGTCACGCTTATCCAACTTCTCTATCCACTCATACACATTTCTATTCCATAGTGTACTGTCCCTGTATTGTGCTAAAGCCTCCGATGAATTTCAGCCCCTGATACTCCTTCCGACCAGAGAAATCGGGTCACTTACTTGGTGCATACTGCTATTAAAATGGCCATGTTTACATTGTAAAGACAGCAGCAAAATGGCACAATCAGACTCAAACCCTGATCACGTGACCACAACAGTGAAACAGGAAGAAGAAAACAAAACAAAAAAAAACTAGAAATAAATAAAAAAAAACAAACTATTCAACAAGACTCTGGGTTTCACATGTAACCATGATCATCAGGCAATCATCATTTTCCATTTATTGATTGTGGTTTTGTAGGATCTTAAAACAGAAAATAAATACAGATTTAATAAATTTTTAACAAAGCCTGTGAAAAATTATTTCCAAAATCATATAAAATAAAAAATAGAATTAATATATTCTGAGAACAAATTAAACATTCTGTTTTCTCGCTTATAAATTTAGAAAAAGGATGAAAGGAGCAAATAGATAAATTTCAAACGACCTTATTGATTTTTTTATGTGGAAGGAGAATGGTTAACTTTTATATGAAGCAATTTGTTCCGAAATTCATTACTTGTAGTTCTTCAACTTGCTACTTTTAGCAATTTACATGCAGCAACCTTGTTTCTAGGGTTTATAGAAACTCTCATAATTAATGCAAAGGTTTTATTTAATTGTTCCCCCACCCATTTATTGATATTAATAATTTGAACTATTATCTGCGTTATTGGACTATTGTCCTCGTCTTCATTGTTATCTGTACAACGTTTTGGCCGATGTGCCCTTCGGTATTCAGGTATTTTTTGTTGGACTAGGAGCCTTCTTTTGGACTCGGGAACCTTCTTGTCATAATCGGGAGCCATCACGGAACTTACGACAAGAAGGTTCCCGGGTCTGAAAAGAAATACCTGAAGAAGGCTGGAGGGAACATTGGCCGAAACGTTGTACAGATAACAATGAAGATGAGGACAATAGTACGAATAACGCAGATAATACTAATCATCAAGCCTCATCTCAAACATTCAGAGAAATAATAATTTGAACATCACTAACATTTTCTGCAAAATTATGTCATATCCAGATATGCAAGATAGAAATGAAGAATGAATAGAACATTATTTTTTTTTTCAGGATACAAGGTATGTCAAAAAGTACAAAAAATCTCGATATATTTTTGACACACCTTGTATATTTAAAATTGAATATATTTTGATATTGCTCTGCTTTTTGGTGTACAGAGCACTGTAAAGATTTTATGAATTAGAGGTATTTTTAGCATTACATTTTATTCATATATAGATATAAAGTTATGATACTTGTAGACATAGTCAATGGCGCTTGGTAACTGTCAGTTTCTCACCTCTACAATCCTCAGACCAAGAAGCTGGCCTAAGGATTGCAGAGGCGAGAAACTGACAGTTACCAAGCATCATTGACTATGTCTATGTTATCCTATCTTAGATATGTTGACAGGGTGGCCTAATGTCGGTATCAGCCAGACAGCGAGGGAGTCTATCCCCTTTTCACTAGCACTAGACAAGGAGATTGTTTTTGCGTCTGACTCCACAGAAATCTAAAAGGACCCAGTAAAATTGTATCATTGCGTCCCAATGTTTTTTCTTTCCTTCCCTCACCATTTCAAACTAACTGTAAATACATTTCAATAGTTTCTTAGAAATGAATTACACAGGATAGGTTACAAGGTAGCTGGCTTTAGTTGTTTCCCCAGATCATAAATAAAAACCCTACAATCGATTAAGAAACTATAGTTGGACCCATAATTTTCTTGGGGACTCATTCTAAGCAAATATGTACATCCCAGGATGTACTATATCAAAAAGCTATCAGCATCACTGCATATCTTATGTACTTATTATTACTAGCAAAATAAAAAACGCCCTCTGGGTGATGTAAAAATACATTTTTGAAACATATTGCCTGAAGGGTGGGATTTAAAAATTCAATGTCAGCAAGTTTGTACCCTAAGTAAGTAAAATCATCAAATTCATTAAAGGATTAAAAAATAAAACAATTTGAAATGTAAACTTTAAATATGTATTAAAATAAAACAAACTATATATAGATATATAATACCAGTCATGTATTTATTAAAACTTGTTTTAAAAAACAATGAGGACTGTCTAATGTTGCATGTTCAAATTTTGAGTGTATTTATTCTATGTTATGATGATTTTGGGTAATGTGACGTAAGCAGTGACATAGTTTTTGTTACAGACAAAAACCGTAAGCAAATCTCCATTATTAATAGATGCATGCAAAAGTAAAAGTAATTATTTAGATTCATGCATGAAGACTTTTCTTAATTGTAAAACTAATGATATTGATACAGTTAATGTCAAACACATTTTAATATAGTTCTTTTTATTCTAATTTGAATTGAAACTGACACTGATTTTTTTTATATAATTAAAGAAGGAGGCGCATGGTGTAAAGGTTACTGTCGTAGGAAATGGACACCGTTGATCCAAGTTCAATTCCTGGACAAGGATGTTTGCATTTCACATACTGATAATAACCTTGGGAAAGGTATGCATCCAGCTACTCTCCTTCCAGCTATAGGTAAATAGTAGGGCAGACTGGGCTCTTTAACCATGGCTAGGTAATCAGTCTAGGAGAAGGAAAACTCTGAATTCAAACCTGTTAAGCTCCACTTTAGAAATTGACTGTGTGTCACATCCTGCTCGTGCGGAGGGTTGGTAAATAAATATATAACTAAAGAAGAAGTTCAATAATTTGAATCATCATCATCATCATCTTCATCATCATCATCATAACCACAACAACAGCACACCTCATGCTCTCCTCTGTGGTTTCTCACACATTATTTGAAGGTTTTGGTTCAGTTTCTTTGTTTAATGGCATAACCTACCTTTGTGAGTTATTTCTATGCCAACACCATCCTTTTAGAAGAACAGGAATGGTACTATTTAACGTATAGCTGGTGGGATGAGGATGTTAATACCTTTCCCAAGGGTATTAGTTTGAAAGTGAGCATAATAGTGTACGACTAGAGTTCGAACTCGCTTACTATGATGTCATAAGCCAGTGCTTTAGCCACTACGCCACTCTCCCTACATTATTGTAAAATGTAAATTGAATCATTTATGGAGATCATTAAAAATTTCTTAATCTAAATTTGATTTAAATGCATTTCATTTTTTATAGAATGTTATCCCCAGAATATATTTGTTAGTATTATAAGAAAGAATTCATTGGAAAATATAATAATAATGAAATTTATTACGTACAGTGCTCAGGTGCACCATAACTCTTCAAAGTCTCATGTATAGTACACAGAATAATGTACTAATGTCAGGAACATGAATAGCATCTATTAATAATGGAGATTTGCTTCCGTTTTTTGTCTATAACAAAAAACTACGTCACTATAACGTTATAACGTCATAAATCATCATAACATAGAATAAATACACTCAAAATTTGAGCATGCAACATTAGACAGTCCTCATTGTTTTTTTTTAAACAAGTTTTAATAGATACATTCCCGGTATCATATATTTATATATAGTTTGTTTTATTTTAATAGATATTCAAAGTTAATAGAACTTAGTTTCGGTTTCAAATTGTTTTATTTTTTTTACTCCTTTAATAAATTTGATGATTTCATGATTTATGGTTCAAACTCTTCGACCTTTAAAATTTAACTTCCACCTCCTCAAGCAATATCTTTCAAAAATTTGATTTTTATTTTGCTAGTACAGTAATAATTTGTGCGTGCATAAAAAAAAAAGAAGAAAATTTATTGCAAGACCAGTAATAAAAATGGAGTGAAAATTTTTACTCATTATTTAGATAAATATTTAAAAATCTTAAGAGGAAAAACAGCAGAAATATTAATGAAAAAAAAAAACCCAAATCTTTTTCTATTGGCATTATAATGAACAAGTTAAAAAAAATAATTACATATGCATATTTAGTGAATCTATAATATCCTCAATGTGTATTGAGATGAATTTGAATATTTTATGACATACTTTTATATTATATTTCAATTTCTTCAAGGCTAAATTTTGGCTTGTATCATTTACTTTTTTTTTTTAAATGGAAAATAAATTATGTTCTTCAATTCCCTGTTCTATAAACATAATATTTGAAATGGTAAAATAATTATGCCGACCACTAGAAATACATTTTAATTCCCGATGGTGAAAAAAAAAAAGGATTATTATAATAGCAATAATTCTGTAATATGTTCAAATTTCATTTTAGAATAGAGAAAAACCTAATTTTCTTTAAAAAAAATAAACTTGAAATTTTCGTAAAATAAATCTATCTATCTATCTATCTATCTATTATGGTCAAAGTCATGCTAAAAGCACTGGTTCTTGCTAGATCAATGAAGTTAAGCAATGATGAGCTTGTTCAATACTTAACTGGGTGATCACAATTACTGTAAGCAACCTGATCCTTTGTTTATGAAAATGAATTGATTCAGCATTAAATAACCTGAAAAGGGTTGATATGCTGTAAAACAAAACAACCAACCATCTATCTATCTATCTATCTATCTATCAGTATTTTTTTCTGTTTATTTTTTCTTTGTCTGTCCTGTATCATCTGTTAGTGTGAGAGTAGGTATTTACCCAACCCATTCACCAGGGGTAGGATGAGACACAAGGTTGCAAGTACGAAGCATCCAACGATGATCAAACTTGCTATTCAGTAGCATATCTGCGAGACTAATTGCTAACCATTACACCATGATAGGATGCCTTGTTAGTGTGAGAGTATAGTATTTGTGTGTCCTGCCTAGGGTCAAAGTGTTACTCCCTGCACTTTTACAGGGTATATTAGTGTTGTATCTGTTTGCATGGATATTTAATTGAATATATTACAAATCGATGAATTAAAATAATTAAAAACAGAAAATATCTTTAATTATTAATAATTTGAAGGCAATTACAATGCATATAAAAATAAAAACATAATAATAATAATAATGTTTTTATTTTTATACGCATTGTAATTGCCTTCAAATTATTAATATATTATAAATACTTAACAATGCTTCAAGCAAATTACCAATTACTTTTATATCTTTAATTATTTTTTGTTTTTCTTATTTATTTTATTTTTTTATAAAGAAATTTTATACTCTTTGAAATGCTAACTGTTCTCGCTTGTCTATTTTATCTTTAAATATTAAAAAGTAATGACCATGCGATTTCTGTGTGTACAGATACTACACTGATCCTAGGCAGGAATACTGATCTATACATAAAGAATAAAGATATGGAGGTGTGTGGTGTAATGGTTATTTTCATAAGAAATGGACTTGGTGACCCAAGTTCAAATCCTGGACGAGGCTGTTTGCATTTCACATAGTGCTAATACCCTTTGGGGTGGTATGTATCCAACTATTCACCCTCCAGCTATGGGTAAATATTAGGGAAGACCGGGCTCTTTAACCTTGATTAGGCAACCAGTCTAGGAGAAGGAAAACTCTGAATTCAAATCTGTTAAACTCCGCTTAAGACATGGTGTCCTTGAAAAATTCCTCAAAGGCCTGGGAAAGAGACGGGGGTGTGGAACTGTATATCAGAAAAAGAATCGAGACCATTCAGACCACAGCACTGTTAAAATTAGCCAGAATACTTAGAAAAGTCCTGGAGACCAAAAGAGAATTGCTGTCCCTCAGACTTCAGTGAAAAACCACCAGTTAAAACTGGGGTGAAAAAATTAACATAGAATAAGGCAATAATATGATTGATTGATTGATTGATTTTAATGGCATGTCCACATATCTAGAGGTTAGGGAATTGCATTGATTTTTATATTTTATGCGTAGCTGTTTCTTATCTATTAATAATGGAGATTCCTGTCCGATTTTTGTCTGTTACAAAAATTACGTCACTGCTTACATCACATTACCCAAAATCATCATAACAATAGAATAAATACACTCCATAATTTGAACATGCAACATTATACATTCCTCATTTTTTTTTAAAACAAGTTTTAATAAAAACATGACTGGTATTATATATCTATATATAGTTTGTTTTACTTTAATACATATTTAAAGTTTACATTTCAAATTGTTTTATTTTTTAAACCTTTAATGAATTTGATGATTTTACTTACTTAGGGTACAAACTCGCTGACATTGAATTTTTAACTCCCACCCCTCAGGCAAAAATCTATTTTTACATCGCCCGGAGGGTGTTTTTTATTTTGCTAGTGAGAATAATAATAATGATAATAATAATAATGATAAAAATGCAATCTATACATATATAAAGAGCAGTTGAGTGTATGTATGTATGTATGTATGGAGGGATGAAACTATGAAAATAAAACACTTAATGACATAGTAAATATAAATAAATTTGAAATAAATAAAGTAAAGTAAATTAAATATCCCTGGTTCTTGCATTTTGTGCAAAAATTATGAAGATTTGATTTATATTTGAAGATATTTAAAAATTCAATTATGCATTGAAATATCATTGAAATTCTAACTTAAAAATGTCCAGCATTTGTAAATCTCAAAAGTAAACAAAAGAATACCCCAGGGTTTACCACCCTCTACCCAGGTGTTACTGGGTAGCCACTTCTAGTATATTATAAAGAAAACAGACAAATATTAATAAAAATAAAATCAATGATGTCATCAACATTTTTCATATTGATTCATTTTTGTCTTTATTAATTTTTATTTTATTTAATAATAATAATGAAATTTATTGTGTATAGTGCTCAGGTGCACCACAACTTATCAAAGTCTCATGTCTAGTACACAGAATAATGTATTAGTGTCAGGAACATGAACAGTTTACTCTAATAATATACATGTATGTGTGCGCGTGTGTGCATATGTGTGTGTGGAGAGGGGTATCAGGTATAGTGTTGGTGGACTACAGGAAGCATGGAAGCTTTGAAAGATGCAGTGTTTCGGCAGGTTTTTATGTGATACTGATGGATAATGATATTGTTCCTGATTTGATTTTAATTAAATTTTGAAAATAGAATTTACTGTGAAGAAAAAAAAAACGTACAAAGGACTTTCATAACGAATAAGATAAATTTTACCAAAGGAATTTGCAACTGTTTTCAAGGAAATCAATACTGATGGGTCCTTTCATGTTCCAGAAGACTGTCAGCAAGACCTTCTTTACTGACTGCTACACCTGTAAATTTTTCTTTACCAGAGAGTCAGTGTGTCTCCACTCCATTAACTGTCTTTCCCACTTGTGCTTGTAGTTGTAAACATTTTTTTGGACCATATTACCTTTAGGCACCCCTTTTTGATCTCGATTAAGAAAGGACATGTTTTTCATGTACACTGTCAATATCCGGTTGTTTGTTAGGGGTTAGGGTTAGGGGTTTTAAAAAAAATCTAAAAATCGTCTGTTAAAACAACCGGATATTGACGATG
Source organism: Doryteuthis pealeii (assembly GCA_023376005.1). Taxonomy (NCBI): domain Eukaryota; kingdom Metazoa; phylum Mollusca; class Cephalopoda; order Myopsida; family Loliginidae; genus Doryteuthis; species Doryteuthis pealeii. The sequence continues at coordinate 85,698,609 of CM042147.1, forward strand.
TAAATGAAAAACATGTCCTTTCTTAATCAAGATCAAAAAGGGGTGCCTAAAGGTCATATGGTCCCATTTGTTTGGCTAAAACATGTTTCTCAGTACACATACATTCTTGCAATTCTCAGTCACCAAAAATTTGATGACAGAGCTCTGTTCAAGCCTAGAGCACTCTGATTTGTTGCCATTTTGAATAGCCTGAAAACTGAAATTGAAATTAACAGATTAAAATGATATTTGCTATAAACCAATTCCAAACGATACAGAGTTTATATTTATGGAAAAAAATAAAAAAAAATATATCTTACCTTTTTCCAAAAAAAATGCCAATCAAAATTTAACACCCTGAACATTTTATGAAAATACCAATCTCCAAAAGAAACCAGTGGATAAGCATTTAATTTTGCCCAAATAAAAATGTTGCTTAACGTTGAACAATCTGAAAAACCAATACTACCTTTTATAATCAATCAGAATTACCAAAGTGCTAAATCAATAGACTTCAATTGGTATTACCTATGTAAGCCTTGCCTGATCCATCTAAAATTCATGTGCCAGCCCCACCTTGCTTTTTCGAAACCCCACTCCCCTCCCAATCTGTTTATGTATTCAATGTTCTCTGTCTGTCTTCTCATCTCTCTCTGTGAGTCTATTGATTTTTTTTTTCCCCTCGCTGTCAATCTCGTTATTTGCCCAACTATTGATCCATCTCTTTGCCAATCTATCTATATTTTCTATTTTATTGATTGATCAATTGATTTATCTGTTGATTTCTCTATGTGTACCTACCAAGCGAGCCAAAAACGGATTGTTTCTCTACATAGGTCTATAAAATTTGCAAGTCAACTAATGTACAAGATTCAGGAAATTTCTTTCAACTTATGCACTCATTGTTGTTGCTATCATCTTTTTTTTTTCTCCCTCTTTTTACTTTCTTTAAAATAAATAAATAAATTATAGTGTTTGGATAAGTAATTGCATTTTTTTTTCATAAATTTGTATACTATTATCATTTTCATGAAAGAAAAATAGATATTAAAATATCATCTGAAAATTATTACTCGTACTTTGGTTGAGATTCTTTATTTAATTCTAAGTTTAAAATTATCATCTTTTTTTCTTCTCTTTTTGCTTTTTATAAAATAATTAAATGATTGTGTTTCAATAAGTAATTACATTTTTTTTCATAAACTTATCATTTTCATGAAAGAAAAATAGATATCAAAATATCCTCTGAAAATTATTTCTCATACTTTGGTTGAGATTCATTATTTAATTCTAAGTTTAAAATTATCATTTAAAAAAAAATCTTTTGCTTTCTTTAAAATAAATAAATTATAGTATTATCTGCATTATTCGGACTATTGTCTTCATCATCATTGTTATCTGTACAATGTTTCGGACGATGTTCCTTCCGGCCTTCTTCAGGTATTTCTTGTTGGACTCAGGAACCTTCTTGGAATCGGGAACCTTCTTTTCAAACTCGGGAACCTTCTTGTCGTAATTGGGAGCCATCATGGAACTTTGAAACTAACCCTTTATTCAGTCCATGGGGGTATCCTGTTCTCTAATCATCAAACCTCATCTAAAAAATTCAGAGAAATAAATTATAGTGTTTCAATCAGTAATTGCATTTTTTTTTTCATAAATTTGTATACTATTATCATTTTCATGATAAGAAAAATAGATATTAAAATATAATCTGAATATTATTTCTCATACTTTGGTTGAGATTCTTATTTAATTCTAAGTTTAAAATTATCATCTTTTTTTCTCTCTTTTTGCTTTCTATAAAATAATTAAATGATTGTGTTCCAATAAGTAATTACATTTTTTTTCATAAACTTATCATTTTCATGAAAGAAAAATAGATATCAAAATATCCTCTGAAAAATATTTCCCATATTCTGGTTTAGATTTTCTATTTAATTCTGAGTTTAAAATTAGTCTGTGCTAGTCAAATCGGACTTTTAATTGTTATGTCTTTGAGGATATACTGTTGCTAAACAATAAAACCTGTTATTTTTACCTTTGTGAATATACATAGATTTATTTTAAACTAGCTGAAATTCCCGGCGTTGCCTAGAACAAAAGACTGAAGAGGTAACATTAACTTTGCTACAATGATCATATGCACATAAACTAACCTGTTTTTCATTTACAGTCAATGAAAGTTTATATTAGGCCAGACAGGTGGGAGTTAGAACAGTGCTAATTTACGTAGATGTTTTGAAACAAAAAAGGGTTGTTTGTCCTTATTCAACTCCTCCATCAGGATGCGAGACAAGATCAATTTTCAAACTGCGTACAACTCGTTTGAATTCAGAGTTTTCCTTCTCCTAGACTGGTTGCCTTATTAAAGCCAAAGAATCCAGTCTGCCCTACTATTTGCCCATTTACTGAAGGGGAGAATGGATAGATTTATGCCTTTCCTAAAGGCATTAGTGCGAAGTGAAATGCAAACAGCCTCATCTAATTCAAAATTTTTAAATGACAACAAAGATTGTAAAATAGAATGTTCAGAAAAATGAAATAAGTATGTATTTACCAACCCCTCCACATGAGCAAGATGTGACACAAGGTCAATTTTTAACAGGTTTAAAATCAGAGTTTTCCTTCTGGTTAAAGAGCCCAGTCTGCTTTACTATTTATTCATATCTGCAAGGAGTATAGTTAGATTTATACCTTTCCCAAGGGTGTTATGTGAAATGCAAACAGCCTTGTCCTGGATTTGAACTTATATTGCTGTGTCATTTTTCAGTTTTCCTTTTCCTAGACAGGTTGCCTAATCAAGGTTAAAGAGCCAGTCTTCCCTACTATTTACCTATATCTGGAGGGAGAATTGTTGGATTCATACCTTTCCCAAGGGTATTAACATTATATGAAATGCTACCAGCCTTGTCCAGGATTTGAACTTGGTTCACTGTGTCCATTTCAAAAATGAAATAAATAGAAAGGATTTTTTTAATATTTGTCTTTCTTAGCATGTCTGTGATCCAAATCTTGGACTCTTATCCTGCGTAGATGGGTTACTTTAGCTAGTTTGTTATACTGTTTTAAGAGTAGTGTGTTCATCTGAATGATGAATTGAGTGATACAAGATATCCTCTAAGCATAGACTGCAGAATTAGAATAACTTATTCGTGTGGATTGCATAAAAGATTCAGTTCAAAATTCCTAAAAAGTTACTGACCACAACAGACACCTGAAGATGGCTGGAGGGTATACTAATAAAAACATTGTGACTATAATACCAATCAGGATGAGGATACTAGTCCAAGTTACTTCAGTGAATAATAATGATAATTTCTTATGTTAGAAATTCAGACAAGTATACAATTATTTTGTGACAATCGGATTTCAACAATTTGTTGATTACTTATGTGATTCTCAGATTTGGAAGATGTCAGAAATTCTATGTGAATTATCTTCCCCTGCCACTAGGGGGACAAATCGCCAATGGGATATTGGCGTGAGAATCAAAACCCTACGTCACTTATCACAGACCATGCACTAAGGGTAGTCGCGGTATCACCGTTCCCTAAAGCCTTCAACAAACCTTCAACAAACTTTCTAAGGCATTACTTCAGCATACTGTAACTGGCTGTTATAATAGCATACTGACCGAAGAACGAGAAACGACCCGAGAAGCTTCTTAGAGCCATTTTCCTAGCAATGACAGAACACCTATCACCACGACACCAAGAACTCTTAGAACAGATAAGTCTGGTCGCGAATTCCATCTAATTTGCAAACCCTTTTTGTTGTTAAACCCTTTTGTAAATCCTTGTACCTTTGTAAACCTTGTAAATTTTATAATACAAGTGTCTGCATTCTACTTTTGTGTTGTTCCTTCTTTGTCCGACAATTTGCCTTCAACTATGGAGAAATAAGGGCTCCTTCGAATCCGTAAATACTCTTAAAGATGTTTGTTTGTTCTTTGTTTAATGGCATGTCAACCTTTATGAGTTATTTAATGCAAAAGCCATCCTTGTAGAAGAACAGTAGTAGTACTATTTAACCCATAGCTGAGAGGATGAGGGAGTTCATACCTTTCCCATGGATATTAGTCTGAAAGTGAAACTAATAGTGTGACTCAGTTACTACAATATCACAGTCCAGTACTTAAGCCATTACACCACAGGGACTGCCCCTAATTTGGAAGAATTTCTCAGATTTAGATGAATCTAAACTGACCAATATTTATAGATTACTAAAACTAGCAGTACTTAGTTATATTATTAAAACTAGCAGTACTTATATTTGTCCTGGGTATGATGTTAAACTGCATCTAATGATGAAGTTTCAATTTTGGAGCTCTGGGGAGTGTGGAATGCCCCTTCACTGCCATTACTCCAAGGTTCACTCTAACCCAGAGTGGTAGTAGTACCTGTTAGGGTCTGATCTATGGGTTAAATAAAAAAAAAATGAGTTTAAAAATTTTTTTGAATACCCATCAAGAATAAATGAAACAAAATGTCTCCGGCATAAAATAACCCAACAAAGATTGACATGCCATAAAATCCAACTAACCAACTTACTCATATTACTAAAACTTACAGTACTTATTTATATTACTAAAACTAGCAGTAATTATATTACTAAAACTAGCATTATTATGTATGGGTAGTCAGATGGTCATTATTAAAAATGATGTTTGTAGAGTTGCTTTTATTAAAATTTAAGGTAATTATTTGTACTAGCAACAGAAAACACCCTCCAGGCGTCGTAAAAATTATTTTTGAAAGACATTGCCTGAGAGGGTGGGAGTTAAAAATTCAATGTCAGAGGGTTTGTATCATAAGTAAGCAAAATTCCCATTTATTAAAGGAGTAAAAAAAAAATAAAATAAAACAATTTGAAATGAAAACTGAGCCCCGTCCCTCTCAAATAAAATGTTGCGTGCATTTAATAATCAAACAATTATTTTGAATATTTCCCACATCAATTTTACACAAAATCGTAGGTAATTATTTATTTGTAAACTTTTTAGTTAACTTCTTGTTACTGTAAAAAAAAAAAAAAAAAAAAAGGGCAAGAGTAAAATACAATTTTTAAAATTGCTTACTCAAATTTTCGGTGTATATAGCATAAGAATATTGTGACATAATCTGTGACGTAGAGCTATGACGTAGTTTTTGTTACAAACAGAAATACAGACAATCTCCATTATTAATAAATTTAAAACGATTTTTTTTTGTTTTTATTGTTTATTTACTATGGGTTTACTGCCTTGTTTACACTGAGCGTGGTGTACAGAAGATCACTTTGGGTTCATTCAAAGATCTTTAGTTACCCTTGAAAACCCTCTAAATTTCTAAATATATTGAATAATTTTATTACTTTTCCAGTTATTTATTATTAACCTATTTTTTGAATTTTTAAATTAGGTTAAATTAAGTCTTTTTTTTTTTATTCAGCTAATGTGTCCCAATAATATAAAGTAGAAAAAACAAAATGGTGGCAAATAGTGGGTTGTGTGAAATGTGAATAACAACAAAAAAAGCAATAAAAAGAAGAAAGAGATTGTTTTGTCAAACAACCATTGGATAATGACTCATTTCAAAATTACAAACTGTATTCTCGTCATTGTTTTAACTGGTCAGTTTTCCAATTGTTATCAGGTCAAGTTAATATTCAATGACTAGTCTTATATGTTGAACTCTTAATCTTGAGTTTTAGGCAGAGCAGTATTTTACTATACACTGTAAGCCTGATATTTTAGGCTGATCAGTATTTTACTATACATTGTAAGTCTTTTCTATGCTTTCATCTTTACACAAATGTTTTCTTTGGTCAGCATTGACCAACACCTTTTGTGGTGTAATGATTATTGAGATAGATCAGGGATCACCAAACTTTTTTCACAGTGAGCCGGATAATTAAAAAAATAATGAGTGCGGGCCAGATAATTGAAAAAATAACGAGCGCGGGCCACATTATTATTGTGTTCAATACTTGCTAGCCAGAATGAAAGCTCTGAGAAAAAAATGTTAAACAAAATTTATCTTTCCATGTTATATTCATGGATGAGTGGTGTAAGATGCACAAAAACAAATTTAACTAATGTATTTATTTTCAAAACATTATTAGAGAACGTAATATTAGCAGAAAGATTTAGTGAGATTTGTGAAACTGAAGTATCGTCAATGTTTGGTTTGGAATTGCTACATCCAATCAAGAGAATTGCTTTCAAATGTTTATCAGTCAATTTCATTCGATGGGTTGATTTCACATATTTTCATTTTGAAAATGCTTGCTCGCATGCATAAGTTATTCTTTTTGAAGAAACAAGTACTGTTGGCAGGCTTGATAAAATTTTCCGTGGGTTGTATGCGGCCCGCAGGCCATAGTTTGGTGACCCCGGGTTATCTTCTAGTGAGTTCAATTTTCTCTTGGTATCTCATAGTTCTGGCTTTGTGTTACAACTGAGCTTAATAAATGATTTGAACTCCAGTCGTGCTATTGTGTTCACTTCTAGACTAATATCCTTAGTGAAGGTATGAACCCCCTCACCCCCCAGCTATGTGTTAAATACCACCGCTACTTTCTACAAGGATGGCTATGGTATTAGATAACCCATGAATGTTGATATGCCATTAAACAAAGAATACAAAGGAAATCACCCATGTTTTCACTTGTTCTTCGTGTTGTCCATATGTTATATCATCTTTGCACACATCTTTATTTGGGTTTTTAAATATTCAATCTTGATATATTTTATCTATGCTTTGTGGAGATAGAGGACGTCTGTTTAGAGGGACACTGGTGGGAGAGCACCGGCAACTCGGGTGTTCCTATAAATAAATTTAATAGGAAGCACGTCGTGTAATGGTTAAAGTCATAGGAAATGGACTCGTCGCCCCGAGTTCAAATCCTGGACGTGGTAATTGCATTTCACTTAGCGCTAATACCCTTGGGAAAGGTATGAATTCTACTCTCCCTCCAGCTATGGGTAAATAGTAGGGTAGACTGGGCTCTTTAACCTTGCTTAGGCAACCGGTCTAGGAGAAGGAAAACTCTGAATTCAAACCTGTTAAACTCCGCTTAAGAAATTGACCTTGTGTCGCATCCTGCTCGTGCGGAGGGGTCGGTAAATATATATAAATAAATTTTCCACAGATGCATTGACAAGTACCCCAAAAGCCGTAGATTCCTGATGATAATAGAGATGTCTTTTGGATTTTCTCCAGAGCTCCTTTAGCCAGGTTCTAGCCCTAATCCCCTTGGGTGACAGACCAATCTGCCTTGGGAGGCCCTACCAGGATCTTGAGTTCCAGAGAGCATAGCTCTGACACTACCTTGTGGCATGGTAGTGTCAGAGCCAGGCCCCGATACAACCTTGTGGCATCATGGTAGTGTCAGAGCCAGGCCCCGACACTACCTTGTGGCATCATAGTAGTGTCAGAGCCAGGCCCCGACACTAACTTTTTTCATGACCGTCCCGAACAAAAATTATCAACCGTCCTGAATGGGGTTTGGACCGTCCCGAATGGGGTTTGGACCGTCCCAAAATCAAAATATTTTTGTTTAATTCATTAGCATCATCTATACTTGTCAGTCATCAGTAGCATAATAACATGTAATAAAACATTAAGAAAAGCTGAAGCAGTGATAATTCTGGACATTTGGACAAAAAATCCATTTCCTAGTGTGTTTTGAGCTAAAAAATACTTTTTTACTTTAAGTTACACTGAGTAGGGTTAGTAGTACATAATTCGGTCCTTTTAAACTATCTCCCTCCACCATTATTCATTACATGGCTTTGAGAATAGACCTGCGGTGCTGTAGCCTCATTTTGAGGTCAGCATTCGGGCAATCACTGGACGGCCAATATTGGAATGTAGTACTAACTTTTAGGAAAATTTTTTACCGTCCCCGGCAAACTGTCCCAGATGACGTATTGATCATCCCGGATGTAATTTTTATTATCCCCGGGACGATGGGACGGCGTTAATGTTGAGCCCTGGTCAGAGCTCATCCTGCCATGGTGAGGAGGAGTTGGTCTTTTAGGATGTAAAGATATAACTATAATAACTCCAATGAATTTGCAAATTCCATATGAATTTCCATTCTGTTCATTTGGACCAATTGTATCAATGATAACACTGTTGATATTATGTCTCACTCTGTTTCAAAAAATAATAAGCACACTGAGCAATAGGTACTGCTATCCAATGGTGAGCAATATGAGAAATAAAAATGTGTATACTTAAATTTAGTTGGATTCTAGAGCGTTTGGCTAGGAATCACAAGGCTCCTGGTTTGATACCAGCCCTTGTTAACTCAGCGTATGAGTAGCACAGGGATCTTTGCGGTAAAGTGTGGAGCTGATGGTAGGTGTGTCACTCTGCCTCAGACGCTAAAAACAATCTCTTTGGTCTAGCGCTAGTGAAAAGGGGATAGACTCCCTCGCTGTATGGCTGATACTGACATTAGGCCTCCCCGACGCTCATAATCTTATAATGCATTAAGTCATCCTAAAAGAGGGTAACCTAACACAGGATATTTGGTAGGGAAAAATACAAGTCAATTAGTTGTAAGATTTTCACTATAAGCACATTGTGTGATAGATACTGTTAGCCAGTGATGAGCAATATGAGATTTAAAAGATAAGTTTGATATGAAAGAAATTAATCCTTTCTTTTTTAGTTCCTGAGGTGTAGCATAGGGCCAGTCGTGTCGTAGTAGTAGTAGTTAGTAGTATTAATAGTCGTTAGTTCAGAAACAACATGTGCAAGTCATATAGTCACAAAGGGGTTGTTTATTCCTTTATAGGCTCATGGGTTCTTTTTCAGAGAGAGAGAGAGAGAGAGAGAGAGAGAGAGAGAGAGAGAGAGAGAGAGAGAGAGAGAGAGAGAGAGAGAGAGAGAGAGAGAGAGAGAGAGAGAGAGAGACGGTCAAATTTGTAAATAATGTTCAGTACTACTATGCAAACCCATACGGGGTAACCAGGGAAGTCCCATCTGCCTCTTACCAAGGCCCAGCCAAAAGAGAAAGATTTTTCTCTGCTTCCGTTTCTTGTCCCGGGGTGAGAGGGTCACCCACTTCTGCTTCCGGTCAAAGCCGGAACTTCCGTTTTTATTTTTAAATCTAGTTCTGGTGTCATTCATTGGTCAATTGCTGGCACCCGTTGAGTGTTTACCCTTCTAAACTTTAACCTTTGTTCTTATTTCTTTTTCTTCTCTTTCTCCAGAAATCTGAATACAGTTTTCTTTTCAGTCCCCAAATTCCCCATAGACCATAATAATTATGCTACATAAGTGAATGAATGGACGATAAGTAACTTGCTGTATAATTTGTATTAAAAGGAGAGGAAGAGTTTCGTATATCATTGGCCTAATTCTTTTGTCTCATACCCTGTAAAGTCTGATAACAGTACAAAGCCATAAAGACGGAATTAAGTGCTGTGGGTGACTAGGCTATACTATATGGGAGGCTCTCCTGTCTTCAGTGACATGTTTTTGGTGATTGCTTCTTTGTTTGTTGAACCAATTGTTGGTTTTCTCCTCTGCACAGTTCATTAAATCCAGTCTATGCTTAGTTAGAGAAGCTTTGGCTCAATGAGATCCCTTAGCTACCCTGTACCTCCTTACCAGGTTTAGCTGACCTGCCAAAGCTGTTGCTTGGGGTGTGGTCGCTGTCACATGCAAACAGTATAAATAGAACCGGAGGTGAGACCTGAATATCAAGACTAGGGGGAGGGAGTAAATACCCTGAAGGGATATAGATTTGAATGTTATCTCCCCCCTCTCTCTCTTTCTCTTTCTTTCTTTTTTTTTTTTTTTTAGAGAGAGAGAGAGAGAGAGAGAGGTACTAATTTTTTTCTGAAAACCCCATAAACTCTTTATTATTAATTTAAATTTGGGCCAACAATTTATATAGATTGATGAGTTATGTGGGAGTTATGTGAGTTATAGTGAATTATGAAAAAAAAAATAATACGAGGGTGAGTTATGAGGATGGCTTTGGAATTAAATAACCCACAAAGGTTGATGTGCAATTAAAACCAAAGAGACCAAACAAATGGTGGCATTTACAAAAGAAGCTTAGATTTTTTTTCTTTTTTGACAATAGGTGTTTGAATGATCAAGCTTTGATTTGTTAAGAGGGATGAGGATGCTTAGGGCTTCAGAAAATCTTGGATTGGCTCAGTAACTTTCACATATAAGACCTAAAGTTTTGTACTATTTGTTTTTTTAAAGGGAACTCTTATATGTCATCAAATATGATAATATAAACGTATATTTGTATTCTTGAAAAACAGTACATTATATAAAATAACTTTTTTTAAATCAATTTTTTTTTTAGAGTAATTTTTTCAACTGACAATAGAATTAATATTTATTGTGCTTTACCATGGATTTAGGGGGCATATATTTTTGAAAGGAGATTCTCTTCCCAGTATAAAACTTTGGACCGTAGTTTTTTTTATTTGGGTGCTAGGGGCATTGACACATGATATATCTACTACATAAGTGGTAAATTCTGTCTGTCCTGTGTATAAGCAGTTACTGCTTACACCAGTGATCCGATCATGATGAAATTTTATATACATGTTAAGCTAATATGTATGTATGTCTGAATGAAACTATGAAAATAAAACAGTTAACGACAAAATAAATAAATGAATAAATATATATATATATTTATATATATACACATTAACACAACATCTTTTTAACGTGGGGATTTTTATGGGACATCCAGCGAGGATCCAATTTGCTATTCAGTAATAATGGATCTGCAAGACTAACTTGCTAACCATTACATCACATATTTTTGTCTCCCCTCTACCGAGGTGATGCTGGGTATCTGCTTCTAGTTAAAATAAAAAAATATAAAAATTGGGGATCAATTTAACATTTGATTGAATATAAATCATCTTTCTCTGTCTAAACAATATCTTTGATGTGTTTAAACTTTGGACTGTACATTGCTTACAAAATGAAGAGATTTAAAAATTTTGGACCATATTACCTTAAGGCACCCCTTTTCAATTTCATTTCATTAGGTCATTTTTTTCATTTACACCGTCAATATCCGGTTGCTTGTTAGGGGTTAGGGTTAGGTTAACCCTACCCCCTAACAAACAACCGGATATTGATGGTGTAAATGAAAAAAAATGGCCTAATGACACAAAATCGAAAAGGGGTGCCTAAGGTAATACAGTCCAAAATTTTTTCTTTAGGTTTTATTATTTGTATATGATTACAATTAATAAGAATTGGATAATGTGATTTTCTTTTTCTTTCTTCATTTTCATTTTTAACAATGTTAAAATTGTCTGGAAAATGTCATAAATGTCTTTATTAATGTCTATATAAGTGAAGAAATGATTTTATGATCCTATTGTAGTTTCAGTATTATTTTCATGCTATATGAATTGTGATATTTTATGACTTGTCATTTAACAAACTTTTTAAATGTTTTTTTTAAAAATTTTATTTTATTTTGTTTTACCAAGATTGTTGTCACTAAACGTAACCAAAATAATCTAAAATGGTCAAAATACAAAAAAAAAAAAATGATTGGAATGACAACTACTTTTATTCTATTTTTCTTCTCTTGAAATACTAAGATATCACGGAATTTCTTTTGTTAATTTTTTTTTTTTCTTACATGCAAAATTTTAAATGATTTTTTTTTTCTTTTTTTCATCATCTTGTTTTCTATGTAAATGTGTCTTTGAGGAGTTTTGGTCATTATTTATTGAATTACATGAATGGACGACATCTTTATAGTATCCATTCCCTAGAGCAAAGAAGACTTTTGTGAATACACAATTCTATTTCGTGGGATGGGCAATAAAACAATCTTTTTTCACGTCTTTTTTTCTATGAACACAGTAATTAAGTTATATAAATTAATTAAAAAATAAATCTTGTTTAGACCATTTGAAAATATTTAGGATGAAAATAATTCAGTAAAATTTGTTGAAACCAATATTCAATTAATAAAAAAATAAAAGCAAAATGGAATATATATATATATATATATATATCAAGATTTTTGTACTTTTTGACACACCTTGTATTCTGAAAAATTTTTTTTTTTATATAATCATTTAATAATAGGAGAGATGCTGATAGGTACACGTCTTGCATCCCTGACACACAAAAATCTAAAAGGACACAGTAAAATCATATCCATGCATCCCATTGTTTTTCTTTTTCTTCCCTCACCATTTCAAGCTAACTGTAAATACATTTGAATAGATATTGATTACACAGGATAGGTTACAAGGCAGGGGTTAATGACTAAATAAATTTTCCAGGGACTCATTCAAAGCAAATATGTGCATCCAAGGACACTAAATCAAAAAGCTATCAGTATCACTATAACCATTTAATAACAGTTAGCTCAGTCGGTAGAAAATTCGACTAGGAACCACAATGTTCCTGGTTCAATATCGGCCCTCGCCAACTCAGCGTATAAGTAGCACATGGATCTGTGCGGTAAAGTGAGGAGCTGATGGTAGGTGTGGCGCTTCACCTCAGATGCCAGAAGAATCTCCTCAGTCTAGCGCTAGTGAAAAGGGGATAGACTCTCTCACTGTCTGGCTGATGCTGACTTTATACCACTACCGATGAGTAAATTGGGATTTATTCAGTTTACCAGGGAAGCATAGACTCAATTTTATAAGAAATCAAATTCAGCAAATATTAGATAAAAAAACAAAATTCTTTGCCAAAATATTTAAGAATTAAGAAGAATTATAGAATCATTGATTTTGGCATCTGGCTGAGAATCAAAGATCTAGCCAAATTTCTGAGCCCATGGCTGACTAAATACAACATACCTTTTCAAAAATGACTTGAATTATGATGCTGTATAAAAATAGATTTGAATTTGTTTTTTTTAGCATCTAGTTATATCAAAGCTAAGATAATTCTTGTAAAATGTGATGCATACTTTTTGGTTAAAACCTATGAGAAGAAAGACATTGTGTTGTATTTTGCAATCTCTGGGTATGTCAAATATTTTGTGATTTGCTTGAAGCATTGCTAAACAAAGTTATAAAGTATTCTATTCTATTTTATTTATTTATTCATTTTTTTTTTGAAGGCTATTGCAATGCAAAAGTAAGTGTTCAAGGTCTTATTAATTTCTAAGTATCTTCATCTTCAGAGACGTTTTCAATATATTTTGATATTGAAAACTTCTCTGAAGATGAGGATACTTAAGAATTAATAAGATATATATATATATATATATATATATATATATACACACACACATATTATTGCCCTGATGATGGTCAATATAACCAATATATATGAAAACCCGAACACTTGAAAGTAGGAAGAACTATTTATTCATTCATAGATAAATATGTCCTCTGAATATATGTTTTTTTAAAAATATTTCTATACTTACACACACACACACACACACACACACACTATTTAATATGATTTATATATTAGGATATTTTTCCTTTTCCTTTTTTCAATTCTATTTTGTTACATTTTTTTATACCTTATATTCAACAAAAATTTCTTGCTGTCTACATCTTCATTTTTTTTTTAATAATTCCCTTGTATCTGATTAATCAAGTATATTGATAAACAAAAAGAATTACCAACGTTTTATTTGTAAAAAAAACTATCAGTTGTTAAAGGGGTGTACTTATTTTACGTATGTGAAGGGGAAGATATCTCATATGAAAACAACCAAAATGGTTTCCTCTTTTTGAACAAAAAACATTTTTGAATAACCATTTGATCCAGGTTCATGTAATCTGTTAAATCTTGACCAAACATTTTCTATTTTTATTTTATTTATGTTGATATTGTATGCAAATTATTTCTATCTAATTATTTATCAAAAAAAAAAAATGTTTTTCTTGTAACTATTCTGTGTATGTCAGTTCTTTTTTGGCTTCTGTTTATATGAAAGTAATTCTGTTATTAGCATGCGTGATATTCAGTGCTTTTTCTGTCTTTCTTTTGTTGGACCATATTACCTTTAGGCACCCCTTTTTGATCTCGATTAAGAAAGGACATGTTTTTCATTTACACCGTCAATACCCGGTTGTTTGTTAGGGGTTAGGGGTTAGTTTTATAATTTAAAAAAAAAATCTAAAAATCGTCTGTTAAAACAACCGGATCGGATATTGGCAGTGTAAATGAAAAACGTGTCCTTTCTTAATCAAGATCAAAAAGGGGTGCCTAAAGGTAATAAGGTCCCTTTTGTGTGCGTTATTTTAATCCTTTACCCAATATTTATGCTTTTTACCTGCATACTTATATGTAAGAATGGTATATCGGCACTCATATTTTTAACATTTTGCTTGGAACAATAAATACTCTTCCCCCTCTGTGTGTTTGTATGTATATATGTGTGTGCGTGTGTAATGAATATACTAGATGGTATACCAATTGGTACTTATTTACTTAGCTTAGTTTAGTACAAGGTCCGCACAGAACTCGTTAACGATGATCTGCTAGTCTAGCTTGCTAAACATTATACCACCCTAATATAGGTATTTACCTAACCATGGGTAGGGGTATTTGCCTGTCATCCCACTTATGAGGGCGTGACACAAGGACGTTTTTATGTGGGCCCACCCATAAGTTGAAGCTCCATGGGTAGTAGGCACAAAAAATGCGTTGATCCCATTGGCATTCCCCTCAAGGGTAATAAGCCCAGCCATGCTCCTTTAAATCAAGGGGGTACGTATTGCCTGGGGGGATATCCCTCTGGGATCAACGCTGTTAATTACTTTATTGGTCCAGCGGCTGAAGCTCACTGGACCCCCGGCTGGTGTGACACAAGGTCGAAAGTATGAGGCATCCAGCAGGGATCAATCTTGCTATTCAGTAGTAATGGGTATATGAGACAAGCTTGCTAAACATTATGCTATGATGGGATGCCCTTTGTACAACCCTAATGTATGTTATACTTGTGCATGTAGGGAAAAAGATGAAGAGAAGGGGAGAAAAGGTTTCCTGGCGAGGAAAATTCTGTATCACTGTTTGTGGTGTAGTGATAAAGAAATGAATGACAAACAGGCAAGGGTTAACGGACAAGGAAAGATGTATTTACAAGGTGTGTCAAAAAAAGTATTGAGATTTTTTGTACTTTTTGATACACCTTGTATTTTGAAAAAAAAAAAAAAAAAAATAATGTTCCATTCATTCATCTATTATTTTTATCTTGATAAATACAGCTTTAAACTTGGTACTTTTTTGACACACCTTGTATTCTGAAACAAATTAATAGATGGAACATTTTTTTTTTTCAGAATAAAAGGTGTGTCAAAAAGTACAAAAAATTTCAATACTTTTTTGACACACCTTGTATAATTCTATAGAAAAGCAATTTATTATACAGCTAGAGAGTCCATTTGGCTAAGGGTTCTATTTGGGTTGGCGGTTAGGGTTATGCAGTAGCAAAAGGAAAAAGAGGTTTGGTGTTCAGAGCATTGGCTGCCTTGCTTTATGTTGCTGTGGTAAGAAGGTCAATCCTGGGGCATGATTTAACATTGCAGGATCAATTAAATGTGTTTGGTTTGGTTTACGGCATATCAACCTCGGTGGGTCATTTAATGCCGATAAAGTTTTGAAATAAATCAATTCTTAATGCATAATACAATTGTTTATAAGCTCATGTTTTTCTATTTAACCCATAGATGGGACCCTAACAGGTACTACCACTCCGGGTCAGAGTTGACCAGGGAGCAATGGTGATGAAGGGGTGTTCCAAATTCCCCAAACCTCCAAAACTGGAGCCTCACCATCAGATAGAGTTTAACGTCATTCCCAGGACATGTAGACCCGCAGCCACCGTCTTCTAGGACCCATATGATAGAAAGGGGTTGGGGCTTGCCATAAGGGCAATAGGGTTGGGAAAATCATATAGGTGAATTAAATGTGTGTAGGGTCATTAGGAATCAAATTGAATATGTGATGTGGTGTCTAATTGAAGAGTATGTAATTTTCTTTCTATACTTATCTGTATCTGTGGTATCTGCTATTCTGGTTCAGAGTAGATGTTATTCTGCATCTGTTGTTGGGCTGGTTGCCTTCCCTGGAACAACTTGGGTTCTTTTGGGATGTCTTGTCTTGTGCCGTTGATAGTTTTTAGTAACAAACACAAGATGTTCTTGTTTTTTTCTTCTTTCTTTGAGCTCTTTATTATTTCAAATCCAAGTTGGAGATTTGGGTCTTGAACAGACACACTGCTATTTTGATGGATCTCTTTCGAACACCTCAGCCAGACTCTCGCATCCGTCCACTTCGAAAAACTTTGAACTGACTCCCTCCTCTCACTATCATCCTTTCACTCTTCGCCCTGTTGGCACTTTTCAACCAATCATTTCTACATTTCCACATCTCATTATTTTACATATGGCTTCTAGCAGTTCTTTCAGTGATGTTATATTTGTTGGGTTCTTCTTGGTAGTATTGTTGTATACTCTCTTTCCTTACTTTCTTGCTTCTATTCTTCTTGCGTCTCTTCTAGCGTCTGGACTTCGTCTTGGGGACTTCGTGTCTGGTCTTCTATTGGGGATTTCTCTTTATCAGAAGCCCTATGTCATTGGTAGTTTTTAGATAATAACACAAGACTTTGATTTACTTAGATCATATTTTATTCTGAAATCCCCACCTGTGCAGATTGAGTCGGCAGCGTGCATAACACGACTGACCACTGTCATGGTCTTGGCCGATCTGACTAAAAATCTCTTTCTAATCTAAACTGGAAGAGGGTCTTCTCCACCGATTTTCACAGTATCCACCAGAAGGATCAGGATGAGGTCAAGCCTTGTCATTAAATCCTTCAAGGCCGTGGGCTGCAACTTATAACAGCCATTTTGGTTTCTACACTACTCTACACAAGTATTAGGAATCTAATAATTATGTAACAGTATGAGGGAAATGGAAGAGCGTTCTTCTTCTTGAGTTGGTTGCAGATTTAGCCATAAAGTGTTTCGGGGTTGATATATGGTACATGGGGGTGTGGATGCGATGTTACACAGGGTATTCTGTGTAAGGTTCTCTTGCTTGAGGGAGCTGGTGTACAGTCTTATTTTTTTTATCTTGACAAAAGAGCTATGAATAATGTTGAGATTTGACTAACGTGCAGAAAAGGTGCTGACTGATCTTAAAAGAATCACTAAGTTTATAAATAAATCTGGTGGGGTCTGCATGGCATAGTGGCTAACGAACTGAACTGTGACATGGACAGGACACAACTGGTATGTTGTTACTTCTCTCTAGGCCAGAAGAGTGAAAGAGAGGTTTTTGAGTTTGCAGTTTTTTTCTTTTAAATACTGCTGGCCACCCACCTGGCGGATATTGGTGGACACGGGGACATAATTACCTTTCATATCTTCTATTATTTGAGAGATGTAATCCCATCATTGGTAACCATTAGAAGTAGCTAATTGCTCTCTCCCTCCCTATATACACCTAGACCCTTTTTGTTGTGTTGAACTAAGGGGGAACTTATTTTATCATCTTAATGGTCGTCTGGCCTAAAAAAAAGGTTCAGAAATTTAATTAAATAGAAAAAAAAAAATAGTAGAATATGTATATTTACTTACCCCTCTGCATAAGCAGGATGTGACACAAAGTCAATTTATTAAGGGGAGTTTAACAGTTTTGAATTCAGAGTTTTTTTGTTCTCCTAGACTGATTGCCTAATCAAGGTTAAAGAGCCCAGTCTGCCCTATTATTTACTCATAGCTGGAGGAAGAATAGTTGGATTCATGCCTTTCCCAAGGGTATTAGCGTTATGGGAAATGTACACAGCCTTGTCCAGGATTTGAAATCGGATTGACGAGTCCATTTTCTTTGACTTTATCCATCACACCACGCGCCTCCATAAAAAAAAAAATAAAGATAAAAAAAATAGTAGAATATGACTGGGGAGGAATTGATATTACACTGATCACTGTTCAAATTCTGGGGTTTGGTTTAGTTTCTTTGTTTAATGGCATATCAACAACCTGTGGGTTATTTAATGCTAAAGCCATCATTGTACTAGAACAGTCGTAGTACTATTTAAATCATATATGGGGCCAAATTTTTTCGCTTACTTAGGCTCTGATTCTAGACAGAAATGCCAAGGAGCAACATTTTGATCTCAAGCAGAGCACTCTTATTATTGCTGAAGATAAAGAAGAAAGACAAAAAAAAAAAAAAAAAAAGTTACACTGTTTATTATATTGAGAAATGCTTTTGATTAAAAAAAAAACAAAAAAAAAAAAACTGCTTTGATATTTTTTCTGCCAAGTAACTCAATAAAGAGATTAACAATTATTCTGCTTATAAACAAAACAACTAACGGTAATATGCAAACTAACCCTCACTAATGATCTCTCATGAATAAAATAAACTCAGCATCTTTTTGTCTAAAATTTTGGATTTTGTTATAAAAATGATACTTTACAATAAAAAGACTTTGTTGCTTTTTTCTTTTCAAAATAATGATATTTTGGTGATATAAAATGAACCAAAACATTGTCCTCATGTTACTTTTGTGTCATTGTAGTGTCATTGTAGTGTCATTGTAGTGTTGTCTACTTCTTTGATCAAGTGTGTATTTACTCAACCTCTCCGCACAAGCAGGATGTGAAACAAGATCAATTTTTAAGCGGAGTTTACCAGGTTTGGATTCAGAGTTTTCCTTCTCCTAGACCGGTTGCCATGCCAAGTTTAAAGAGCCCAGTCTGCCCATAGCTGGAGGGAGAATAGTTGGATTCATACCTTTCCCATGGGTATTAGCGCTATATGAAAGTGCAAACAGTCTCGTTCAGGATTTGAACTCAGTTCATCATGTCTGTTTTCTATGATGATAACCATTGCACCACAAGTAATAAATCTTTTTGTCATTCAAGCAATTTTTCAACAAAATTATTTAATTAAAATTATTTAAAAAAAACTTATTTTATATATTCTTTGGTTTGGTATGTCTATTTTCTATAGCGATGACCATTGCACCACAAATGCCTCCTCTTTGATCAAGTTCTAAATCTTCTTGTTGTGCAAACAATTTTTCAACTAAAATTATTTAAAAAAAACTTATTTTATATATTCTTTGGTTTGGTATGTCTATTTTCTATAGCGATGACCATTGCACCACAAATGCCTCCTCTTTGATCAAGTTCTAAATCTTCTTGTTGTGCAAACAATTTTTCAACTAAAATTATTTAAAAAAAAATTATTTTATATATTCTTTGGTTTGGTATGTCTATTTTCTATAGCGATGACCATTGCACCACAAATGCCTCCTCTTTGATCAAGTTCTAAATCTTCTTGTCGTGCAAACAATTTTTCAATTATGATTTTTTTTTTTTCCAATTCTTTAAAAAAAAAATATTCTTTGGTTTGGTATGTTGGTTCAATTTCAGACTTATTGAAAGAGAAATGGATTTATCTTATAGGTGTTCATAAAAAATAACCTGGTACTTTATGAGCTTTTAATGGAAGTGTCAGACATCTGTTCAGCATAACTGCTGATATAGTAAATAAAAATAAATAAAAATTTAAAAACAAATAAGGAAAAAAAAAAAATTCTCACCTTTTGTATTAGAATTCATCGGATATTACTAGAGTGAGTCAAAAGGTGTGTTAAAGAAATATTGAGACTGAAGCTGTATTTATTTAGACCAGTGGTTCTCAACCGGGGGCCACTTGGACCCTGGGGACCCATGAAACATTACTGGGGGTTCACACACAAAAGAAAAAATTGGATGTCCACAGTGATATTTTTAGTGGTCCATAGAGCAATTCTACTTCAAAACAACTGTTATTACTGAGAATTAAAATTTCTACAGTAATCTATGACATATTGAAATAATAGAATTAGAAATATTTATGTAGCTATCAATTTTTTGTGGCAATCAAGTAGAAGAAAAACAAATTTCATTTGAGAGTGTCCTAAATTCAAAGTTACCTAAACGAATGGAGATGAAAATCACCCATCTTTTCTGAGATAGTAGGCGGCAACCTTAGATGTTTTTTTTTCATGATGAATATCCAACTCTCTCTTGCTTTTCTGTGGAATGGCTATGGGTTCAACAAAAAAAAAAAAAAATCAGAGTAATTGGTAATTTGCTTGAAGCATTGTTAAGTATGTTATAATATATTAATAATTTGAAAGCAATTACAATGCACATAAAAAATAAAAACAAAAAGATGTTATTGTTTGTCTTATCGATTTCAAAGTATAACTTTATCTTCAGAGACAAATTCCAGAAATGGACGCGTTTTTTTTTTATGTTGTTATTTTTTTTGTTGTTATAAACACGCGGCTCGTGGTGTTCTTTTTTTTAAACACCACGCGGAAAGCCGTAATAGTTATTTAACCGTTCATTCAATTTCAAATTTATTATTTTCATCTATTTATATATTTATGTATTATTCATTTGATATATGTATAATGAAATGTACATACTATGAGGAATGTGTATTTTTATTCGTCTCTGAAGATAAAGTTATACTTTGAAATCGATAAGACAAAAAATAACATCTTTTTGTTTTTATTTTTTATGTGCATTGTAATTGCTTTCAAATTATTAATATATTATAAAAAAATCAGAGTTAAAGGTGTTCATGATTTAAAAAACGTTGAGAACCAGTGTTTTAGAAAGAAATGAACAATGGATGAAATATTCATTTTCTTCAAAGTAATACCCTGGCATTCACCACACTTATTCCAGTGAGTTTTTCATTGGTTGAAGCATCTCTGAAACTCTTATGATAATGACCATCTTACAACCTTGTGGTAATATGGATAAGGACTGTTAGTTAATTATCATATACATTCTCTAGATTTTCTTATTGTGTTATGTTAACATTATAATTGAATTTGCATCTGCTGAATTAAGTTTATTACTACTGATTTAGGGCAGGCTTAGCTCAGTCGGTAGAACGTTTGGCTAGAAACCTCAAGGTTCTTGGTTCGATACCGGCCCTCGCCAACTCAGCGTAGCACAGGGATCTGTGCAGTAAAGTGAAGAGCTGATAGTAGCACTCCACCTCAGATGCTAAAATAATCTCCTTGGTCTAGTGCAAGTGAAAAGGGAATAGACTCCCTCGCTGTCTGGCTGCCCCAAGGACTTTACTTTTACTTCATCATCATCATGTCGCGCATGTAGCACGGGTATCGACAACAATCTTACGCCAACCCTCCCTATCATTCATTTGACCTGGAAGCTTCTCTGCGGAACAGCCAACATCTTCGCATAGCTGGTCAATGTAGGTCCTTGCTGGGCACCCCACACTTGCATGACCATGTGTTGGCTTCCACAGGAGAACGTTGCTTATGAGTTCATCCTTACTTCTCCAGCAGTGTTCTGCGTGCCTTTTCCGTCTCACTCGGATAGTTTGTGAGATGGGGGGCAGGTGGCCATACAGCTGTTTCCTTGTGGGGTGCTGTTTCCATGACTTGTTCAACACTGCTCGCAGCATCCTTGTGCAGCTCCCATCTAGCTTATTCTCAAGACGTTTAGTTAGGGTCCAGGTGGTGCAGCCATATAGCAACACCGACACAACCACATACTACTGATTAATATAATGATTTGTGTTTTTGCTCTTGTTTTATTTGGCCATTGTCTTCTACTCGGTTCAGATTTCATTAATCTACCCCAATTGGGGGATCAGTTTTTTTTGTTCAGACAATTTGAGTATTTAACTTATCACCTTTTTTTTTTTTTTTTAGTATTTTACTTAAACTACTGATAGTATACAAAATTTTAAGTTTATGAAGGGAATTACTACCTTTTTTCTATACTATTTGGTATATTTGCATATAAATTTCATTTATAAATTTATTAAGCAGAGTTTGAATACAGAATTTTCTTTCTCCCAGACCGGTTAAAGAGCCCAGTTTGTTCTACTATGTTACCTATAACTGGGGGGAAAATAGTTGGATTCATACTTTTCCCAAGAGTATTAGCACTATGTGAAATGTAAGCTGCCTCCACCAGAATTTGAACTTGGTTTGCTGTGTCCATTTCCCACGAGGATAACCATTACACCACGAACACCCCCTGCATATATTGTATCTAATTCTATTTGGGTTTAGGCTGAACTTGCACAAAGGTGTCAAAATTAGATTGACCCAGAAAAAACAGAACCCAAATTATTTATTTATTTTCCCATTAAACTAACCTTAAACCCCAACTCCGACCTTAGCCCTAACCCCTAAACATAAGCCTAAGCCTAACCACTAAGCCTAACCTTAAACCCCCCTAGTTAAAATTAACAGTTTTATTACAAAATTTGTGGGTTCTGTTTTTTCTGGGTCACCGGTATACAAGGTGACCCAGAAAAAACAGAACCCAAATTATTTATTCATTTTCCCATTAAACTAACCCTAAACCCCAACCCTAACCCTAATCCTAACCCTTACCCTAACTCTAACCCTAAACTCTTACCCTAGACCCCCATAGTTAAAATTAATAGTTTTATTACAAAATTTGTGGGTTCTGTTTTTTCTGGGTCACCTTAATTTTGACACCATTGTGCAAGTTCAGCCTTGGGGTTAACACCAAGAATGCATCTTAGACATCTTTTTTAATTTTTCTAAAATTCTTTTGGTTTGGAGAAAATGTTTGTTCCATTGAAAAGAATATTTAAGTCTTATTCCCATTTTCTGAAGAAAAAACTTGTGTATTTAGATGTTTGTTATGTAATGCATTAGATCAAATTTTGATTAATGGATTTTTATTATCCTTATTGATTCTGGAATCATTCTAGTGTATCAGATGTTGATGGACTTAGCAAGTCTTGCATTTCCATCAGTAAATTATTTATCTATATCTATTGATAATAGAGATTAGGTCTCTATTTGTCTATAACCAAAACTACGTCACTGCAGACGTCACAGTCATTTCAGGAATTAAAAAGTTTATCAATGAGTATTTAATTTATGTAGGGGGTGTGGCCTATTGTTGGTATCAGCTGGACAGCAAGGGAGTCTATTCCCTTTTCACTAGTGCTAGACCAGTGAGATTATTTTATGTGTCTGAGGTGGAGCGCCACACCTACCATTAACTCCCCACTTTACTGCACAGAAGCTGTGCTACTCATACGCTGAGTGGGCAAGTGCCGGTATTGAACCTGGGAACTTGTGGTTCCAAGGCAGATGCTCTACTGACAGAGCTAAACCGTTCCTAATTTAATTTATAGTCAGTATCATTACTACATAAAAATATCAAAATTCTATGAAAAATCAATTAATTGTCAAATTTTCAAGAAAATTTATATACTTATTCACCTTTTGATGAATTTATGTTTAAGATAGTTTTTCCTAAAATATATTAGAGGAAGTAGTTTTTTACATTATTTTATATGAAGTTCGAACAAAATATAGTTTACTAGTACGAGCCTGAATAATTAAATCAGAAATTTTTAGAAAAGATTTGGAGGTCCCTACTGTTGTAAAACAAAACAAATATCTCAGAGGAGTGAATATGATACTTTTTAAGTTGGTAATTCATTAAAAATTTTTTTAAACGTTTTATTTAATTTATTTACCCCCCCCCCCATCCCAAGGCATTATCTTTCAAAAATTAATGAATTTTTACTCTGCCTGGAGTGCGTTTGATACTAGCAAAAAAATGCACCCTCCAAGCACAAGTATTTAAGTTTTGGTATAATTAAATATTATATTGATTTAGAAAGACTAATGAAATTAAATACGACCACAAAAAAGATTAGACTTATTTTTACTTTATTCTAATCAATTTTAATATAAAATCATACAAAGGATTGCTTTTAATGTTTGAGAATAAAACAATAATATTAGAAATCAATAACACTGAGTTATTATTTATTAAACACAGTTTTGTTAAAACCAGTATGCAAATTATTTGCAACATATTCTATGTAAACATTTATTTCTTAATGATATACATACATCTCATGATTTTAAACACATTAAATACCCGTCCTACGGGGCAGGGGTCTGGTGTGCTTTAGCCACTGGACTTGTGTTATTAATTAATCGTTGATATCCCCCAGGCAACACCTGCCCCCTTGATTTAAAGGGGCAGAGCTGGGTTTATTTCCCAATGCCTGAGGTGCCCCCCTTGAGGGGGAATGACCATGGGATCAATGCATTTTTTGTGCCTACCACCCACGAGCTTCGGCTAGTCCCACATAAAATGTACTTGTGTCACGCCCTCATGAGTGGGATGAGAGGCAAATACCCATTAATAATATGGGCTGTTTTGAGGCAAATCTATCTCAGCAAGACCGTAATAGAAAAATAACACTCTGACCGAAGCGATCTGGATCTTCACTTTAAGTATTGCCAGGCATTTGTTTGTGTGGGTGTTGATATGTGATTCAATATTCTATTTATAACTTTTCTGTTATTTGTCACATGGCGTGACGAAATATAAGGGTTGAGTTAATACAGTTCTAAGTGACAATTATCCGTAGGTTGCAGGTTCAGTCCTGACCACGGTGAAGATAACAGAATACTTAACGTAACTTAACACTTGTACCCGGTCATGGTTAACAGAATGAGTGTAATCTACCCCAATGGATTAAAGAAAAGGTTCTGTTTGAAGTTCCATGAAGGCTGATGAGAAGTTTCCCAAGTTCGACAAGAGAAAAACTGAAGAAGGCCAGAGGGCACATCAGCTGAAGCATTGTGTATATATAACAATAAAGATGAGGATAACAGTCTGAAAAATCAAAATAATATTAACTTTTCTTTATTGTGTAGAAATGTTAATCCTGAAACAAAAAATATTCAAGAATTCAACCCGTCTCATCATGGCATCCAGTGATTCTAAGAAAAAAATATTGGCAACATTTTGGGGGTAAGTAAAGTCGTCGGGGCGGCCTAATGTCGGTATCATCCAGACAGCGAGGGAGTCTATCCCTTTTCACTAACGCTAGACCAAGGAGATTGTTTTAGCGTCTCTGTGGTGGAGAGCCACACCTACTATCAGTTCTCACTTTACCACACAGATCCCTGTGCTACTCATACACTGAGTTGGCAAGGGCCGGTATCGAACCAGGAACCTTGTGGTTCCTAGCCAAATGGAAATTGAATTTGGTTACAAGTAGTAAAAAGTTTGAGAATCCCTGCTGTTGATCATTCCTATACCTTTGTACAAATTAATTGAAAGAATCACTTTAGTTTTCTTTCTATCATCATACGGTCTGTTTTAGACCCACTGGAGAGACAGGGTGTAATGATTTCTATTTTTTCTCAGATTAGGTCATTTTCACTATTCAGTTTTAGACCCACTGGAGTGACAGGGTGTAATTGATTTCTTTTTTTTCTCAGATTAGGTCATTTTCACTATACGGTCTGTTTTGACCACTGGAGTGACAGGGTGTAATTGATTTCTATTTTTTTCTCAGATTAGGTCATTTTCACTATACCATCAGTTTTAGACCCACTGGAGTGACAGGGTGTAATTGATTTCTATTTTTTTCTCAGATTAGGTTTTTGTAATTGATTTCTATTTTTTCTCAGATTAGGTCATTTTCACTATACGGTCTGTTTTTAATTGATTTCTATTTTTTTCTCTCAGATTAGGTGGAGAGACAGGGTGTAATTGATTTCTATTTTTTTCTCAGATTAGGTCATTTTCACTATAGGTCTGTTTTAGACCCACTGGAGACAGGGTGTAATTGGGAGATTAGGTCATTTTCACTATACGGTCTGTTTTAGACCCACTGGAGAGACAGGGTGTAATTGATTTCTATTTTTTCTCAGATTAGGTCATTTTCAGTTTATAGACCCACTAGAGTGACATTTTCGGGCTATATGATGAAATTTGTTTGGCTTTGAAAAATATTGCATCATCCATGATTGCATCAGATTTTTTATCATGCTCAGACACTATTGTCTCGACTGTCGATTAGTTGTCCCATGGCCATTGTCTGTGATGGATGTTACTCCAAGGAAGTGTATGAAAATTGTAATGCTGCACAAACACACTAGCAAGCCTTACAGAGAATTGTGAATTATTAAATAATGGAATTATTTATTTTATTTTGGTTAATTTGTACTAGGAGTATCTTGGTTAGACTGAGGACTTTTGGCATTAGAGTTAAAAATTTAGGAGATAGATTTTAATTTTGTATTTTCTCTTTCTGGTTTGTTTGTTTTCACTCTGTTAATTTCAGATCATTTTCTGGTGATACGTATAGAATTCTGGTATTTTTCAAAATAGACAATTTTAACGCCACAATACTTTTTGGTATAAAAATAGTATTACCTGATTTACTGTGAATGACTTCATTGGTTGTGTGTATGTAACCCTTAGAACCCAAGTGGCCACTACTTAGACCCAGGGAAACCCCATTTCTACCTCACTATTGCCTAGCAATAATACAGCCAATCAGGCTGTTAACAAATTACATTTTACATTTTGTGAGAAGCCCTGCTGTCAATAGACAAAATATAAATAGACAATTTTAACGCCACATTCTTTTTTGGTATAAAAATAGTATCACCTGATTTATTAGTGTATATAGCTTCATGTGTGTGTGTGTGTGTGTGTGTGTGTGTGTGTGTGTGAATGTCTTAAATGATACCTCACAGATTTTCTACCAGCGCTTATAGTCGAAGGACCAAATTCTATACCAAGAGAACAACAAGACGGTGAACTTTCGACTTTAGAGTAGTTTCCCTTCCTACCCGTGCTTTGTAGGCCAGAAAAAGCACTGTGGTTTATGGTGCTCCCTCGTGAACTGAAATTCCACCTTTTGCATAGATCCCCTCCCCACTACAAGCTTCTTTTTCTTCTCTTCAAGGATGTTGTGCACATTTCAAACCCGGGACCAAGAGAAGCATGCCTCCACCGAATTTGAATTGTTGCATCTCTGGTATTTAAGAAACAATTTTCAATTCATTTATTTGTTGTATTTAGTAGTTATAAATTTTCAGCTTAAAAAAAAAGAAAGAAAAAAAAAGAAAGAAAAAAAAAGATAAAAAAAGAGAGAGAGAATGAAAGAAAGAAAAAAAAAAATTCTTTATTTGGTTAGAGTAGTTGTATTATTATTATTATTATTATTATTTTGTTTTATTTATTTATTTATTTTCATGTATTGCAAGAAAATTAGTTAATACTTGGATTATACCACATTTCTAGAATTACTTTCTTAAAACTGAAAAAAAAAAATCCATAAAGTATTGTCTTTTAAAGGTTGTTTATAACAAGTAAGGTTCCTGGTTCGATGATGCTGGCCCTCGCCAACTCAGTGTATGAGTAGCACAGGGATCTGTGCGGTAAAGTGAGGAACTGATGGTAGGCGTGGTGCTCCATCTCAGAGACCAAAAAATCTCCTTGGTCTAGCGCTATTGAAAAGGGATAGACTCCCTCACTGTCTGTCTGATACCGACTTTAGGCCGACCTGTCGACTTTACTTTTATAAAAGAATTAGTTTCAATTTAAAGATAAAAGGAACTCGAACATCCTTGAAGCTTTATATGGGATTAATGACAGTATGTGTTTTTTTTTTCTCTGAATATTTGAGATGAGCTTGTTGATTAGTATTATTTGCGTTATTCGGACTATTATCCTCATCTTCATTGTTTTCTGTACAACGTTTCAACTGATATGCCCTCCGGCCTTCTTCAGGTATTTCTTGTCGGACTCGGGTTAGGTTCAAAGTTCTGTGATGGCTCCCGATTACGAAAAGAAAGTTCCCGAGTCCGAAAAAGAAGGTTCCTGGGTCCGAGAAGAAATACCTGAAGAAGGCCGGAGGGCACATTAGCCGAAACATTGTACAGATAACAATGAAGATGAGGATAATAGTCCGAATAACGCAGATAGTATTTGTTTTATTCCTTAGAATTGTAACCCTCAACACACATGGAGCCTCTACACTGGACTTCTGACTAAAAAATAGCTGAAAATGTAAAATATTGTAACCTGTTATCTAACAGCCTGATTGGTTGTATTGTTGCTAGGTGATAGTGATGTAGAAATGGGGATTTCCTGGCTGGAATGGTAAATGTACATCTTCTAAGTAGTGGCATAAATACTGGCCATTCGGGTTCTGAGGGTTAATTTTTGTTACTTTTTGAATGACACATTTAAGCATTAGATTATTTACTTTGCCCCCCTCCCATATCAGTAGATTTCAACACAATGTTGTTTTTTAAAGCAGAGATTCCTACCGAGTATAAGTGGGCAGTGAAAAAGATAGTTCCTCAGCATTCTCATTTTAGGGATACCTCAGGCAATGTCCTTAACTGCTGCCTAAGCTAAGGCATATAGCAAAAAAAAAAAAAAAAAAAGAAGAAGAAAGGAAATGGACTTGGTGACCCTAGTTCAAATCTTGGATGAGGCTGTTTGCATTTCACATAGAGCTGATACCCTTGGGAAAGGTAAGCATCCAACTACTCTCCCTCCAACTATGGGTAAATAGTAGGGCATATTGGGCTTTTTTACCTTGATATGGCAACCAGTCTAGGAGAAGGAAAACTCTGAATTCAAACCTTTAAAACTTAGATTATTTTGATAATGACCTTAAGGAGATTGTTAAGCCTATAATGTATCTATACATATATAAAGGTCAGTTGTGTGAATTTGTATGTCTGGGGGAAACTTCGAAAATAAAACAATTAACGACAAAGTAAATATATATACACATTAAATATCAACAGGGCTTGGTTTTTGAGCAAAAATAATACAGATTTGATTTATATTCATGAAGATAATTAAAAAATAAAATTTAAATGATAACAGCATGTTTTTTTTTTCATCTAATATTTTAGATAGTAGACATTAACATTTCTTTTCAGAGTAGCTGGATCAATGCAAGGTCTTTTTTTTTTTTACATAGGGATTTAAATGGGGCATCCCATGAGGATTCAACTCACGATTCAGTTATAATGGATCTGTGGGACTAACTTAAAAAAATCCCACTCTACCCATGTGGCGCTGGGTAGCCGCTGCTAGTACATATATAAAAGGCAGTTGGTATGTATGTATGTCCGGATGAAACTACGAACATAAAGCAATTAACGACAAATTAAATGTATATACACATTAAACATCACTGGTTCTTGCTTTTTGAGAAAAAAATTATGAAGATTTAATTTATATTTAAGATTTTTTTAAAAAAATTAAAATATACATAGAAATAGCATTGAAATTCTACTTAAAACTGTGTGGCATTTATAAATCTCAAAAGCAAACCAATCAATACACCAGGGATTTTTGCCCCCTACTACCTAGTTGACACTGGGTAGCCACTTCTAGTAAGTTTTAAAAGAAGAGTTTTCAATGGTGTGGTATTATCCAAATATTGTGAACAAGAAAAAAAGAAAAGAAAAAGAAAATTTAATCTTATGTTGCTTTTTCCATCTCTTATTTAATGGCTTGCTTCATATTTCTCATGTTTTTTTTTTTTAAAGACTTTAAATCCATTCACCTATGTCAGTCATGCTTTTAGTAGTTGAAGTCTAGCAATAGCAGTGTGATGTAGAGTAGTTAAAAGAAGTAGATGGCATTGTCTTATAGTGATGATGTCTTATTATAGTCCAAAATAATAATCTTATTTAATACCTTAAAAAAAAAGTTTTTGTAATACAGTTGATTAATATAACATAAATCACGGATGGGATATTAATCCCAAAATATTAAGGAAACATAAAAAAAAATACAGGTAAATGAACAACATGCTCGTTACCTTTTCTTCCTTTGGATTTTGATAAACCTTCAACATCAATCTACAAACGAAATATACACACAATGCTTCAAGCAAATTAAAACTTATAAAATACACAGTGTTTAATGTTTCATAATTAATGTTGGTTTGTTACCATATGCTAAAAAAGAAAAGGGATTAAAAATTTTTCGAAAAAAAAAAAAATTAAAATACAAAATTAGTTGTTAAAAAAAAAATCCAAATATTTTTAAAAAATTTTTTTTTTTTTAGATAATGTATTTATTCATTATTACCAACATGAACAAAATGAATTACAAAAATAATTCAGTGTTTTTAATAATTTCAATAAGAATATTTTGAAGGGTTGTTTAGACTCATTATTTTTATTACTTTTGTGGTTACATTTCAGCTGATGTAGAAAATATAAAAACAAAGTCTCTCTGAATTTTTGAGATGAGGCTAGATAATTAGTATTATTTGGACCATTCGGACTATTGTCCTCATCTTTATTGTTATCTGTACAACATTTCGTCCAATGTGCCCTCCTGCCTTCTTCAGGTATTTCTTGTCAGACTCGGGAGTCTTCTCGAATTTAAGAACTTTCTTTGCGAACTCGGGAACCTTCTTGTCGTAAGCGGGAGCCATCACGGAACTTTGAACCCAATCCATTATTCAATCCATGGGGTATCCTGTTCTCATTCAGCTAACCAAAGCTGGGTACAGGTGTTAAGCTGGTTAATTATCATTCTATGTTACTGTCACCCTTGACCAGGAATGAACCTGCAGCCTAGAGATAACTGTCACTTAGAACTGTTTTAACCCATCATTTATTCACTACTCTGTGTGTCCAATTAATAACACTAAAGATGAGGACAATATTCTGAATACTCCAAATAATACTAAAAACAAAGTATTCTAAAAAAGATCTCACTAACAATGGTCTGTTAATCTAGCTTGCTAACGATTACACCACGTGAGATGCCCCAAACAAACTAAGTGTAGCTTAGATGCGGCACAAGGCCAGAAGTATGGGAGTGAGCAAAATCACTAGTTCTGCTAATCTAGTTTGCTAACCATTACACTACATAAGGTGCCCTTTACTAGTATAGATGATCGTTAGTACCAAGCATTTTTTGATTTTTAAAGAATTACTGGATGCCTTATACTTGCGACTTTGTGTCACATCCTACCCATGGTGAATGGGTTGGGTAAATACCTACACTTGCTAAAACAGAAACTAATGTCTTGTTATGGATTGTACTCTTGAGGGAGGCTAAAGAATTAATTACTAATATGTAGTACTTATTTACCCAACCCCTCCAACATGGGCAGGATGTGACACAAGGTCAATCTTTTAGCTGGTTTGAATTCAGAGATTTCCTTCTACTTGACTGGTTGGCACACCAAGGCTAAAGAAATAGTCTGCCCTGCTATTTACCCATAGCTAGAGGGAGAAAATATGGATTAATGCTTTTCTGAAGAGCATTAACACAAAGTGAAATACAAAATGCCTCACCCAGGATTTGAACTCGTCTGGTTTGCTCCATTTCGTTTTGCCACATTTCTCCAAATCTGCATTCAAAATCAGTTTCAAGATTGATCATTTGTTGATACAAGTTCATTTGGATATTAACTAAGTTTAGCTTCATCTATCATAGGGCTAAATAAAAGCTGGAAGATCATGTTGCTCCAATCTTGTATAGGGAAGAATAAAAACCTTCAAAATCAACATTCAAAATCAGTTTCAACACTGACCACTCATGCCAGTGGATAATATATACAGTCATCTGAAAGTCGTGTCTTTCCTACATATTGTTTTAACTTTCATTACTTTTGTTTTAATAATATATTAGTAATGTAATTATTTTAACTCTAAAAATATGTAGGGATGACAAGACTTTCGGACCAGTCTACAGTGTGGTCCGAAAGTCTTGTCATCTCCTACATATTGTTTTAAGTTTTGTTATTTTTTGTTTTAATAATATATTAGTAATGTAATTATTTTAACTCTAAAAATATGTAGGGTGACAAGACTTTCGGACCAGTCTACAGTATGGTCCGAAAGTCTTGTGGTAATTATTTTAACTCTAAAAATATGTAGGGGTGACAAGACTTTCGTACCAGTCTACAGTATGGTCGAAAGTCTTGTCACTCCTACATATTGTTTTAACTTTTGTTATTTTGTTTTAATAATATATTAGTAATGTAATTATTTTAACTCTAAAAAATATGTAGTGGTGACAAGACTTTTGGACCAGTCTGTTCATTAATCTACAGTGTGGTCCGAAAGTCTTGTCATCCCCTACATATTGTTTTAACTTTAGTTATTTTTTGTTTTAATAATATAATATATAAGTTACATAATCATTTTATGTCTAAAAAAAATCTTTAAAGATTAAATTATTTTCTAAAATTTCAGGTTGTATTATGTGATTATTTCAACTCTAAAAAAAAAATGTTATGGGTGACAAGACTTTCGGATCATTCTGTACAACTAATTCAGACACCAATCAAGCTGAGATACCTGATTTGTAGACAAGAAATTTTTTCCAGTGAATTTAATGAAAAATCAAATTCCAAGAGAATGGTTGGAATTGTCATTTTTTTTGGCTAATAACATCATTCCTTGTTATCAATGTACTAAGACATAATGGTTTTCATAGAAAGAATATGGACTTGTTTTTGCAGCCATGATAGTATCTACTAATTACTGCTAATAATACTAATACTATGTTATACTTAAAAAGATATGAGAAGAAAATATTTAAAAAATATAACAAACACAGGATGTTATGATCAGGAAACAATTTTTAGTGTCAATACTTAAGCATTTCGGTATATTGTATCATCTTCAGAACACTGTTAAGTAATGTTTATGTGAGGACAAAATGAAAGATGTTAAGTGTATAGTGGTTGTGTGAATCTGATGCTATTAACCGTATTAAAAATTAATATTAATATTAATAAAAATTAAAAATTAAGTATTAATATTAAAATGATATGCAATTGCTAACAATTATTATTATTGCAAGTTTTTCACACCAGTATCAAATGGTGGTATTTCACGTGAGTCTGAGTGACAAGTCTCCCCAGGTCTTCAGGACTCTTCTGAATATTCTAGCCAATACTGTTGTTTGGATAGTCTCAATTCTTCCTCTGATTTTCAATTCCTCCAGTCTCATTTCCAGACTCTTGGGAACCATTCCAATGGCACCAACTTTACCCTTATGTACCACAGTTTTTTTTAGTTCTCTGGCAAGGTCCAAGTATTTGTCTATCTTTTCATTTTCTTTCATTTTCACCCTGTTATCTGCTTTACAACAAGTGAATTAACTGTAAATTTGAAATTATAAAAGAATTTTTAAAAAGATCCGATTTATGCATAAAAGGCAAGCAATATTTGGTATTATGAACCAGACCTGCTTAAATGCATCCCCACAGGTGGAGACCAA
Source organism: Doryteuthis pealeii (assembly GCA_023376005.1). Taxonomy (NCBI): domain Eukaryota; kingdom Metazoa; phylum Mollusca; class Cephalopoda; order Myopsida; family Loliginidae; genus Doryteuthis; species Doryteuthis pealeii. Next base: position 85,731,655 of record CM042147.1, read on the forward strand.
TTTGAATAATACCATTTTGTAGACAATGAGTTACTCCCCATATGTACTGTAATTATTCATGTGTAACGCACACTTTTTTCCACATTTTTAAGCCTAAAAGTTAGTCATGCATATTATACACAAGAAGTACAATATATGTGGATAGGTTGCACCTCTAATTTGTGGTTGTCAAAGTTGGTATTTGTGGTAGACCTGCAGAAAAAGTTGCATTATAATCTGGTTAGTTACACAAACTATTCTAACATAAAACTTATCAAATATTCACATTTGTTTCAAGACTTTGCTTACAAATATTAGATCTAGAACACTTTGCTATAGACTGTGATGTATAATGCAAACATATAGAAATAAGTGTTGCGTTTCTTTGTACTACAATCGTAAATGGGTCTGCAGTTACTGATCATTTCAACTTAATGATAAAGGGAAATTAAAGTAGTGCTGTTTTACATTTATATTGATTGGATAGGTTGCACCACTGATTTTGGCAGAATTTTTAGTTAAAAAAAAGTGCAACCCCTGCGCGAGTATATACAGTGAATATTAACTTTTTTTATCCAGCTACGTGTATCACCATATTCAGGATGGAGTCAGTTTTTGGGCAAGTGATATTTGGTTATATGATTGCATATTATAGGCCCTGGTGACAGGGTACTTATATATATATATATATATATATATATATATATATAAATTGGGCACCTCATGTGGTGTAATGGTTAGCAAGCTAGTAGCAAACCATTGTTAGTGAGTTCAATTCTCACTGGGCGCCCATACTTCTGGCCTTGTGCCGCATCTAAGCTATGCTTAGTAAATAACTATATATATATAAATTTATTTTAAGAGGAAAGTGCAATATATAATCAATATTAATGATTTTGGGACCTTCTGTATTGTCTATTATATTGATTTAATCAATGTCATATAACACTAACAATACAACTTCTGTCTCTAGCTTTTCTGTTTTCAAATCTTGATGCACAGCTGGAACCTAAAAGTATTGAATTTCAAACAATTCTTCTCTTTCTTGGATAAACATGGATCAATTGTTTTGTTTTATATCTAATACTTAAAAAAACCCCAAAAAACAAGATCAAGGCTCAGTTAAAATGCTGTCCAAAAAGCCACAAAATAGAATACACTGGGCAGCACAATTTTCATTGAGTTGGATCTGACACTTATTTTTGTCTATTTTTTTTTTTTACTCAGAATCCAAAAATGACCCCTGTTTTTTTTATATCATGTCAACTTTTTGAGCTACAGGATACCCTCAGTCTTTCTTAAAAATCATTAAGGTACAGCATCTTACAAATTTGTGCTTATTTTATTGAATGTTTTAAAAATTTACATATAATGTAAAATAATAAAACATTAACTGATTCAGACGCTAAATGACCAAAAATTAATTTTCATTTGTTACAAAAATCATTACAACTGTTTTTATTTGTTGGAATTTTTGAGACGAAGCTTGATAATTTGTATCATTAAAATTTTTTTGACTGTTGTCCTCATCTTTATTGTTATATACTCAGCATTTTGGACAATATGTCTTCCGGCCTTCTTCAGCTTCCTGAATTTGACAAGAAGATTCCTAAGTTTGACAAAAAACACCTGAAGGAGGCTGGAGGGTATATCAGCCGAAACAATAAAGATAAGGACAACAACTGGAAAAATCTAAACAGTTTAGTGTCATTCTCAAAATAAATGGAACTGATTCACTTACACTTTTTACCATAGAAATATTCTCTCACAAGAGCATGCTATAATAAAAAAAATGCTGTTTGCATTTCACATAGAGCTAATACCCTTGGGAAAGGTATGCATTCAACTACTTTCCTGTTAGCTCTGGGTAAATAGTTGGGAAAACTGAGCTCTTTAACCTTGGTATGGAAACCGGTCTAGGAAAAGGAAAACTCTGAATTAAAACCTGTTAAACTCCGCTTAAGATATTGACCTTGTGTCACATCTTGCTTCTTCGTAAGGATTGGTAAATGTATATAATAATAAAAAATACTATTTTGATATATTTTCTAAGAGAACTTCATTCCAATTTTGGAGCTTTGAAGAGTGTGGAGTATCCCTTCATTGCCATTAATCCCAGGTCCACTGTGACCTGCACGGGTAGTACCTGTTAAGGTCCCATCTATTGGTTAAATAGAAAATCAGGAGTTTTAAAAAAATGTGTTAAAAAATTATTTGAATGCCCATCAAACATGAATAGAACAAAATGTCTTCAGCATAAAATAACTCAACTCAACTTGACATGCCGTAAAATCCAACAGCAATAAAAAAATTTAAAAAAATTGATATATTTATTCAATTAGATAACATATTTGATAAAATAAAAAGTAAAAAAAAAAAAAGGGGCCAGTTTAGCTCAGTTGGTAGAGCATTCTGCTAGGAACCACAAGGCTCCTGGTTCGATACCAGCCCTCGCTAACTCAGCATTTGAGTAGCACATAGATTTGTGCAGTAAAGTGAAGAGCTGATGGTAGGTGTGGCATTCCACCCCAGACGCTAAAATAATCTCCTTGGTCTAGCGCTAGTGAAAAGGGCATAGACTCCCTTGCTGTCTGGCTGATACCGACATTAGGCCGCTCCGATGACGACTATAATAAAATATCTTTTTTCATTAGTTCTTTTTAAGCAAACAATTTGTATATGTTGCAGGAAAAGTTGCATGCTACTTTCAAAGAGAAATTAATATTATTTTGCATTTTTGATCAATATTTCTTTTATTGTATTTCTATTGTTTTTTTTTTTTGCAATTCTCAGATCATTTTTCTTAGTCTATGTTAAAAGGGTGGTAAGCATAATCTGAATCCAAACTTTTCTAGGCCTTAATTTTACGATGCCGGTATCAATCAGCTGGTCATATCAAGCCATAGCACTGATATGATTATTCATCAAATTGATCTTATAGTAAATACCAACACTTTTTATCATATTTATTCTTATGGCAAACACCCACTTTTTTTTTTATTATATGGGTACTAAAAGGGGGGAAGATAGTAAATAGACATGAAGCCACATGAAGTTAATGAAAATTATTTCTACCAGTTTATAATTCTTCCAATTTATTAATCCACATGAAGTTAATGTTTCTACCAGTTTATAATTCTTCCAATTTATTAATCCACATGAAGTTAATGCTCCACATGAAGTTAATGAAAATTATTCTACCAGTTTATACATGAAGTTAATGAAAATTATTTCTACCAGTTTATAAAACCAAACCAATGTTTACCTACAAACTATTTGCTTAAAAATTGTATATACAAAAACAACCAAAAAGATTTGGCATTAAATTGCCCACCAAGGGTTGATATGCCTTTAAACAAAATAATCAAACATATTTTTATTCATGTTTTACATTGGGGATTCTTTTGATAATTTGTACCTGCATTTTGTTAATTAACTTCCTTGGAGATGTCTTTTTTATATTTTGACTTTAAGCATCTCAGCTTTTAGAGAGAAAAAAGAATGTTCACTGTAGAAATTTAATACAGTTGTAAAGTGTCTTAACTGTTAGAAGTTAGAAAATAATCTTTGTGAGATGTAAATAATAAGAAAATGATATGTTAAAGAGATTGAAATTTTCAGTATGGTCACTGGTCCCATAAACGGGTTTGATTGTAGGAGCACTACTCGTGTAGCATGTTATGGGCAGGAATGGTCTGGTAGAACCCATCCCTCTCTAGGTCTATAACTGGTTTGGATTTAGAGTTTTTCTCCTTGTAGACCAATTGCCATACCAAGGTTAAAGAGACCAGTCTTCCCTACTATTTTACTCATTGTTAGAGCGAGAATAGTTGGATTCATACCATTCCCATAGGGGTGCTACTCATATAGCCTGTTATGAACAGGAATAGCCTGCCAAACCCACCCTTCTCTCGGTATCCAACTGGTTTTGATTTAGAGTTTTCATTCTTGTAGACCAGTTTCTGACCAAGGTTAAAAAGACCAATCTACCCTACTATTTATCCCTAGCTGGAAGGAGAATACTTGGATTCATACTTTTCCCAAGGGTATTATTACTGTGTGAAATGCAAACAGTCTCGTTCAGAATTTAAACTTAGGTCGCCAAGTCTGCTTTCTATTGTTAAATAGTATACTCATGGACGTATACTTATCTATATACTTAGCTTTTATTATGATATTTTTCTTAGCTTGCTTTAAGCTCACCAGGGATTAACGACTGTCTATCTGGGTATCTAGATTTGTCTATCTCGGTATCGGTTATTCTGGTCTTGGGTTGGGTAGCTGGGTTCTTCTCTGATCTTTTGGATCTTCTTGTTGGGTTCTTCGTGTCTTGATCTTATCTTGTATTGTCATTAGTTTTTGATTAACGAACACAAGACAATGTTGTTTTTCTTTAGAGCTCTATATTTTATTGTCATAAACCCAGATCAAGACAAACACGTGGTGAGAATTTGGCCTCGAATGGGAGATAACTGTCTTGCCTTCATCCCATTCAGTGCCCAGCCAAAAACTGATTTTCTAAACTAAGTTTCTGATGTCGGCTCTGTTCAATAAAAGTCGAGGTGAGCAAAGGGTTAAAATCTTGTCAATCAACTTACTCTGTATTTTTCCATGAAACCATTATTTTAAAATTTCAACTACACTACAGTACATAATTGATAGGCAACCCATCAATTATGTAACACTATAATGATAATTGTTATATAATGAGTGCCTTTCTTAAGTGTCCCTAAAATCAACGTCTTTCCATTTTGAATTGTTTACCTCAAGTGTATTTTGTTAATGTTTATTGAAAGAATATTTGATTTCTTAAACGTTTCCCATAATCAACAGCTTTTACAGTATATAAAAATGAAAAAAGCATGTTGCATCGAAAGATGATATTTATTTAGCCGATGCTACAATGTTTCAGTTTGTTCACCAAACCATTGTTGGAGCCATCATTTGTGTAAATAGAAACTATTGATAAATAGAAGTTTGTGAGCCTTTGTTTTTAGTGTGTGGTGGCTTCTGTTAGTACTTTAATATGATAAAAAGACACAACTTAAGATGCCACGTAACATCAAATACCATATGAAGATGACGTTGAATAAATGCACCATCACACCTTCAAGCCTGGAAGATTTGGCTTCCAACAGACAGGGTTGGCGAGACACATGCCCCACACAAGCTGAGTGGCTCAATATCAAGATTAAAAGGGCTGCAGAGCGTCGATGTCTTTGTCGTCCTGAACCACCAAATGCAGATGGGAATTTCCCTTGCATCTGCAAATCCAGAATTGGACTAACTAGCCACCAGAGGGTCCACAACTGTTGAACAACATGTAGTGACATCATCGTCATCTGTGACGAACTTCTAAAGGAAAGGAAGATATGTTGGTAATGTTGTTGGAAGCAGTTCTAAACCCAGAAATTATTGGTCTTAATGACATTTTAGCTTTAGGTGCTTTTGGAAGTCTGTAAATTATTAAATATATTGGGTGGGCACCTCATGTGGTGTAATGATTAGCAAGCTAGATTTGCAGACCATTGTTAATGAGTTTGATTCTCACTGGGTGCTGCATCATCTGGCCTGGTGCCACAACTAAGCCAAGCTTAGTAAATAACTATGGGCACCTCATGTGGTGTAATGGTTAGCAAGCTAGATGAACAGACCATTGTTAGTGAGTTCGATTCTCACTGGGTGCCACAACTAAGCCAAGCTTAGTAAATAACTATTGAGTGGTAGTCAATTCAGGTTGACCAAGACTTGTCAGCATTGTTGGTCTTCTTTTGATGCAACATGTTTTTTGATTTTTATATATTTATACACTGTCGGATTTGGGCACCTCCCGTAGTGTAATGTTTAGGTAGACTGGCAAACCATGACTAGTGAGATCGATCCTCACAGGGTGGCACTTACATTCAGCCTTGTGCCAAATCTAAGTGAAGCTTAGTAAATAACTATGGGCACCTTATGTGGTGTAATGGTTAGCAAGCTAGATTAGCAGACCATTGTTAGTGAGTTCAATTCTCGCCGGGACTCCCTACACTTCTGGCCTTGTGCAACATCTAAGCTAAGCTTAGTAAATAACTATACACTGTCGGATTCACTTCCATTTTTGTTCCTAGTATGCAGTATGTAAAATTACTATCTTTGTTTTTTGTTTTGTTTTTGTGTCTCTTCCTATGGGAATGCATATAAGAAATCCATCCTCGTATCTTCCTTGTTCTTTTTGTTTCTTTTTTTTAAAGACTAGCTTTAAGAATTATATTAGTAATTATAATTACCATTATTTAAATTATCAATATGTTGAAATAACTCTTCAGTGCATAATAAAATTCTCTGTGCTTGGCATTGCATGATTCAACTTAATGTCAACCAATGAAAATTGCCTTTCATATTTTCCGTGCCAATTAGTTATTTCTGTTGTTATAGAGAGTGTCTAGTCAACGGCTTTAACATGTATATTCAAAACTGATATCATTATATATATATATATATATATTTTTGGGAGAATATGTGCTTAATTGAAGTCGTACCTAATTTTGAAATTTAATTAATTAATAATTAATTAATTAGGCGGGCATACCTATTTAAATGTAAGGCTAAACAAATCGAGAAAAATCAATCTCTGTATGTACATTCTCTGTATGTACAATCTCTGTATGTAATTGTACATACAGAGATTGATTTTTCTCGATTTGTTTAGCCTTACATTTAAATAGGTATGCTCGCCTAATTAATTAATTAACTTTCAAATTGTTGGCTAAAAAAAGCCATATCATAAACACTGTGTATTTACTTCTCATATATATATATTAGGGATAGTCAAAAAGTAATGGCATTTCGTTTAGGACAGGTATAATTACCAACACAGGAACATGTAACATACATCAAAATGAAGCTGGTCCTCTGTGGATCGCATCCCTACTTCTCCACATAGCCACCGTTTCTCTCAATAGCAATGTTCCACCTTCGAATGAGAGCATGTATTCCTGCCCCGTAAAATTCTGTTGACTCTTCTTTGGGCCACTTTTTCACTACAGATTTCACTTCCTCGTCACTGGAATAATGCTTGCCTCTCAAACCCTCTTTCATGGTGAGGGAGGTGATCCACTGAGGACCAGGTTCATTTTGATGTATGATGCATGTTCCTGTGTTGGTAATTATACCTGTCCTAAACAAAATGGCATTACTTTTTGACTGACCCTTGTATATAGGTTGTAAAAAGAGGAAATCAATCTGACAGTATGTGGAGAAATGTTGACAAACACGGAATGTTATTTACTAGAGGGCACAGAATCCCCAATATGCACTACATGCCAAGAGAGATTTACAGTGAAACATATACTGCTAGAGTGTGTAGACTTTGATCTTGTGCGAACAAGTAATTTGAAAAAAATTTTCACGAAAATAAGACCATCCAGAATTTTACATTTCCTAAAAAAAGTGGGATTGTACTCAAAAAATATGAGTAATAGAACAATAGTTAAAATCTATACATATATACATTTGTTTTCTACCAAACTATCACTACGAATCCAAAACTTAGTTGGTATTAAATGACCCACCGAGGTTGATATGCCTTAAAACAAAACAAACAAACAAACAATGGATGAATATTTATACTTATACGCTATGACATTTCAGTCTTCATGACCTTCTTCAGGACATGAGATGAGTTCTTTTGTTGGAGAAATAAATTTGTTACATGGTCATGTTGTGGGTATATACGCAAGTGTTCTTTTACTGGAGAGAGATAGACAGGTAGACAGAGACTTACTTTCTTCTCTGACCATTCATATGATGTCTAGCTTCTTTCTGTTTCGTTGGTTGTTTGTCTTTGATTCATTTCTTCTTCTTGGTCAGTCTTTTTGCCAAGACATGCATCAACCAACAACACCATATTATTTCTTTAAGACTTTTATTCTTTACTAAGTTTTCAATTCTTACAGCGCACGTGCAGGTGAGTCCATCTAACTAAGCAAGAAACGTCTTTCTTGCTTAGGATCCTTGTTGGAACTGACGAGTTAACTAGCTCTCAAGTGACTTCATGTGATTCGCGGGCTTTCTGTAATATTCCATGGAAAGTGCCGCCCGTGATATAAAAAAGGACCATCCCTGTAGAACTACAGGGTGTTGCCAATAATCTATGCCGCCACATGCAACAAATTCTCTTACTGTCGAGTTTCTTTGGTCATGAATAGGAGGAGGATGGTGGTCAGCTGCTGCTGATATGGGGTAGGTTTTGAGATGGAAAATGATATGCGTCAGTAAGAGAATTTATTTCTCCAACACACGAACTCTTCTTACGTCCTGAAGAAGGTCACGAAGACCAAAATGTTATAGTGTCAACATTATCATTAAGAATAAATATTCATCCATTGTAACATCCAGTGTTTGTCTAAATTTCTCCACATACTGTCGGATTGATTTCCTCATTTTATTCCCATATATATATATATATATATATATATATATATATTTGGGAGAATATGTGCTTAATTAAAGTCGTACCTAATTTTGAAAGTTAATTAATTAATGATTAATTAATTAGGCGGGCATACCTATTTAAATGTAAGGCTAAACAAATTGAGAAAAATCAATCTGATTGATTTTCTCGATTTGTTTAGCCTTACATTTAAATAGGTATGCCCGCCTAATTAATTAATTTTATTAATTAACTTTCAAAATTAGGTACGACTTCAATTAAACACATATTCTCCCAAAAATTGTCGGCTAAAAAATAGCCATATCATAAACACATCGCTGTGTATTTACTTCTCACATATATATATATATAGTAAATACACAGCGATATATATGGCTATATATATATATATATATATATATATATATATATATAAATGTATACTATTCTGTCCTGATTACAATTTTATACATTTATTTTTCTATTCATATACATGTTCATATGTATTATTAGATAACTTACAATGCATTTTATTTGATCGAGACCCTCTCTTTGTGGTCACAATCAATTTATAACTATCTCTGTCTTATAATACTGTATGTGCTTGTGTATCGTGTGACTTTTTGAGACCTAAAGTTTAGCCTTATGTATATAACTTTGTGTGTGTGTGTAAATAATTGGTTCATTACTCATGTATAGGCCAACAGGTAGGCCTACAATTCCTAGCTTCAAAAAATCAACAAATATCCTTGTTTCATGTTGGATGATACTTGAGTATATATAATAGTTGTTACATTTGCATATGAATTTCATACAATAAATGGAGCAATTATTATGGGACAAGGATGGCGATAGTACAATTTTTTCCAAGGTGTTTATAGTCCAGCAGCAAGATGAATTAATTTTGTATAAAGGTCAGCCAATAAGATAAAAAAGTGACCCACACTGACAAATTATATATATATATATATATGTGTGTTGAAAGGAAAAATAAACAGAGGAAAGAAAATGCTGAATGGATAAAATAGATTTTATTTTACTAACACGTGTTTCGGCCTGGAATTTGTTCATGTACACATGTATTCTAATTATTATTATTTTAAATATAAAAAATAAAAATAATAATAATAATAGAAAACTACAAAATCTTAAGTATACAAAGAATAACGGCCTTCGTCAGAGTAAAATGTTTGGTGTTTGAAATTAAATAAACATTTCAAAATTCTCCATATTTTGACTGCTTTAATTTCAAACACCAAATATTTTACTGTATTCTTTTTATGTATTCTGAAAAAAAAAATGTTCCATTCATTCTTCATTTCTATCTTGGTAAATACAAGGTGTGTCAAAAAGTACAAAAAAATCTTGATACTTTTTTGACACACCTTGTATATATATATATATATATATATATATATATATGTATAAACAAGGTGTGTCAAAAAAGTATCAAGATTTTTTGTATCATATATATATATATATATATATATATATATATATAACAAAATAACAGAATTTTTCCTAAGTCTTGATATATGACTGTTAATTGATTGCATAACTAAAAGACACTTCTAAGATTTCCCTAACATTAGTATAAAAGTAGTGCTGAGAACTTTTATATCAATCTGATACTTTTTCTCTTATATATTTACAATAGATTCCATATAAAAAAAACTCACAACAAATCCATGTTTTAAATATACATTTACAATACATTGTGTATTAAAAAAATTATACATTTTTTTATATATACATTTACAATAAATTTGTATTTAAAAAACAAAATTATCCATATTTTATATTGAAGCAATTTTTAGAGCCTCAATTTGACAAAAACTAATCTAACAATTTTGAGCAAAATTAAACAAATTATTTTTCATGAAGAAAATTACCTTAGTCATCCATTTTAGAAATATAAGTTAAACTCAGGTGAATTATTTTTTTCTGTACAATTCTTTTGTCTAGAAATGATATATTTTGAAATATTTGTTTGGGAAAAAAATTCAACTTTTGGTTATTTCCTATAAGTCTAACATAAACAAAGGGGAACCACTCTCGACTGATAAATTATTTATTTATTTTCCCATTAAACTAACCCTAAACCCTAACCCTAACCCCGTGTTGTACCGGCCGTTCCTACAGTGGAGAATATACACCGGTTCTCACTATAAATAGTGAGACACCGAGTGAAAAGGTTGTACTGTTACCGTTAACGGCAAGCTAGCCGTTCCTGTACCATTATTGTAAATACACTTTTCTTATTTTACCCTACCTCGACTTGACTTCTTTTTTACTGTTGGATTAACATCACAACACCCCGTCTTCTTTTTTTCTAGTAGGTCAATAAATAAATAAATAATTTATCGGTCAAGAGTGGTTCCCCTTTGTTTATGTTAGACTTATAGGAAATAACCCAACTTTTTATAAACTTATCACTCCAGTACAGGTTGACACTCAATTTTTAGTTAAGAATTAGTTATTAAAAATTTAACGATTCACTTTAATAAGATTTTGACTTCCACTTGTACAGTTCATTATGAATTATTCAAATATTTCTTTAAATAGATTTCCAAAACATTTTGACATTTTATAATTAAAAAAAATATCTACAATTAATCACGGACCAAAATCAAAGTTGTCTGTAAAAATTAAGTTTAATTGTTTGAGAGCAGAATTATGTCAGGTTTAATGATATTGGTTTGATAAACTTCAATGGCTTGGACACACATAGGAAATGATTACTTTTACCTTTTTCAAACTCAGGCAACTTCTTACTAGCCATCAGCAAACTGACATATTGTCTCTAATGTAATGTAATTAAACTTAATTATTTTGATAAGCTTTTCTTTTGGTCTTGTGTGTTTATTTGGTTTCTATGATACTGAAAGATGGAACTATTTATAGTTGTAATTGAACACACACACACACACACACACACACACACACACAACATATATATATATATATATATATATATATATATATATATATATATATATATATATACAGTATTAGATAAAAAACAAAGCATATAGTGAAAAAACTGAACCATTGTTTTTTTATTATTACCACAAATTTTACTGAAACTTCAATGACTTGAACACACATAGGAAGTGATTATTTTTACCTTTTTCAAACTCAGACAACTTCTTACTAGCCATCAGCAAGGGACTTTTTGGTTTTTGGTAGAAAATTATGATTTTCCACTACAATTAAGGGAACTTTGACAACAATATTCAATGAAAATTATCACTTTCCCGTATGTGCATCTAAGCCATTGAAATTTCATTAAAATTTATGGTGGTAATGGGAAAATGGTTCAGTTTTTTCACTGCCTGTATTTTTTTTTTGTCCAATAGTGTATACATACACACGTGTACACACACACACACACATGCAACAGTTTACATTACTCAGTAGTGCAGCATTAGACTGTTGAACATGATTTGAGTGTGCTACTTTCTCTCTCAAACCAGTGGTGAGGGAGCCTTTTCATGTTTAAAGGTCACATTGAATTTTTTTTTGTCTACCAATAATGCTGTACTCAATAACTTTTTTTAGAAATGTTTACAATAAAATCTAAAGTTTACATTTTCGATTATAACACAGAAATGAAAATAAACAACAAAACTTCTCTAATCTTTTAATGATTTTTTTAGATTGTTTTTATTTTTTTTAATTTTAATTTTTTTTTTTTTGAAGAAAGCACTGTGATATCAAGTTCTAAAATGATGCAAAATTTTAATGAGTCTTTCAACAAGGCCATGAAAGGCCACGCTTGATGGTTTAGAAAAAGTTGTGCAGGTGACCCAATCCCTGTAAACTAACTTTGAATAAAAGGTCATAAGTAGTGTGAAGGATTTTTGGTTTGTGAGTTTTTTTTTATGTAAGTTTCACAAATTAGTTTACTGCTAAAAATTGTTCATATCTGCTATGACTTTTAAAAACATAAGTATATAAATTATATACAGTATTCTAAAATTGATTTTACAGGGTTGGAAAGTATCTATCTAACTACATACACACACACATTATCTCTCTCTCTCCCTCTAAATATATATATATATATATATATATATATATATATATATATATATGTGTGTATGTATATATGTGTATATATATATACATAATGTGTGTATGTATATATGTGTATATATATATATAATGTGTGTATGTATATATGTATATATAATGTGTGTATGTATATATGTGTATATGTATATATGTATACATAATGTGTGTGTATGTGTGCATGTATATATGTATATATATATATAATGTGTGTATGTATATATGTATATGTATATAATATGTGTGTATGTGTATGTATATATGTATATGTAATATAATGTGTGTATGTGTATATATATATGTATAATGTGTATATAATGTGTGTATGTGTGTGTATATATATATATGTATATATAATGTGTGTATGTGTGTGTGTATATATATATGTATATATTATATATATATATATATATATATATATATATATATATGAGGAGAAAAGATTGAGTAAATCCAACAAAATGTGATTGAAAATAGAGGAAAATGCGGATAAAACAACACAGCAACTAAATTCAAATTAAATTTTGCCTTGGTATTTTACGAAGCTTTGACAAAGCTTCATAAAATACTGAGACAAAACATTTGAATTTAGTTGTGTTGTTTTATCTGCATTTTCCTCTATTTTCAACCACTTGTATATATATATATATATATATATATATATATATATATATAATGTATACAGTAGTACCTTGACTTATGAGTGCTCCTACTTACAAGTTTTCAGAGTTACAACCTGCCACTTGGTTGATTTTTTGCTTTGTGTTGAGAGCTAAAATTTGAGGTACTGGAGAGCTTCAGATATGCTTATGTAAATAAGTTCACTAAAAAAATTTAAGTTTTCAAATTTATTATATCGAAGAAAAATATAGTTTATAAAAGATAAACATTAAAATATTACAGCACATTCATTACATTCTATTCCATTATGTTTTATACAATACCATGCTATTTTTCTTGTTTTAAAAAAATAACAAAAAAAAAATAAAAGGGTGTGTGTGTGTGGGGGGGGGCTGGAACGGATTTAAGTCATTTCAGTTAATTTCAATGGGGAAAATTGATTTGAAAATGAGTTATGAGCAGAACAAATTAAACTTTTAAGTCAAGGTACCACTATATACACACACACATACACACACACACGTGTGTGTATATGTGTATATATTGGATATTGTAGTATAATAGACCTTTGTTATAAAGATCATAATAATTATGTTTATTACTGTTATTTTAATGTGGAATTGTATTTATTATTATTATCATTATTATTGTCTGGCCTTTATTCTTGTGATTATTAAACTTTTATATGATTGCAATTCCTTTCAGATGACAGATATTTAAGAAAATGAATTTGTTAAAAAGATATTCAAAACTATAATATTATTTTTCTTTTGCCTTTAGGAAATCTTTCTTTCTCCAGTTGATCTGTTTTGGAAAATGGTTGTGTAGTCATGTTTATAGAAAAATCTCACTTTCACACTGGTCTACAAGTTTTTTGACAAATTTTTTCTGATTCAGGGCTAAAAGGCAATTTTTGAGGTTCTCAAAATAAACATTGCAAAATCCATGGTTGACTGAATTTGACTCCCATGTACATTTGATTGTTACACTTGTAAAACACACACACACATACACACATACACATACACACACACACGGTGTCTATAAAGTCTTGCAACAGTTTCAAAATGTAACAACAAAGATGGCTGCCTTATTGAAATGCAATAATTGAAATGCATATAAACAGTTTGAAAATGTAACAACAAAGATGGTTGTCTTATTGAAATGCAATAATTGAAATGTATATAAACAGTTTGAAAATGTAACAACAAAGATGGCTGCCTTATTGAAATGCAATAATTGAAATGTATATAAACAGTTTGAAAATGTAACAACAAAGATGGCTGCCTTATTGAAATGCAATAATTGAAATGTATATAAACAGTTTGAAAATGTAACAACAAAGATGGCTGTCTTATTGAAATGCAATAATTGAAATGCATATAAACAGTTTCAAAATGTAACAACAAAGATGGCTGCCTTATTGAAATGCAATAATTGAAATGCATATAAACAGTTTCAAAATGTAACAACAAAGATGGCTGTCTTATTGAAATGCAATAATTGAAATGCATATAAATAGTTTCAAAATGTACAAAGTCAGTTATTAAGTTTTCAATTTTAAAACTGCTGCAAAACTTTATGAACATGCTGTTTGTAAATATATAAAATATGAATAAAAAACAAAGAAAGAACAATGGCATTCTGAGGATGATTTTATTATAGTTAGAAATATTAGTCAACATTAAAAAAGTTTCAGTTTGTATATTAAACCATCATCAGGACATTGTTAATATGTAATGTTGTAACTTCTGATTAGTTGGTAGTTTTGCTTTACAGTATACCAACCTTTTTGGGTCATTTAATGCGGAATCAAGACATTTTGATATTAGGATGCTTACAGTGCCTGCTGTTGGCTAAATGGTCACCCATTTAAGTATAGAACAGGCTCATTGCTGCTTAACTTTGGTGATATAGCGGAAACTAGTACTTTCAGCATGACTTGACCATAAGCAACTTCTGAATAATATTCAATATAAATATGGAAAGAAAAAAGAGACAAACCTTAAATTTTAACTTT
>CM042147.1:85749261-85796326 GCA_023376005.1 Doryteuthis pealeii
AGGGATCGTAAACTGCTGAAGATGCGACTGAAGCAAAGATGGCGCATGCACAATGAAACCGATGTTCAACGGGCAAAGCGCCTGCTGCGCATGAAGAGATACCAACGCCAACGCATGAAGAACGAAACCCCAGAGCAGCGACAGAGTCGATTGGCCCGAATGCGGGACAATTCTAAACGCCGCGCTCAGAACAAAAAGGCAATTGCTCAGCTCTTCAAGTCTGGTCAAATCGCCCGAAAGAGAAGCAGTCCGACAGAAATGTGTATGAAACACAGTAAAGAGAATTGTGGACAGAAAAAGTACCAATATACCCCCAATGATGATAGTGGTTTTGTACCAAATGCTCCCCAAAGAGACCGAGGGACATCCTACGCGGACTCTGGCAACAGTAAAAACACATCTGAACGACAAGAGATGTTTCAGTATTTAAATATGAATGAAAAAAATGTTTGTAGTGATCAGGATGACGGTTTTTCCTACTTGAATCTTGGCGGAGGGGAGAAAACCGGACGACAGGATGATTTCTCTTATTTGGATCTCAGCCAAAAGAACTCTAACGAAAGAGATCCGGGTTTTTCCTACATGAAATCAAATTCCTCATCTCAAGGCCAAACCAAAGACAACCCTGAAAAGGGCAGTGTGTTTCCCTGCATGGACCAGGGCTATAACAACAACAACAACAACAAAGACGTTCCAGAGAGGGGCTGTGTATTTCCGGGCATGGATCAGTCGTCGAACCAAGATGGTATCAACCGAGGAAGTGGAGGAGGTGGTGGGGGAGGGGGATCGACAGCCGATGGTGCCAGCTTTCCCGGCCTGAACCACAATCAAGACGACAGAGACTCTGGCTATCAATGTCTGACCCCAAATCAAGACAAGGAGCAATCCAATCGGAACTCCGAAGATTTCCACTATTTGAATCTAAATGACGGTATTGATGTTGGTGATAAAAGTGGGGATTTTTCTTATGCAAAACCAATGCAGCGGGACCAGAGGAGAAAATATGACTCTGGTATGAAAAAAAAGGGTCCAGATTCCTGCACAGGCTCAGCATTTGCATCTATTATGAATCAAGGTAAGTTTGATGGTGGGGTGACCAGCTCCCAGCAAGAACAGTGCTATATGTGTGTGTCGTGTGAGAGGCCCCTGCCCAGGGACCATGTAATGAAAATCTTGCGGCTACCCAGTTATGATCGGGAAAAGATAAAGACTGATGTCAGGTACTGGATATGTAAGACTTGCGAAAAGTTAAGGGCCAATTGCTACCCATTTCCTTAGTCAATGAGCTAAGACAATCCGTTTGGCGAAAGCCTAAAAGAATACGGTCGAGTTAGAACAAAGAGACATCTTTTTTCTAATCATAACAACTTTGAACGAAAAGAATTTTTAAAAAAAGAAAAAAAAACAAAACTATTGAAGGCAAAATAAAAATAGAAAGTATAACTCCAGATCGATCATTTCAGAAAAAGAAAAAAAAAAGAAAGAAAAAGAAACAGAAAAAAAATGAAACAAAAATCCTTCCTACCCTTAAGAAGAAAAAGAAGATCTGTGGAAATATTTATATATATTTATTTGTAATGATAATTATTCTTGTACATTTATTTCTGGTAATGTGATTTCTATTTTGTCTCGTAAAAGTAATGCTTACAGTGATTGGGCTTATACTCGTAAGCTTCAGATGATATAGATAAACTTGGTTAAATCCTACTTAACGGACATAAATTCCACCATTGTATGTCACCACACTGAAATAAAAAAATATACTAAAAATCAAGGAATTAACTGAATTTAATGAAATGTTCAGTGTTGATATATTAACTCTTAACATCCTATTCAGAATTTTCCAAGTCCAGAGTCCCATTCCTATAAGGATTTATGAAAAAATAGCTAAAAATGGCATTTTCATTTAAAGTTACCTAAGATATTTCCCTTAAATCAAAGACTTCTAAATATGTTTAATATTACATTTAAACAAAGTCTATCATTTGGAGTAGATTAGAAAATATGGCTTCTGGATGGATGGAATGAGGTGGTATAGGATGTTAAGAGTTAATGAATAAACAATATAATGCACCAGTTATTTTATTTGTAAACTTGTGCATTTTTTCAGGTCAGTTAACTTTGAATCACGTATCTTTGAAGCGTAACACAGATTCACAAACATACGTGGTTCAAAGTTAATTGACCTGAAAAAATGTAAAAGTTTTCAAATAAAATAACTAGTGCATTATATTTTTATTCATTAATGTATCAACACTGAAAATTTCATTAAATTCGGTTAATTCCATGATTTTTAGTATTTTTTTTCTTTTGGCGGGGGTGACATACGATGGTGGAATAAATGTCCGTTAAGTAGGATTTAACCAATAACTTTGTTTTATGTAAGTAAGCATTTTAAAGTGTTGGTCTTTTTATAGTATATATATATATTATTTACTTTACCCTCTAACATTCTAATTCTCCCACATCTACACATATATACGATTTCGGTCAAGTCATGCTGAAAGCACCGGTCCCCCTGCTAGATCAGTTAAGCAGCAATGAGCCTCTTCAATAATTAATTGGGAGACCACTTAAGCAACAGCAGGTACCGTAAGCAATTTTGTTTATCACAATGACTTGATTCGGTTTTAAATTACCCGAGATGGGTTGATATGCCGTAAAAACAAAACAATCAAGCCTACACATACACATACACATACACACACTCTTAATTTTCTGGCACTGATTCATTACTGTCACATATATTTTTCTAAAGATGACAAGTAATTCATTATTGTATCTATATATTATATTTACTACCTCTGTCCCATAATAATTGTTACATTTGCATAGAAATTTTATATACTATATCAGGGGTGGGGGACCTTTTTGTCTTTTAACTCTTAACATCCTGTTGAGAATTTTCAATGTCCAGAGCCCAATTCCTATAACCATTTATCAAAAATGGGTAAAAATGGCCTTTTCATTTAAAGTTACCTGTTATTTCGCTTAAATCAAAGACTTCTAAATATATTTGATATTACATTGAAATAAAGGCTATCGTTTGGAGTAGATTAGGAAAATGAATGTGACTTCCAGCCGGGTGGAAAGAGGTGGTATAGGACGTTAAGAGTTAAAGGCTCTATTGAAATTTGTCTACTCAATAAATTTCTAGTATATTTACAACTAATTTTAAATTTTAAATTTTAGTTAATAACTTAGTTCAAATTTAACTAATATAAACAGGAAGTCCCTGTAGTAGACTGCGATATCGTTGTAAGTGAGTTTGAACTCCAGTCATGCTATTATGTTCACTTTAGGACTAATACTCTTGGGAAAGGTATGACCACCAACTCCCAGCTATGGGTTAAATAGTCCCACTATTGTTCTTCTACAAGGATTGATTTGCTATTAGATAACCCATGAAGGTTTATATGCCATTAAATAAGGAAAACAAACTTATATAAACTACTTAAAAGAACTGAAAGATGTTATTAACCTTTTAATGGCTTTTTTTTGAGATTGTCTTTTTCAAGAAAACATTGGGATATCTGGTTCTTGAATATAGGTGCATAATTCTAATTCAGATTTTAACAAGGCTGCATGCACCCTTAAGGCCACAGGCTTCCCACCCCTGCATGCACCCTTAAGGCCACAGGCTCCCCACCCCTGCATTAAATGTATCAACTATTATGACAAAGAGGTAGTTTATATTTTCTCTGTTCTTTTCTCAAATTCTTATATATGATTTATAGAACTGGTTTGATTGTAATTACAATCCCCAGGATATTTGCTAAAGTACTTTTTGCCTTTGGATATATTGAAGATTAATTACCGTTTTTTTTTTCTTTCTTTCTCTTTTAAAATACATAAAACTGGTTGGGTGGCATGCTTCACAATGAATTCTGACAGCAATAGACTTTTACTTATAAATTTTATTTCTTACACATATAAAGTGAAATATAATTAGAATAATGATGATGATGATAATCTAATTAAATAATAATAATAATAATAATGAGGAAATTATTGTGTACAGTGCTCAAGTACACCACAACTCATCAAAGGTGCATGTATAGTATATAGAATAATGTACAAATGTCAGGAAAATGAACAGTGTGTACTCATGATATATATGTATATGTATGTGTATGTGCGTATGTGTATGGAGGGGGATATCAGGTATTTATTGAATTACAGAAAGATTTAACAAAAATACTGTAGCTAGAAAAATATTAACAGAAAGAATTCACAATTTTGGCTAAGAAACAGGTCAAAATTAATTTATGGTGGTCGGTTAGGTGGTATAATCGACTACCCCTTGTAATTTGTGGTTGATAATTCATAAAAATTGATAAAACAATAATTCATAAAAATTGATTAAACTTATTGATTTATTGATAAATAAGAAACTTATTGATAAAAATTGATAAAACAATAGGTGGTATAATCGACTACCCCTTGTAATTACAATAACTTGATACCTAACAAAAACATTACAAAAACTAGCAAAAATCAAAACGTCCTCTGGGCGGTGTAAAAATTAATTTTTGAAAGATATGGTCTGAGGGGTTGGGAGTTAAAAATTCAATGTGAGAGAGTTTGTACCATAACTAAGTAAAATCATCAAATTTATTAAAGGAGTAAAAAAGTAAAACAATTTGAAATGGAAACTTAGTTTTGATAACTTTAAATACACATTAAAATAAAATAAACTATATATGAATATATAATAATGGGCATGTATTTATTAAAACTGGTTTTAAAAAACAATGCGGAGCGTGTAAGTTTGCATGCTCAAATTTTGAGTGTATTTATTCTATGTTATGACGATTTGGGGTAATGTGACGTAAGCAGTGACATAGTTTTGGTTACATACAAATAGAGACCGAATCTCCATTATTAATAGATGACTGAACCCTCCCCCCCAAAAAAAACAAAAAAAAAAAAAAAAAAAACAACCTTTCTGTAACAAAAATTACATGTAACTAGAAAAAAACATAAGCATCCTTAATTTGTTCCATTGAAACTCTTGGTATATTTTATGATGCATGGTATAAAGTTTAGGAAATGGACTTGGCAGCTTAAGTTCAAATCCTGTATGAGGTTGTTTGCATTTCACATAGTGCTAATACCCTTGTGAAAGGTATGAATCCGACTATTCTCCCTCCAGCTATGGGGAAATAGTAAGGCAGACTGAGCTCTAACCTTGATTGGCAACTAGTCTAGAAGAAGGAAAACTCTGAATTTAGACCTGTTAAACTTCATTCAAGAAATTGACCCTATGTCATATCCTACTTGTGTGGAGGAGTTGGTAAATATATATAGTTTTACCGAACCTCTCCACTGTGTGATTTTTAAAACCAAGAGTCAACCTTTCTTGGGGCTCTCCTCCTTTCTGGGCTCCCTAGGTTTAAACCTGCTTGACCTAATAGGTAAATTGCCACTGGATAATGTAACATAACATTGGCAATGTAGACTTTTATCATAGATTTTTTTTTTTTTTTGTATCAACTGACTTAAAATTTTGGTTTAGTTTTCCTTTTAAATTTGGAGTTTTTAAAAGTAGGTATGGCCAAAAATTTCACTTTTTTTTTTTAATAAGTCCCCACGAATTAAATTTCAACAAAAAATGAATGAGACTTAATGTAATTTTTACTGTTTGATGAACAGGAAGGATTTTAAAATATCACACGTGAAAACTATTTGTTTTACAGTCTTTAAAACGGGAAATATATACATATATAAAGGGCAGTTGTGTGTATATGTATGTCTGGAGGAAACTTCGAAAATAAAACAATTAACGACAAAGTAAATGTATATACACATTAAATATCACCAGGGCTTGGTTTTTGAGCAAAAATAATAGAGATTTGATTTTTATTCATGAAGATAATTAAAAAATAAAATTTAAACGATAACAGCATGGATTTTTTTTTTCATTTAATATTTTAAATAGTAGACATTATCCTTTCTTTTCAGAGTAGCTGGATCAATGCAATGTCTATTTTTTTTTTACATAGGAATTTAAATGGGGCATCCCATGAGGATTCAACTCACGATTAAGTAATAATGGATCTGCAGGACTAACTTAAAAAATCACCCTCTACCCCTGTGGCGCCGGGTAGCCGCTGCTAGTGTTTAATAAATTAAAATCTGAATCTGTCAAAGTGGCACATTTTTGCCTTACTTTTTTAAAACTTTTTTTTTTTCTCTTAAAGATGTGCTCTTTTTAACGTGATTTATTTGATGTTATAATTAAGAAATTCATAGAATTTTTTTTATATGTAAAGTTTAGGCTCTGTTCTTAAAGAAAAACAAAAATTAAAATAAGTAACAATTTACAATTTTGAAATTTTTTTAATAAAAGTTTATAGAAAGGAGGAAATTTTAGCCATGCCTATCCAATAGTCACCTATTAGAAATTGACCTTATAATACATTGCTTAACTAAGGTGATCAGATAATTAGAGTGAAGGTGTGAATTGTAATCTAACAAATTAGAAGTACAATAATTGAAGAATTTTTTTATTAGTTTTTAAGCCATGTTATAATCTCAGCAAACTTGAAGCCAGTAATCTCCCTTGAATTATTATTATTGTTTTAGTTGACATTTTAAGCATAAAATCGTTTTATAACCACAGATTCGTATTTTATTACTAAAATTGGGGAATTTTTAATATAAGAAGATTTGCAAAGGAAAAAATGTCAAAATTTTGTAAAACATTCACACACACAGACACACATAGACAGACATAGACACACACACACACACACACACTCACTCACTATATATATGTTTATATATAAGATAAATTTGATTATCTGCACTTTTGTGACTATATATATATATATATATATATATATATATATATATAGATAGATAGATAGATAGATAGACATAAAGTTAGGTTAGTGAAGACACAAAGTCATGGGTGCTTGGTAACTGATAGTTTATTGCCTGTGTGAATATTTGTGTTTGTGTTTTTCCTTATATGTTGTTGTTTGGTGCATCATGGGAAGAGTCAACCAGATGATTCTTAGTGTGGCTGATTCTAGTTTAGAAAACTATATCATCATATTAACATTAATAATTAATATAATTAGTATATATATATATATATATATATATATATATATATAAAAATACAGGGTGGATCAAAAACTTCTTCCAAACAATATCATCTTATTGAGAATTATATTTCAATTAAATGAGGTGTAAATTAATTAAATGAAAAATCAATTTAAATCAAATATTTAATTTTTTAACAAATAATTATCTTTTTTTCCTGATCATAACCAAATTTTGAATCACAAAAATTCTTTGTTATAACCAACAAGTTGGAGTTATAATTTCTTATCTGGAAAAGGGTAAAAATTAATATTTTAATAAAAAGAAATGCAATTAAATATATATATATATATATATATATATATATATATATATATATATATATCAAGGAAAATGGAAATGAATCTGATGGTATGTAAATATATGAAATATGAAAAAACAATGTATTGATCATTTTTAAATGATAATTTTTAAAAATCTATTGTAATAATCTTTATTACCCATAATAAAGATTATTTTAATAAAATTATAATTATAATAAAATCATTCTCTCAATTCCTTGTTTTTTTCTTATTTCATACATTTACATACCGTTGGATTTATTTCCATTTTCCTGAAATATATAAATATTGATGATATTGTGTGCTATATGTATAAGTAAATAGTGCTCAATGCTTTGGATAGGACATATATATATATATATATATATATTATATATATATATATATATATATATGAGAAGTAAACAAACAATGTGTTTTTATATGGCTTTTTTAGTCGACAATTTTTGGGAGAATATGTGCTTAATTGAAGTTGTATCTAATTTTGAAAATTAATTAATTAATAATTAATGAATTAGGTGGGCATACCTATTCAAATGTAAGGCTAAACAAATCGAGAAAAATCAATCTCTGTATGTACATTTCGGCCTATTAGGCCTCATCAGCATACATCATGTAAAATTTCCCCATATAGTAAATACTTGTTCTAACATCACTCATTCCAATGTCATTACTTAATAATACATCCATTCTAATGTCACATTTTTATATTTTTGTAAGACTATTGTTTGAGATTAGTTTGTATCAAGACCATGTGATGATCTGAATGCATTATTCGAAAAACTAAAATTTGGGAAACATTCAAATAATGTTGCTTAAAATAACACAGAAAATCTGAAATGAAATTCAAAAGAAAAGTCTTATCAATTTTATTAGTTTTAAATAATCATTACTAACCTTTATAAAAAAATCCACCTGTTACCACAATGGCATTATAATACTACACTTAAATCCCTAAGGGTATATCGTAAGAACGGGAATTTACTAATATATATATATATATATATATATATATTTGGATTATTCATTTTATCTGTGACTGTCTGATTAGACTAAACTTCTAAGGATGTTTGGAAATTTCTTTAAATTTCTAAAAGCCTTTTAAGTTTTGGTTGAAATAAATTTATTACAGAATGACGGTTTATTGAGTTTTTCTTTTCTTTCAAAAGTATATATATATATATATATATATATATATATATATATGGTGCATAAATTAATGAATATTACATCTTTTACGATGTTCGTTATGCAGAATTATCGATGTAATGATAATAGAAATTTATTCTAAATTGAAATTCTGTTTGTTTTATTCAAGGGAGATAACAATTACCAGCAAGCTGTTAACTTGTACTATCAATAGTATAATACATTATAGTGGCCTACTTTTAATACTGTACCATCAAATATGTAGTAACTATTAAACACACACACACACACACACAGGGCTGGATTTATTTGGGGTAATTGCCTTGGGCCCCTTACCAAAATTTTTTTTATCAAACCTCTAATAATTATAAAATTAGTTTTAGTATTGAAAAAAAAAAAAAAAAAATAATAATAATAGTAATTTGCTGCAAACGGAAATAATCTTATCACTTTATTGTATAATACAAACTGGGAATATATTAAAGGTTATTCTTGCAGTCAATATAATTGAGAAAAATAAAATCAAACATTTTCTTCAGATCTTTTCTTTTAATAAATTAATTTTACTTCAATATTTAAAAAAAAATCTTATGTACCTAATTTAATATCTATGTTGAGGCAACTTGAGGGACCCCTTAACCAGAAGTGCCCCAGGTCCCAAATCCGTCTCTACACACTAACACACACACACTTATAGATATATAAAACTATTTATCTATCATTACCATAATTTACCAAAGTAAAATTATAACATTAAAAAATATCAAAGAGAATGCTTACTTCTCCCTAATGGTAATATTTTCTCAATTGTGATTTTAATAATCTGATATAAATATGAAATTAGATCAGATTTTGATGAGATTGTGAATTTTTAAAAAAATGTAATATGTTAGTGTTTGAAATTAAATATGCTTTAAAAAAAAACCTTTCATAAAACTCAAATAAAATAATTCATTTTCTGTGCAACAACATAAGCAAAATTAGAAAGGAATCTAATCAAAACAATTGAGTTTTTTTTTTTTTACTGATAGGTAAACAAGATAAATGTAAAACCATTTGCAATTTTTTTTTATTGTGTAATAATGGGGGTTGGGATTTCACAACATATGAAAATTGGGATAATGAAAATATGGAGGTGTGTGGTGTAATGGTTAGAGTCATAGGAATGGATAAATAATAGGGAAGATTCTTTAACCTTGGCGAGGTAACCAGTCTAGGAGAAGGAAAACTCTGAATTCAACCCTGTTAAACTCTACTTAAGAAATAGACCTGTGTCATATCATGCTCACGCAGAGGGTTGGGTAAATATATATAATTGAATGAAAATTAAGCATTAAATCACACACACACACACACACACACACACACACACCATATATATAATTGATAATTACAGTGATAATTACAGTGGTATATTGACTTATGAATGCCCCAACTTATGAGATTTCTTAGTTATGAGCTGTCACTTGGTAGATTTTTTTACTTTGTGTTGAGAGCTAAAATTTGAGTTACGAGCGAGCTTCAGATAAATTTAATTTGATAAGTTCACTAAAAACATTTAAGTTTCCAAATTTATTGCGCCAAAGAAAAGTATCATTTATAAAAAAAAATTAACATTAAAACATATCACATCACATAATTCATTGCTTTCTATTCTATTGTTTTATACAATTCACTGATATTTTCTTATTTAAAAAAAAAAAAAAAAATAACAAAAAAATTTGTGGGAGCTGGAACAGATTAATGGCATTTCAGTTTATTTCAATGGGGAAAATTGATTTGATATTTGAGGGAATTGAGTTACAAGTGGAATGAATTAAACTCGTAAGTCAATGTACCACTGTATATAGATAGATAGTCCCTTCCACTTATGATAGAATTAATTGACTGAAAATGAGATGAAAGTTAAAAAAATAAGCCAGTGCATTTTCAGATCTATTCTTATAGATAGAAGGACTTAAGTTCTTGTTTTTAAATGTTAATACGATTAAAGTAAATACTAAATCACCACAATTGTTTTATTAATTGAAAGAGGATTATTGCTTACACAGTATATAATTTAATCAAATTAATCAATTATTGTTTATGTAATGGCATAAAACAAATGAATTAGTCAGATGAAACAAAATATTTTACAGAATATTCCATTGGCCTTGGAATTATCTTTAACTTTATATATATATATATATATATATATATATATATATATATATGCTCCCCATCCCCTAGGGGGTTAAGCATTCTGGAGAGGATTTCGCTGATGACTGCCAACTAAAGCGTAAAACACAATGCTCTCCTATAAAAGGGATGGAGCCCTCTATAGTGGCCTTCACATACATACAGATGTGAGTATTAAAAATCAGTTAAAATCCCCTTCCCATTCTGTAGGTGATGATAGCCGAGTGGTTAAGCTGTCTGACTGATGCTGAATCGATTGGGTTTCTGTCCCAGCTGTAGGTAACTTACAAATATCTAACCACACTAAAGAGACGTGATACGTTGAAACACAGTGTCTGTGGATGACTATATATATAAATATATAGATATGTGTTAATGTATGAGTAGTAGCTTACTGGTGGGTACGAGTACAATCGTGGAAGCACACAGTATCCAGGGGTTAAGACTGAGAAAAAACAAATACAAAGTGCTCAATACAATGTAGAGCAAAAACTGAGATTAATCGAAAACTCGATTAATTCAACGGATGTAACCCTGACGAACCAGACGATGAAACTCGAGTAGGTTACTTTTATCCATTATATAAATGAATATATAGATATATATATAATGTAGTCTGGTATATTTATGAATAAAGAGTGCTCAATATCAGTGATAGATCATATATATATATGAGTTAGGGTAACATAGATATACGGTCGACAGTGCTTGGTGACTGTCAGACCAAGTCTCGGTCAGATGATTGCATAGATGAGAAAGTGACAGTCACCAAGTGCCATTGAACCTGTGTCTACACTACTCTAACTCATATATTACCATAATGAATTTAATATTGTAAAAAAAGGTAAACATCTTGGCAATACTGTTTCTTCATTGAACGTAATGAAAAAGACAACAAGAAAACCAATTATCAGCTGTAAGAGAGAAGACAAATATATGAAAGAAATGGGTGATTTTTGCAACACGGGATAATAGAGAATATAATTTGATTGTAGATAATAGCTTTAGCTTTGACTGATGACCATGCTCTAAAATTAAAAAGTAGAAACCAAACAAAAATAGCACATATTCATTTGTCCAAAATGTTTCTCTCACACATAGTTCTCCGAAACTAGTCTAACAGGTTGAATCTGCACATATATAGAATATTCTCTTTATTATGTTTTGCCAGTGTATCATTATAGTTATAGGTTGCACTTAGTACATTACTTATTGTCTACTAATTATAAGAATATCTTTATTAGGTCAAGAAAGGCAATTAAATATATTTGTCTGTGTGTGTATGCATTTATATGTGTTTATATATGTATGCATATACACTTATATAGGAATGTATATGCACTTATATATATATATGTGTGTGTGTGTGTGTGTATGTATGCACATGCACTTGTGTATATACACACACATATAT
The DNA here is from genome assembly GCA_023376005.1 of Doryteuthis pealeii. NCBI lineage: Eukaryota > Metazoa > Mollusca > Cephalopoda > Myopsida > Loliginidae > Doryteuthis > Doryteuthis pealeii. Next base: position 85,761,397 of record CM042147.1, read on the forward strand.
ATGTGCATAGACACTTATATATGTATACATATACACATATGTATGTATATACATTTCTGTAAGCCAGTATGTGTATAAAACTTTTCATTAGTTGATTCTAAAACAAAATTATTAGAAAACAGCTTGTAGTTAATCAGTATTTGATAAATAAACAAAAATTGTGATTCATTAATAATATTTCAATGTCTGTTTTCGATCATCTTCAGATGATTATGAACCGAAGTGACTCTGTTATGTATTTACAGGTTCTAACACATGTAAATAGCACAAAACTTGATAGAAATAAAAATAGATCAAAATTACCTAAAGAAATCAAAATAAAAAGTACAAATATGTTGTAGATAAACAATAACCTTATAAATCTTATTGTTCATATTTTGAGTCATAATAATCTTAAATATGTTTTAGTCTCAAAATTTATGTTGTTATATTTTTTCATGTAATGATTTCACTTTGAAAATTTTCTATGTTTGGAATTATCAAAAATGTTAAATATTAACAAGGTGTCACTTAGTTGTCTAGACTGGAGTCTGAGGTGAAACTTCCAAAGTATTTAAAACTGGAAATGTATGTGCTCATTTTTACAGTTTCTGCCTCCAGTGGCAGAGCTAGGTTCAGTCAGGAAACTATGAGGATAGGCAAAGTTTTTTTTAAATTTTTTTTATATAGTTAATAATATGTGTTCTTTTTATAATAAATCAAATTCAGAATTACTTTTTAGTGTAAGTCAAGTATACTACACAATATTACATTTTTATAATGTTGATATCAGTAAAAAAAACCCAAACCCATTGGAATGAATATTACTGTGTGTATTCAATCTGATATAATATATATGATATAATTGATAATATGAGTTTAATATAAAAAATCTAATACAAAATTATTACTGCGTGTATTATTCGATCTGATATAATATATATAATATAATTGATGATATGAGTTTAATATAAAAAATCTAATACAAAATTATTTTTTGATGTAAAGCAAAGTTTGTCTTTTTATATAATTAATGATATAAGTTTTATATAATAAATCAAATTCAAAGTCATTTTTTAGTGTAAGTCAAGTATTCTACACAATATTACATTTTTATAATATTGGTATCTGTAAAAAAACAAACAAACATTGGAATGAATATTTCTGTGAGAATTCATTCAAATAAAAAATATTTAAATTGGAAATAGGCATTACATTACCAGTTCTTTTTTGTGGAGTTTTTAACATTACCAATGTAAGAATTATAAATATTTTGGGATACTATAGAAACTACTACCACTGTCTCATATTGTTTGATACATTTGCGTATAAATTTCAGATACTAAATGTAGTGACTATTATGGGACAGATGAAGTATTATTCAACTGATTTTATATTACATTAACATAAAAACATACGCAAGAAAATACTAAAAAAAAAAGAGGATACAACTTCTGCCACATAATAGTTATTACATTTTCCTATAGATTTCTTGTACAAAATTTAGCAATTATCATGGGACTGAGATAATATTTCTTATAATTTGAAATAATTCCTCTGTTTGTTTAAAAAAATAGTTAAAATTTATGGATGAAAGGGATTGCTGTGTGTGAAAAAAAATCAAATTGAGCATGCCACCTACAACTTCAGTCTGCTTCAAAAAGATTAAAGATATATATGGTTTGGTCATAAGAGTTCCAAAGAGGGAGTGGGTTGTGAAAACATTTTATCAATTATATAAAGAATATATATTTCTGGTCAAATCCAATCCGTTGAACGCAGAATTGATTCATCTTAAAAGGACAGATTTTCACTATGCACTTCTGGTGTCACATGTTATGTCACACGGATTTATTATTCAGATATTTCAATGCATAAATAAATGATATAAATGTGTAATATAATAAGGTAGAAAAAACAAAAATTCAAGGAATTACGCGTAGATAATAGTGGAAAGATTTTTAGATAAGTCAGCACAATGCTACCTGTCAATTTCTTATTGGTTGATAGATACCAGGTGATGAAGAGAGGTAGTGAGAGGAGAGAATGAGTTTAGTTTTGACAAAGCTGTGTAAGGTAACAAATGCAAGATGTGTGTCTGTTCCCCAAGGCATTTTGACTTGGGGATAACATAAATCTGCACATAAAAAAAAAAACAAAAAACGTCTTGTGTTGTTATTACAAACTATGAATGGCACAAAACAAGATATCCTCAAGTGAATCCCAAGTTGTTCCAGACTCAAACAACGATAATGTTTCTCCATGTGTATTTTCTCGATAAATATCCTAATAAATAGAAAAATAAATAATTTCTTAATCAAATTATATTAGTCCAGGTTAAAAGGGTAGCAACGGTAACTTGAAGCTAAACCCTTACCACACTTTTAACCAGGACTATATTGGTTTAAAATAAATTGAATTACATTGTTTCTTATTCAATTAAATTATACATTGAATAAATAAATGTAAGTAGATTGTTATTATTTCTTAAAATTTGTTTGCTAAATTATTTTGCTCCATGATTGTCTTTTGTATATAAAAAAAATCTGTATTTAAAAGAAAAAAAGTAAGAAAAGAAAAGTAAATATTTATTTTGTTTGAATCTAAATATCACTATAATGTTCATTATATTTATGTATTTGTGTGTGTGTGTGTAAACCCATAACCCAGCAAAAACAGCACATCATAGTGAGATTTTCATTAGAGCAATATACTCAAATTGCTCTCAGAGAATAAATGAATCCAACTATTCTCTCTCCAGCTATGGCTAAATAGTAGGACAGACTGGGCTCTTTAACCTTGCTATGGCAACCAATCTAAGAGAAGGAAAACTCTGAATTCAAAACCAGTTGTACTCCACTTAAAAATAGACCATGTGTCACATCCTGCTCTTTTACATATACATGGAGGATTGTCTAAAAAGGAAGAGAAAAAGGAACAGTTAAGTTTAAGAAAAGGGTAATCTAATTTCTTGGTAAAGAGAAAAAAATAAGAGAAAAGAAAAGAAAAGAAAAGAAAGTTTTTAAAAGACTAAAAGCACTCAATGTATGTCAGCCAATTACCAGTGAATGACCCCTGTACTAGATGAAAATAAAAACAAAACGGAAGTCCCAAATTTTCTGCAGAAAAGTGGAAACAGATATGTCCCTTCCACCACCCGAGGCCACAAGCGGAAGTAAGGGGTCTCATTCTTTTTGGCCTGGTGTCTCACAGGGCACATATGTCTGTTTTCTGGGCTCCATTATGGAGACTATTTTAACTGACCTCGTAAATTGCAATATAGTGGTAATGAATAGAATTTTTGATAGAAAAGATTAACCTATTCTTTCTCTCTTTCACTGAAAAGACCACACTGGGCGAGTGAGAAATAAACAACCCCTTAGGCCTATCATATTTGTATGTTGTTTATATTTTTGAACTCACTACCTTCGTTGAATGCCGCTAGTGTCCTGTTAGCTGCAAGGCCTACGGTTACGCTATTTAGATATATTTATTAACATATATGATATTCTAGATATATTTATAGATACATTTGTTAAGTTGCTTTGAAATCACACATGATATCAGATGGTGTATGGGGTGTAGTGAAAAAGTATTGAGACTGAAGCTGTATTTACCAAGAAAGAAATGAACAATGAAATAGTCCCTTGGGCATTCATTACACTTATTCCAGCAAGTTTTTTATTGGCTGAAGCACCTCTGAAACTTTTGATTTGTTATGGCATGGAGCTGTACTGTCATAATTATTTTAATGTCCTCTGTGTCCTCAAATATTACCATTGAGATAAATTTTCAGTTTAGAAAATAAGAAACAGTCAAATGATGCTCGAGTTGGTGAGTATGGAGAGTACTGCACTTGTGCAATCCTGTGTTTCACCAGAAACTGCTGATCAAAAAGTATTAAATGAATTAAAAAAAAACAAACTTGGCACTGACTCATCTAGATGTCTAGACATCATCACCTTATTATATAGTGTCCTGGGTATGACATTAAGCTGCATCTAATGGTGAAGTTCCAGTTTTGGAGCTCTGGGGGTTGTGGATTACCCCTTCATCACCATTACTCCCAGGTCCACTCTGACCTGTTAGTGTCCCATGTATGGGTTAAATAGAAAAATTGAGTTTAAGAAAAAAAGATTGAGTTAAAAATAAAATGGAATATCCATCAAGAATTAATAAAACAAAATGTCTTCAGCATAAAATAACCCAACAAGGGTTGATATGCTGTAAAATCCAACCAACCAACCTTATTATATATGTTACTCAGCTGTGCACACATTTTTCATTTAAATTTAAAATCCTATAATTAAAAATTAGCATTTAAAGCTTCAGTCTTGATATTTTTCTTATCACACCTCATATTGTGAAAATCTGTCTTTTTAAAAGGAATCAATTCTGAGTCCAATGGATGAATTTAGCTTTATATTTCTATTACGTTCTTCATTCAATTCAAAATTAAAATTTTGGTTTTTCTTATCAAAATGATTTTCTTTGTATTTTTTTTGTTTGTTTATTGTTTCAGACTTTTACTTTGTACATTTTTCCCAAACCTAAACACACACACATTCGTGTACACATATACACACACACACACACATACACACAATGCACTTATACATATGCATACAACACATACAATATTCATAAAGAATGAGGGACAAAAGAAAGGAAGAAAAAAAATCTCTTATATAATTCTGTATGATTTTCTTTATTCTAGATTAAATTATTTCTTATATATTTTTCTGTGTCTTCTTAACTTTTCTTTTATCTTTTGATTTTATTTGTTTTATTCAATTGAAAAGTGTTGCAATTCCTCAGGAACTGAATTCAAGTCTACGGAGCACTACAGCACAAATAAAGGGTTAATTTTCCCTGATTCAAAAAAAAAATCATTTTAGAACAGAAAAAAGAAAAAAAATTATTAAACTCATAACATTAAAAAAAAAAAGAAAAAAGTACAATCTAAGTGTCGTTATTTATTTAGGAAAGAAATTTCATGCCCTCATATTACACTGTAATAAAACAACCGATCAAATGACTAAAATCAATTTTCTCGTTCTCTTTAAAATCTAACGCTTCGTAAGTTTTTTAGAACAGCTTTTTTTTTTTTTTTCTAAAATTGGATAATTTATTCTAAACCAATACAGTCAATTATTATTTGTCTGTATTTTTGAGATGAGGCTTGATGTAAATAATTTTGATGTTTTGAACTGTTGTCCTCATCTTTATTGTGCTATGTATAAACATGTTTTGGCTGCTGTATTGCTTGTTTACCTCTACACCATGACAGAACACCTTGGTATGGATCGGTGAATATCATACATTTATAATTATATGAATATATTTATAATAAGAGTATGAATCAATGATATTTTAAGATTTAAAAAAATAATTAAAACATAAAAACAAATTAATAAAGGATAAAACATAATAAAAGAAAAAATACAAAAACAATAATAATAATAAAAATAAACACTTAAAACAAGAATTATAAAGAATAAAAAGATAAAACAAATATGTAGAAAATAATTTTTATCAATCTCTCTCTCTTCTCTCTCTCTCTCTCTCTCTCTATATATATATATATATATATATATATATATATATATATATTATATATATATATATACACACACCAACACGAGCAGGATGCGACACAAGGTCAATTTCTTAAGCGGAGTTCAACAGGTTTGAATTCAGAGTTTTCCTTCTCCTAGAACGGTTGCCTAACCAAGGTTAAAGAGCCCAGTCTACCCTACTATTTACCCATAGCTGGAGGGAGAATTGGATTCATACCTTTCCCAAGGGTATTAGCACTAAGTGAAATGCAATTAGCACTCCAGGATTTGAACTCGGGGTGACGAGTCCATTTCCCATGACTTTAACCGTTACACCACGCGCTTCCTACTATCAATCTATATATAAGTATAGGTAAGGGTTTTTTTTTTTAAATTTTTAATCACACATACATAGGGAACACCTGAGTATGGCCGGAGGATACAGCATCCAAAATGTTGTTCAATGTTCAACATAACCAGAATAGTAAAGTGGTATATATGCTATGTATAAACACAACGTTTTAGCTGCTGTTTCCTCTGGCCTTTCTCAGATCTTCCCTGTGTATCTGAACATAGTAATGACCTAATCTGGGAAATCATTTTTAATTGTCATTATTTGAATGAGATCTTCAAAAAGTTTTTTTTAACGCTTGTTTGATCAACAAACTATTAAAAATCATTTCCCAGGTTGGGTCATTACTATGCTTGGATACATAGGGAACACCTGAGTATGGCCAGAGGATACAGCATCCGAAACGTTCAATGTTCAACATAATCAGAATAGTAAAGTGGTATATATTTGAAATACACAAATGCCACAAAAGTATACACATACCCCAAAAATAAAATATAGCCCTGTCAGATGACGTAGAATACTCTGACTGCAGTGAGGTAAGACCCATCCCAAAAAAGGGGTGTCCTGGGTATGATACTAAACTGCATCTGATGGCGAGGTTCCAATTCTGGAGATCTGAGGAGTATAGAATACCTCTTCATTGCCATTACTCCTAAGTCCAGTGACATGGAGTAGTAATACCTGTTTATACGGGTTAGCTCAGCTGGTAGAGCGTTCGGCTAGAAACCACAAGGTTCCTAGTTCGATACCGGCCCTCGCCAACTCAGCGTATGAGTAGCATAGGGATCTGTGGTAAAGTGAGGAGCTGATAGTAGGTACAAAAAACAATTCCTTGGTATAGCACTAGTGAAAAGGGGACCATATTACCAGGCGCCCTTTTCAATTTCGTATCATTAGGTCATTTTTTTTCATTTACACCGTCAATATCTGGTTGTTTGTTAGGGGTTCTTATCCTAACCCTAACCCTAACCCACAACTGGATATTGATGGTGTAAATGAAAAAAACTTACCTAATGACACGAAATTGAAAAGGGGTGCCTTAAGGTAATATGGTCCAAAAGGGGATATACTCCATCACTGTTTGGTTGATATCGTCTTTAGGCCACCCGACTACTTTACTTTTACTTTTTTATACATCACAATAAAGATGAGACAAACAGTCTGAAACATCAAAATCATTCAATACAGTTCAGATTAACAGTGTGGTATGGGTAACCCGAAGCTGAACAATAAGGTCTAAAAAAGTTCAGCCTTGGGTTACCCTTACTGCACTTTTAACCTGGACTAAAAATTTGATTAAGAAATTTTTATTTTATTTATCAGGTATTTATTGGGAAAATACACATGGAGAAACAACATTTATATCATTTGTTTGCATATTAAAATATCTAGATATTCAGTCAGCATGACATAACACATAATATCAAAGGTGTATTATGAAAATCTGTGTATGTAGATCTACCTATCTATTCCAGTGTAACTAGTTACCTACCTTCTTACTTGGGATTTGGCATGTGTCACATTTAAGAGCAAGATAGATAGACTAAAATAAGTGAAATCTAATCTCTCCCTACCCATGCATGTATACTTTTACATAACGAATTAGCAGGTGAACTATTCATGAAATAAATTCTTAGTACACCAGCTCTCCATTATGATGACTTTGTGCTGATACCTGTCCTAGCCAACAGCTCTCCCTCCATCATCTTCTCTAATTTTTGCTGAAAAACTATGGCAATAGCAACTAACAATTAATTTCCATAGAATTTACCGATATCTAAAAGCAAACGTGTCCTGAGGATGCCTGAAAGAAGCACCTGCACAAACATTCCAGGATTTTGCTGTAATAGTGTCAAACAACTACCGTGCACGAAGTGGCAGCCACTGCACAAACTTGCTTGGTAAGCTGCGTGCAGACCCCCCAAAATGCAGGTGTGGGAGCCCTAAGATCTAGCAAGTGACTGAGGGAGCTAAGGACCAACCCACAAAGGGAAAAAACAACAAATGGCTTGAAATGAAGAAGGACTGAATGCTGCTGTAGAATGTTCTAAACCAGCGGTCCCCAACCTTTTTTGCGCCATGGACCGGTTTCATCAAAGACAATATTTTCACGGACCGGCCTTCATATACTCCGGCCTACATTTGCTCGATAATCGTTAATGACGTAATCTAATAATAAATCATCCGCAGTGGTCTTATGTCAAATGCAAATATCAACAGACAATAAACAACCTTCTAGGCTCTTCTTCTATCTCCTCATTGGGTCTTTTCACCCTTCCAAAGAAGCTCGCCAAATATGTTTGTTTTTCACTCATTTTTGCTAGCTTTTTGGGTAATGGCTGGTGACCTATCATGTGATCAAGACCTGTCAAGAGGCACAGAAGTCACTTTTCTATCTCCTCATTGGGCCTTTTCCCCTTTCCAAAGAAGCTCGCCAAAGATGTTTGTTTTTCACTCATTTTTGCAAGCTTTTGGGGTAATGGCTGGTGACCTATCATATGACCAAGACCTGTCAAGAGGCACAGAAGTCACTTTTATAAAACATCAACATTTAGACTGATAATCAATAAAAAAAAAAAAAAAATTAAAACGTTCTGCGGCCTGGTACCTAATAGCCCGCGGCCTGGTACTGGGTTGCGACCCAGTGGTTGGGTACCACTGTTCTAAACAACTTCAATGGAAAAATATAGTAAATCATCATCAAAATGCATGCATAAAATTTCCACAGCCAGATATCATATTAGCGCAGTTAAAGATGCTGGAATGCAGCAATCTATTCTATACATATATAAAGGGCAGTTGTGTGTATTTGTATGTCCAGAGGAAACTTTGAAAATAAAACAATTAATGACAAAGTAAATATATATACACATTAAATATCACCTGGGCTTGGTTTTTGAGCAAAGATAATAGAGGTTTGATTTATATTCGTGAAGATAATTAAAAAATAAAATTTAAATGATAACAGCATGAATCTTTTTTTTCATTTAATTTTTTAGATCGTAGATATTAACATTTCTTTTCAGAGTAGCTGGATCAATGCAAGGTCTATTTTTTTACACGGGGATTTAAATGGGGCATCCCACTAGGATTCAACTCACAATTAAGTAATAATGGATCTGCGGGACTAACTTAAAAAAAATCCCCCTCTACCCTTGTGGCACCAGATAGTCGCTGCTAGTAATTTATAAAATCAACATTTATTAACAAGTCCTCAAGGTTTTTTATTTTTAACTCGTTGCCTACTTTAAACTGCTCACAGTGGCTCTCCCACCACACCCAAGGAAAGTATAAAAACTGATGGTTTGTTCATTATAATTGAGCAGAAGTTTATAATAATGATAATAGAACTTTATTTGAATAGAATGAGTTCTGAGGTGAATAGATTGTGAATTTTTAAATATTTCATCATACAGGTAAAAAATACCAAGAAAATTTGATACAGCCATGGGGGAAATTTGGTAGGCAAAGAATTAACTTTCATTATTTTTATTGTTTTAAAATATAATGTATAAGTTATGTAATTATTCTAAAACGTCTTTAAAAATTGAATTATTTTCTAGAATTTCAGGTTGTATCATGTAATTATCAAATATCTTTAAAAAATATGTAGGGGTGACAAGACTTTCGGACCACCCTGTAGGTATATTAATAAATCCATAGCTTAATGAAAAAAAACTTTTTTATATATAACAGATATTTATTTTTCCTTATTTGTCAATGTATTTAATGAATATTAATCAATAAATATTTAAAGATATTTAACAGATTTTAACAGATATTTATTTGGTACAGCCATGGTGGAAATTTAGAAGGTAAAGAGTTAAATTCTAAAAAATTATTTTCATATATATATATATATATATATATATACATATACATATACATATACATATACATATATATACACACACACACCAACCCCTCCGCACGAGCAGAATGTGACACAAGGTCAATTTTATGGTGGAGTTTAACAGGTTTGAATTCAGAGTTTTCCTTCTCCTAGACTGGTTAACTAGCCACGGTTAAAGAGCCCAGTCTGCCCTGCTATTTACCCATAGCTGGAGGGAAAATTGGATTCATACCAAAGGTATTAGCGCTATGTGAAATTCAAACAGCTTCGTCCAGGGATTGAACTCGGATCAACGAGTCCATTTCCTATGACTAACCATTAGACCACGTGCCTCCATTATTTTCCTATAAAGTTGTACAACATTGTGGAACAGCACAATTCAGACATGACAATAAAAGATAAGCTTTCAGTGAGACTTGAACTCATGTCCTCTTTTGCCTTGAGTGAGTTATGATAGAAATCAACTAAAATTAAGAAAGACTAGCAAAAAAAAAAAAAAAAAAAAAAAAAAAAAAAATGCCCTCTGGGCAGTGTAAAAATTAATTTTTGAAAGATATTGTCTGAGGGGTGTGGGGGTGGAGTTAAACATTCAATGTCAGAGTATTTGTATCATAAGTAGATAAAATCATTAAATTTATTAAATTTGAAATGGAAACTTAGTTCTGTCCACCTCAAATAAAATGTTGCATGCATCTATTAGTTATTAAATAAATAATCATTTTGAATATTTTACACATAAATTTTACACAAAATCTTTGGTATTTATTTATTTGTAAACTTTTTAATTAAGCTCTTGATACTGAAAAATGACTATTTCTTGTTTGTAAATAATTTTCTTGTAAAATGTATAGAACATTAGATAACTTTAAATAAAAAATAAAATAAAACAAACTATATATAAATATATAATACCAGGCATGTATTTATTAAAAGTTGTTTTAAAAAATAATAAGGAGAGTCTAAGGTGGCATATTCAAATTTTGAGTGTATATAATACAAGGTTGTTCTTTATTCTATGTATTGACGATTTTGGGTAATGTGACTTAAGCAGTGACGTACTTTCAGTTACAGACAAATTAAGACCTAATCTCTATTATTAATAGATGAATGAAAATAATTGCCAAAATTGATAATAATAATGATGTAGTTGATGATGATGATGATAATGATAAACCAAGGTTTCTCAAACTTTTAACTTGATGCACCTCTTGTAAACAAATTTAATTTAGATTCAATCCCAAATAAATTTTGGGAGTGGCTAATTCCCCACAATGTTATGGCTAATTCCCCCACGATGTTGTGGCTAATTCCTCACGATGTTGTGACTAATTCCCCACGATTTTGTAGCTAATTCCCCACAATATTGTGGCTAATTCCCCACGATGTTGTGACTAATTCCCCACGATGTTGTGGCTAACTCCCCCATGATGTTGTGGCTAACTCCCCCACGATGTTGTAGCTAATTCCCCATGATGTTGTGGCTAACTCCCCCACGATTTGTAGCTAATTCCCCATGATGTTGTGGCTAATTCCCCACGATGTTGTGGCTAACTCCTCCACGATGTTGTGGCTAATTCCCCACGATGTTGTGACTAATTCCCCACGATGTTGTGACTAATTCCCTACGATGTTGTGGCTAATTCCCCACGATGTTGTGGCTAATTCCCCCACGATGTTGTGGCTAATTCCCCCACGATGTTGTGGCTAATTCCCCACAATGTTGTGACTAATTCCCCACGATGTTGTGGCTAACTCCCCACGATGTTGTAGCTAATTCCCCACGATGTTGTGGCTAACTCCCCACGATGTTGTAGCTAACTCCCCCACGATGTTGTAGCTAACTCCCATGATGTTGTGGCTAATTCCCCACAATGTTATGGCTAATTCCCACAATGTTATGGCTAATACCCCACAATGTTGTGGCTAATTCCCCACAATGTTATGGCTAATTCCCCACAATGTTGTGGCTAATTCCTCACGATGTTGTGGCTAATTCCTCACGATGTTGTGGCTAATTCCCCACGATATTGTGACTAATTCCCCATGATGTTGTTACTGGACTGCAGCATTGTAGTAAGAGAGTTCAGACTCCAGTTGTTCTATTACATTCACTTTTAGACTAATGTCCAGTTCTGGCTTTGGCATTAAATAACCCATGACAATTGATATGCCATTAAACAAAGAAACCAAACCAAACCTTTCTCACACTTCCTACCCTGCAAATTTAAGACATCTCGCTCACTTTTTGTACCATCTAAGACTTTGTTAAATCTTTTAGCTTCTCAAAAGAAGCTAATCTGCATGTATATTTGTAACTAAAAGTGTGACACACAAATGATAGGTAAGTAGGTATGTAGTTACAAACATATTTTTTTTTAAAACAGTTTTTCTTGTCAAAAGCATCATCAAACAAATTCAATCAGTATTCTCAACATTCTCTCTCACTGTCCGTCCCTATCGGGCATCACTCTTGGTAAGTCCTCTTGGTGGCATCCATTGACCGTACAGAACTGATTAATGTAAGATTTTGCTGATTGACCAGCAGTGGTGTGTCCATGTGTAGGAGTCTATAGGAGAACGTCACTTATGAGTTTGTCCTTGTTTCTCCAGCAGTGCCTAGTATTCCTTGGACAGTTTGTGAGATGGGAGGTAAATAGCCATACAGTTTCTATTTTGTAGGGTGCTACCTCCAGAATTTGTTCAAAACAGCATGCAGCATCCTTGTGTAGTTGCAATCTACCTTTTTCTCTAAGTGTATTGTAAGAGTCTAAGTGGTGCAACCATACAATAGTACTGAAACAGCTACAACTTCAAAGAATTCCAGTTATATTTTATCAGAGAAATCAGATTCTCATATGGTTGTTAACCTGTCAATAGCAGTCAATTCCTTATGTGAATTGGTAAAATAAAGTTTTATGGATTTTCAGAAAAATATTATTTATAAAAAATAAACATTAAAACATATTACAGCACATACAATTCACAAATGCTTTTAATAAGTTCACTAAAACTCATTTCAAGTTTCCAAATTTAATCATCATCATCATCATGTTGCGCAATACGCACAGATATCCATGACAATCTCTTGCCAGCCCTCCCTATCATTCCTTGACCCAGGAAGGTCCTCCGCGCAGCATCCTCGCAGAGTTGGTCAATGTAGGTCCTTGGTGGGCGGCCCACACTAGCATGCCCATGTTGGCTTCCACAGGAGAACGTCGCTTATGAGCTCGTCCTTGCTTTTCCAGCAGTGTCCAGCATGCCTCGTCCGTCTCACTCGGATGGTTTGTGAGATGGGGAGCAGGTGGCCATTTCATCCACAGAAAGCGATGTTAATACACGAATAGGAAAGGCATGGTCGGCCACAAACAAATTATCAGTCATATGGAAATCCGATCTCACTGACAAGTTAAAACGACAATTCTTCCAGACTGTGGTTGTATCAGTGCTGCTGTACGGCTGCACCACTTGGACCCTAACAAGGCGCCTTGAGAATAAGATAGATGGGAGCTGCACAAGAATGTTGCGTGTGGTCTTGAACAAATCATAGAAACAACACCAAATTTAATACACTAAAGAAATTCACTTAAGTAAGAGGGAGAAAAGTATTTGTGATGTTCCTTACATTTTGCATGTTGTAATGTGATTTTTTTTTCTGACACTAAACTTGAACTTTATATACATATATATTTCTGACCTGACTAAACTTGAATATACATATATATATATATATATATATAAACTTGAACTTTATATACATATATATATATATATAATATATATATGACAATGTGTCTTTGAGTAAAAGAACCACAACAAACACCATTGGATCTTACTTTTCAACCTGATGATTGCTTCGGCATGAAACCGCGGTCGTTGATAATGAACATCGATCTATGAAAACATTGTAAAATAAATAAATATTAGCTCTTACAAACTGTGATTGAGCACTGTATTTTCTTTGTTTCATCGCAAAAGAAATTTTGTTTTTACATATACCTACATATATATATATATATATATATATATATATATGTATGTGTAGAATACTGTTAATTGTTAATCTGTGTTACTTTCACCCTTAGCCAGGATTGAACCTGCAGTCTGGTAATATCTGTTACAGATTGTTAACTATTGGACAGTGGAACAGTCAAACACCTCCTCAGCTTAATGGACTCTTCCTGGCAGTAGTGGCAGTAATTATTTAAGCTGTTATAGTGGGTTCATTGGAGAACTAGTAACTGCATGGTTAGGCTTGGCCAGTCACATTGCTCAAACCAATTGTTGATTGTCTAACTTCAATAGTATGTATATAATCCAAAGATTGAGTGATGAAATCTCCCTGATGATGTAGTAGTTTACAGTAGTCATAATTGATAGAGCTCAATGTATCCCTTTATTGTTAGGGTCACAGAGCAAAAATATATTAGGGAAATAATGAAAAAAATATATTAGGAAAATAACAAAAAAAAAAATTGAACACTACCTCGGAATTACAGCAGGAACCTATATATATTTACCAGCCCCTCCACACGAGCAGGATGTGACACAAGGTCAATTTTTTAAGTGGAGTTTAACAGGTTTGAATTCAGAGTTTTCCTTCTCCTAGACTGGTTACCTAGCCATGGTTAAGAGCCCAGTCTGCCCTGCTGTTTACCCATAGCTGGTGGGAGAATTGGATTTATACCTTTCCCAAGGGTATTAGCGCCATGTGAAATGCAAACAGCTTCGTCCAGGAATTGAACTCTGGTAGATGAGTCCATTGTCCTACAACTCTAACCATTAGACCATGCGCCTCCATATAAGCAGGAACCTATAAGCAAAGATACTATACTCACAGGAACTCTTCTTCATTATTTTTTCTAATATGTATACACATGTGTTGGATTCTCAGTTTAAAATTGTTCTGCCTTTCCAAAATTGACAAATAGCATTCTGTTCACCAATGAATAATTATTGGGATTTTATTAATCAAATTTGACATAACAGAAAACTTTATTTTAAGTTAAAGTTTATAAGTTCAGGGGAATTAGCACAAAGTGAATACAAACAGGAATTTGAACTCAGCTTGCATGTCCTATTTTTCATGGTGATAACCATTGCACAACGTCTCTCTATAAAATACAATAAAATAACCAAATTGTATAAACAATTAAAACTATATAGTAATGAAAAAGAGCAAAAAAACAAAAGACAAAACAAAAAAACAAAACAAAAAAAAAACAAGAAATAGACATGATTTTATTTTCCTAGTACCCCACTCGCACCAGGTCAGACACAAAGGCCCTATTAACGTGGGATCCACCCACAAACCGAAGTTCATGGGATGGTGGGTGAAAAATTGCGTGAACAAGAAATAGACATGATATTGTAAAAAGATTTCAGTTTTTCATTTCTGACTGTTAACATCCAATACCACCTCATTCAACCCGGTCAGAAGTCACATTCGTTTTCCTAATTGAAGCGATTTTGAAGCGTTAAAACCTTTAGTGCCTCGTTAACAAGTTCCAGCGTTTGTGAAGTCAAAATTCTCTGGATGTTGTAGTGCAAACTTTTTTCTTTATGCTGGTTTAAGGTTCCTTTTAAAATATTGGTATTATAACATTTTTTTAACTCCTAATGTCCTATACCATCTCATCCCTCCCTCCTGATCAGAAGTCACATGTGTTTTCCTAATCTGCCCTAAATGATAGCCTTTGCTTAAATGTAATATTAGACATATTTAGAAGACTTTATTTTAAGTGAAATATCTCTGGTTAACTTTAAATGAATAGGCCATTTTTAGCCATTTTTTGATAAATCATTAGAGGAATGAGGCTCTGGAATTCTCAATAGGATGTTAAGAGTTAAAATATTGTAAAATTGAGAATTGAGGTTCTTAGTTTCACAAAAAAGTCACTAATAAACGACTTGGCTAAAAATGCCTTTACTTATTTAACCTGAAAGTACATTGCCATATATGGTCATTAAAGTTAATCAGGGGTCAAATAATTTATTTAGTCTTTTGCAGATGTAGGTTCAGATACATACCCTTATTTTATCCACAGTGTTATAAGAGGTGACAAAAAGATACTCCTGTTTGCTATATTTATGTAAACATGAAAAGAAGTAATGGCTGGAGTTACATTGCTGATAATTAATTTGAATATTAGTGTTATTTGTATAATTCAGACTATTGTCCTCATCTTCATTGTTATCTGTACAACGTTTCGGCCAATGTGCCCTCCGGCCTTCTTCAGTCCAAATGATACAAATAACACTAATTATCATGCCTCATGTCAAAAATTCCGAGAAATAATTTGAATATGTTAGAAATATATATATATATATATATATATATATATATATATATATGCCTGCCTAAATTCATTAATTATTAACTAATTAATTTTCAAAAATTAGGTATGACTTCAATTAAGCACATATCCTCCAAAAATTGTCGGCTAAAAGCCATATCAAATAAAAACAGTGTTTATTTATGTACTTTCATATATATATATATATATATATGGTAAGGAAAAAGGCTTAAATATCAGTAATAGTAGATGTTAATATGATTGATATTTAAGTCTTTTTCTTTGCCAAATATATTGCTCTGTATATAATTCCTGAATTATGGTAAATTCTGTTCTTGATATGGATCAAACCAAATTTAACATTCTGTTGTTTTTTTAACAATGGAATGTTAAATTGTTAGCATTCCTAACACTAAGTAACCTAATGATTTACCTATATATATATATATATATATATATATATATACTAGACAAAACGTGACCCATTGGGTCACCCATTCAACTCTGAATTTAAAAAGAAAAAATCATTTTGATAATTTTATTATTTTGGCTCTATGATATCTTTTATATTGAGCATTGTTTCAATTGTTACTGTTAGCACTGCTGTTTTAGTTTTTAAACTGACATTACAGATTTTAGTTTTTAAATGAAGAGTAATAGTACTTATTTTAAAGTTTATATATATATATATATATATATATATATATATATATATATATATATATATATGTGTGTGTGTGTGTGTGTGTGTGTGTGTGTGTGTGTGTGTGTATGTATATATATATAAATAAATAGACGAAAGCCTTAGTTTATCAGAAATAAATTTATTTTGGCTTTGTTAGCTTCTTCAAACTAGGCTAAAATAAATTTATTTCTGATAAACTAAGGTTTTCATCTATTCATATATATATATGTATATATATATATATATATATGTATATATATATATATATATATATATATATATATATGAAGTTAAGAGTAAGGAAATGAATTCGACGGTATATGGATAGATAAAAGGGTATGAAAAACACACGTTGTTAAAATGAATATATTTTTATATCATTTTCATTGCTAATATTGACAATATTTCGATTTATAAATCTATATAAATGATTTTCTGCTATCTTTGCATATGGCTAATGGTATTAGGTCCAATCTTGAAAATGTTCATTAATTGTTGTAATCCTCTGAGAAGAAAGAAATTGGGCAATTTCTATCCAAGCTTGAACCTAATATTTGTAGTTTTATGCAAAGACCAAAGAAAACCAGCAAAGAAAAATATTAAAACAAACCTTCTTTATTGTTTTTAATAAAAACTTACAGCCAAAATATGTGCAGATGAAGAAAATACCCTTTGTTATATAGAGGAGGCAACAAAAAGATGTACTTGTTTGCTAAAAAATGTTTACTAACCATTACACAGGCATTATTGATGCTTTTGCTAACAATCAGCTGGTGGGTGGGTGGGGGTGTGCACCTGCAGCAATTTTGAGCAATAATTAATCCAATCTTTTGTTTATTATAAAAATGGCAGCAGACCTGATGTGTGACCCATGTTGGTGTTGACGTGCCAGAAAATCAGAATAACAACATCATTCTAACACTAAAAGGCTAAGCACTAATTACTAATGATTACTTCCAATATGATGCGGAAATTTAACTAAAAACTAAAAAAAAAAAACAAGAAAAAAAAATAAACCGATAAAAAAAAACAAGACTAACTTTGTGTGAATGCGATTGGGTGAATGAAGTTTTGGTAAATATTTTTGAAATTTTTTTTTTGTTTTTCAGAATGCTGTGTTTTTTAATTAAAATTTTTTTTTTATATGTGATGTTTTGTTTGATTTAAAAACAAAAAATTATATGTATGTCTTTGCATGCGATTTTCTTTTTCATTTTTCTTTATTTTGTACTGTTTTAAATTTTAAATGTTTATACATTATTTGCTTAAGTGTTTCATTCAAGTATTAGATAATGTTTAATGATATATATATATATATATGTTTTAATGATACATTATTTTTATTAAATTGTCTGAATTGTTATTATCCAAGGAGTTTCTACAGACTCGTCTACTCATCTGTTGTCTTATTATAATGGAGATTATGTAATTGTCTGTCTGTAACCGAAACTACGTCACCACTGATGTCACGATTTCCTTAGTTATTTAAGTTATATTCTAAACGATTATGAAATAGTCTTTTCTCTGAATGTTTGAGATGAGGCTTGATGATTAGTATTATCTGTGTTATTCGGACTATTGTCCTCATCTTCATTGTTATATGTACAACGTTTCGTCTGATATACCCTCCGGCCTTCTTCAGGTATTTCTTGTCGGACTCGGGAACCTTCTCGGACTCGGGAACCTTCTTTTTGGACTCAGGAGCCATCATTGACAAGTCTGACAAGAAATACTTGAAGAAGGCTGGAGGGCATATTGGCCGAAACGTTGTACAGATAACAATGAAGATGAGGTCAATAGTCCAATAACGCAGATAATACTAATTATCAAATAGTCATTATTTAATCTTAATTAGCATCTTATTTATATATACTTTGGTTTAGAAGAAAATTATTTTTCGTGTAAAAGATTTTTAGGGCTACACTTATTTATGGGTGACACTTTATGACATAACTGTCATCGATGATTCATTGATAGTTTCTACGAGATGCTACTTTCATTAGATGTCTGCAAAATTCGCTGCTCTGTTATAGCCTAGTTTGAAGAAGCTAACAAGGCCAAAATAAATTTATTTCTGATAAACTAAGGTTTTCATCTATCTATTTATATATATACATACACACATATATGTATATTTGAGGTTTTTTTTTTTTTTTTTTGTAAAAAATCACATGGTGTAATGGTCAGAATTATAGGAAATGGACTTGTCAACCCAAGTTCAAATCCTGGATGAGACTATTTGCATTTCACATAGCGCTAACACCCTCGGAAAAGGTATGAATCCAACTATTCTCCTGCCAGCTAGGGGTAAATAGTAGGGCAGGCTGGGCTCTTTAGATTTGCTTGGTAACCAATTTAGGAGATGGAAAACTCTGAATTCAAACCTGTTGAATTCCACTTAAGAAATATACCTTGTGTCACATCCTGCTCATGTGGAGGGGTTGAGTAAATAAATATATTTGAGTTTTTAATTGTTTGTCTTGTTTGGATGTGTCTATTGTATAACTGAGGCTTTTGAGTCTATGTTCTGGCAAAAAGAGATTGATAATTGTAGAATAAACATCATAGAAGAGTTCCAATTACCATTGAATTGGTAAGACAAGGCAACAATGAAGCAGTAACTTAATACAGATTTACCTTGTTGTAAGCCTACTGCAGAATGCCAGAGTATTTATGGAGCATCATAACATCATAGAAACCAAGCAGCCAATCAGGTCTAAAGGAATGGAAAAATACCCAAATACATGAATGGAGTATTAAAACAATGTAAATAGGATGCTCTTTTAAAATTTACAATGAAGATGAATTGATTTTTTTCTGAAGAAACTTCTTGAATTATGTTGTTTATTTCTATCATGACTTTTGATCAAGTAATGTTAGAAAACATTGAAATAGAATTGAAAAACAATAGTCAGTTCCTCAGAAAATGTTTAACATTTAATAGATTTTTCGTCAGCAACTGAAGTAGGTAAAGTCTGTGTTTGTGTAACAACAGTATTAATAATATCAAACAATTTTCTTAATAATTCAGATATAAATAAAGATAAAAATCATAGGAAGTGTGATATAGATAACTAAGGGAATTGTGATGTCTGTGGTGATATTGTTTTGGTTCAGTTTTAATTTTGACAATTCAGGTTTATTGTTTATTTAAAAAAACAACAATATAATAAAATTTTGTTTGTAAAGAAAAACCAATAATTATATTTAACTCTGCCTACTTTAAACCGCTCACAGCAGTCTATTTCTTAGATGAATTTATCATATTAGATTTTCTGCAGATCTCTTGATTTTCAATATTTTTTCCTATCGTAAATCTTAAGTTCACTTGTCTATAATGAAATAGCAAGCAGTGTGTTTTCATGGTGAAGAATTAGCAAATGGCAAACAATATATCATTATTTGTCTTTGTATTTGTTATTTGTACTAGCAAATATATGCACCCTCCGGGTGCAAGTATTTAAGTTTTAATGTAAAAAATATTGTATTAAATTAGAAAGGCTAATGAAACTAAATAAGAATACAGATAAAAAAAAATATTGAACAGAGGGAGTAAATAAAAGATTTGAAACAGAGGGAGTATAATAAAAAATGGAACAACTGAAACTTACTCTTCCATCTCTCTCGTCTTTCATTGTTATTTTTTCTAATTAAGTATTTAGTTATAAGAGGAAGTAAAGAATAAAATGACAGTTATTTTTATTGTTAATGTATTTCATTTAAGATTCATTGAAGAGATTTTTGCTTATATTCATTAAAATAAAACCAAACAGTTAGAAATCAATAATACTAAGCACATATTTATTAAATTCGATTTTTTTAATATTAATATGCAAATTAGCCTTCCCGTTTATACTGTAAACCGCTATTGTTTGTATATATAAAAATATAATTAGCATGTGTCAGTACGTAGACATAGTTAACAGTATTAATAAGGTTAAGACAATATTTATAAAATTGAGTTTAGATAAAAAAATCCTGGAGAATTGTGATGCAAATAACTAAAGAAATTGTGACTTTGAGCAGGAATATAGTTTCGGTTACAGACAGAAAAACACACATCTCCATTATAATAAGATTTATAATTAATTAACATACATAATAAAGCAATAAATAATTTAACTCCATCAGTAAATGCCACACAGAGTTGAATTAGCAACAGTTCCCTGACTGAATGTTTGATCCTGGCTGTTGACCTATGAGGTTCATCTGTTCAGCATCTTGTGAAGTGCACCATTGGGCTCATCTGCCTTGCTTTACAGCCACCATGCTGCTCTTCCATGGTTTTTGATGCTACATGCTTGTATGGTTATATAATACTCTCACACACATGATACAAGGTCACAAGTTATAGGGCATCCAATGAGGAATCAAACTTTGCTATCAGTAGAAATGGATCTAAATAAGAATAGAAGTCTTCGGCATAAAATAACCCAAGGGCTTGACATTGCTGTAAAACCCAACCAAACCAAAACCAAACCAACCAACTATAGTTTCTTAAATTGTAGGGTTTTTATTTACCCCCCACAATCTAAGGAAACACACAAAAGCCACCTAACCCCTACCTTGTAACCTTACCTTTCCCCTGTTTAATTTATTTCTAAGAAACTATTGAAATGTATTTACAGTTAGCTTGAAAGGTGGGGAAGAAAAAAGAAAGACACTGGGTCGCATGGATATGATTTTAACGGTCCTTTTTAGAATTTTTTGGGCATCAGGACGCAAGACACATACCTTCAGCATCTTTGTAATTTGAATATCAGATTTTTTGGACTGTTTCGTCCTCATCTTTATTGTTATATACACAACATTTCCATGAAAGGCTCCCTATTACGACATGTAGGCTCCTGAGTTTGATAAAAAAACACTTGAAGAAGGCGGGATGTGGAGGGCATTGGCTGAAGAAATGTGTATATAAACAATAAAGACGAGGACAACAGTCAAAAAAATTCTAAATAATTACAACATATGTATGAGTATCTGAAATGTTGGTATCTCACTGAAGGTTTTTTAACATTAAAATCATTTGTTGTCAAATGTTGGTATTTATAAAGTCACACTAGTATTTGTATAATTTGTTCTGGATTTTTCATATGAGAAATTTGTAATTATTTTCTATTTTTCGGGACTGTTGTCCTCATCTTTATTGTTATAACACGTTTCAGCCGATGTGCTTCTTTTGGGTTTTCTTGTTCAAACTCGGGAGCTCTCATTGGAAACTTTTGAACTGAACCGTTATTTGCGGGAGATTGTTTTCATTCTGTTAATTTCATGATTGGGTACAAATTAAACTATATTAAGTTTATTTCTGCCTGTAGTCAGGATTAGGAACCTACAACTCCAGATGATTGTCATCAACTGTATTGACTCAAAACTTATATCCATTACACCATAACATAGCTTAATACTTGTAACCCGGTCATGGTTAATAGAAAAGAACAATCTATTTCTAACTGATTAAATAAGAGTTTGTTTCTGAAGTTCTATGAAGGCTGATGGTGTTCAACAAGAAACACCTGAGAAGGCCAGAGGGCACATTGGCTGAAACATTGTGTATATAAACAATAAAAATGAGAAGAAACTGTCTGAAAAATCTAAATAATACAAAATATACCATTATAATAGTGCTTAAACTATTTCACTGTTGTTCACCTTTGAGTCTTTTATTTTCAAATTTTATTTATTCAAATTCTTTCTTATATATATATATATATTTACATATTTTTCCATGAATTTCATACACTAAATGCAATAATTATTATGGATAGAGGTAGTTAATTTTTCAGTATCAGAGTCATTCAGCTTTATTTGTCCCTCTAACTTTATTCACTCCCAGGATAATTCGTTTCCTCCTTGGATAAAACATTCATCAGTTTAAAAAAGCACTGCCATAAGATATTAAAAAGTTAGATATGTTAATTCCATTTTTGTATTGAAAATATGATTTTGAGGTAATCAATAAGTCTGTAGCCTATCATTTATCCTTAACTGAATTTCATCTAACTTCTTACTGTTCGAATTTTGAACAATATAATTAATATTCCCAACAATATTTTTATTTATGGAGGCGCTCTTTGGTGTAATGGTTATTGTTGCTAAGGAAATTGATTTGGTGACACGAGTTCAAATCCTGGACCGAGGATGTTTTCATTCATATAGCGCTAATACCCTTGGGAAAGTTATGCATCCAACTATTCACCCTCCATCTGTGTGTAAATAGTAGGCAGACTTGGCTCTGTAATCTTAGTCCTAGGAGAAGAAAAACTCTGAATACAAACCTGTTAAACCCTGCTTAAAAAAATGACTGTATGAAGATCCTTCTTGGGTTGGGTATATATATATATATATATATATATATTATATATACTATATATATATATATATATATATATATAGGGTGATTGAAAAGTAAAATCTAGCCATTGTCAATATTGACAAATGCTGCGTTTTAGTTTAAAATAGGAAGTTACATTTCAATGACCCGATATATATTATATATATTATATTATATAAGTAGAGAATGAGAACAACAAGGACAAAACTCAGACAAACGTAATGTAGAATATAAATCAAAACAACTGATGATGCCGAGCCTCCAAAGCTCTAGCGAAATATATCCTACATACATTTGTCAGAGTTTTGTCCTTGTTGTTTCTCATATTCTCTTATATATATGATATATATATATATATATACTATCGGGTCATTGAAATGAACTTCTATTTAAACTAAAAACCAAGCCATTTGTCATAATTGACAACTGGCTAGATTTTACTTTCAATCACCCTATATATAATATACTATATATATTATATATTTTATATTATATACATATATATTATATATAATATATATACCAACCAAGAAGGTCTTACCATTTACATCATTTTTTTAAGCAGGGTTTACACACGGTTTGTATTCAGAGTTTTTTCTTCTCCTAGGACTAAGATTTAAAACAAGAGCCAAGTCTGCCTACTATTTACACACAGACTGGAGGGTGAATAGTATGGATGCATTAACTTTTCCCTAAGGGTATTTAGCGCTATATGAAATGAAAACCATCTCGTCCAGGATTTGAACTCGTGTCACCAAATCAATTTCCTACAACAATAACCATTACACACGAGCGGCCTCCATAAATAAAAATTATTTTGGGAATTATTAATTATATTGTTCAAAATTTCGAACAGTAAGAAGTTTAGATGAAAATCAGATAAGGATTAAATGATAGGCTACAGACTTATTGAATCACCCCATCATATTTTCAATACAAAAATGGAATTAACATATCTAACTTTTTAATTATTCTTATGGCAGTGCTTTTTAAAACTGATGAATGTTTTATCCAAGGAGGAACGAAATTATCCTGGGAGTGAATAAAAAGTTAGAAGGGACAAAAAAGCTGAATGACTCTGATACTGAAAAATACTACCTCTATCCCATAATAATTATTGCATTTAGTGTATGAAATTCATGAAAAATATGTAAATTATAATATATATATAGAAAATTTGAATAAATAAAAATTTTGAAATAAAGACTCAAAGGTGAACAACAGTGAAATAGTTTTAAGCACTATTATAATGGTATATTTGTTATTATTTTAGATTTTTCAGACAGTTTCTTCTCATTTTAATTGTTTATATACACAATGTTTTCAGCCAATGTGCCCTCTGGCCTTCTTCAGGTGTTTTCTTGTTGAAACATAGCCTTCATAGACTTCAAAACCAAACTCTTTATTTAATCAGTTAGAATAGAATTGTTCTCTTTCTATTAACCATGACCGGGTACAAGTATTAAGCTATGTTATGGTGTTAATGGATATAAGTTTTGAGTCAAATACAGTTTGTGACAATCTCTGAGGTTGTAGGTTCAATCCTGACTACAGCAGAAATAAACTTAATATAGTTTAACATTTGTACCCAATCATGATTAAACAGAATGAAAACAAATCTACCCCAAATAACGGGTTCAGTTCAAAGTTCCATGAGAGCTCCCGAGTTTGACAAGAAACACCAAAGAAGGCACATCGGCTGAAACGTGTTATAACAATAAGATGAGACAACAGTCGGAAAAAAATTAGAAATAATCAAATTTCCTCATATGAAAAATCCAGACAAATTATACAAAACTAGTGTGACTTTATAAATACCAACATTTTGACAACAAATGATTTTTTAATGTTTAAAAAACCTTCAGTGGAGTACCAACATTTCAGATACTTCATACATATGTTTCGTATTATTTTAGATTTTTTTGACTGTTGTCCTCGTCTTTATTGTTATATACACATTTCTTCAGCCAATGCCCTCCAGCCTTCTTCCAAGTGTTTTTATTCAAACTCAGGAGCCTACAGTCGTAATAGGAGCCTTCATGGAAAGTTGTGTATATAACAATAAAGATGAGGACAACAGTCCAAAAAATCTGAATAATTCAAATTCAAAAGATGCTGATAGGTATGTGTCTTGCGTCCCTTGATGCCCAAAAAATCTAAAAGACCAGTAAAATCATATCCATGCGACCCAGTTGTCTTTCTTTTTTTCTTCCCCCACCATTTCAAGCTAACTGTAAATACATTTCAATAGTTTCTTAGAATAAATTACACAGGATAGGTTACAAGGTAGGGGTTAGGTGGCTTTGTTGTTTCCTTAGTGGAAATAAAAACCCTACAAATTTAAGAAACTATAGTTGGTTGGTTTGGTTTTGGTTGTTGGGTTTACAGCATGTCAACCCCTTGGGTTATTTTATGCCGAATACTTCTATTCTATTTAGATCCATTTTCTACTGAATAGCAGTTTGATCCTCATTGGATGCCCTATACTTGTGACCTTGATCATGGTGTGAGATATTATATACACCTATTACAAGCATGTAGCATCAAAAAACATGGGAAGCAGCATGGTGGATGTAAAGCAAGGCAGATGAGCCCAATGGTGCACTTCACAAGATGCTGAACAGATGAACCTTCATAGGTCAACAGCCAGGATCAAACATTTCAGTCAGGAAACTGTTGCTATTTCAACTCTGTGTGGCAATTTACTGATGGAGTTAAAATTATTTATTCGCTTATATGTAATTAATTAATTTATAATCTATTTATAATGGAGATTGTGTGTTTTTCTGTCTGTACACCGAAACTATATTCCTGCTCAATCACAATTCTCTTAGTTATTGACATCACATCTCAGGATTTTTTTTTATCTCTAAACCTCAATTATTAATAAAATTGGTTCCTTACATTATTAATACTGTTAACTATGTCTACGTACTGACAACATGCAATTATATTTATATATACA
This sequence comes from Doryteuthis pealeii, assembly GCA_023376005.1. NCBI lineage: Eukaryota > Metazoa > Mollusca > Cephalopoda > Myopsida > Loliginidae > Doryteuthis > Doryteuthis pealeii. Next base: position 85,787,419 of record CM042147.1, read on the forward strand.
ACAAAATAGCGGTTTACAGTATAACGGTGAAGGCTAATTTGCATATTAATATTTAAAAATCGAATTTAATTAATATGTGCTTAGTATTATTGATTTCTAACTGTTTGGTTTTATTTTAATGAATATAAGCAAAAAATCTCTTCAAGAATCTTAAATGAAAGTACATTAACAATAAAAAATAACTGTCATTTTTTTTCTTTACTTCCCTTCTTATAACTAAATACTTAAATTAGAAAAATAACAATGAAAGACGAGAGAGATGAAGAGTAAGTTTCAGTTGTTCCATTTTTTTATTATTACTCCCTCTGTTTTCAAATCTTTTATTATACTCCTCTGTTTCAAATATTTTTTTTATCTGTATTCTTATTTAGTTTCATTTAGCCTTTCTAATTTAATAAACAATATTTTATTTTACATTAAAACTTAAATACTTGCACCCGGAGGTGCATATATTTGCTAGTACAAATAACAATACAAAGACAAATAATTGATATATTGTTTGCCATTTGCTAATTCTTCACCATGAAAACACACTGCTTGCTATTTCTTATAGACAAGTGAACTTAAGATTTACGTAGGAAAAAATATTGAAAATCAAGAGATCTGCAGAAAATCTAATATGATAAATTATCTAAGAAATAGACTGCTGTGAGCGTTTAAAGTAGGCAGAGTTAAAATAAATTATTTGGTTTTTCTTACAAACAAAATAATTTTTTATCTTGTTTTTGTTTTTTTTAAATAAACAATAAACCTGAAGGTCAAAATTAAAACTGAACAAAACAATATCACCACGACATCACAATTCCCTTAGTTATCTATATCCACATTCCTATATTTTATCTTTATTTAATCTGATTATTCAAGAAAATTGTTTGATATTATTAATACTGTTGTTACACAAACACAGACTTTACCTACTTCAGTTTGCTGACGAAAATCTGATTAATGTTAAACATTTTTCTGAGGGAACTGACTATTGTTTTCCAATTTCTATTTCAATGTTTTCTAACATTACTTGATCAAAAGTCATGATAGAAATAACGAAAACATAATTAAGAAGTTCTTCAGAAAAAATCAATTCATCTCATTTGTAAATTTTTAAAGAGCATCCTATTTTAATTGTTTTAATACTCCATTCCATGTATTTGGGATTTTCCATTTTCCTTTAGACCTGATTGGCTGGCTTCGGTTTCTATGATAGTTATGATGCTCCATAAATTTACTCTGGCATTCTGCAGTAGGCTTACCAACAAGGTAAAATCTGTTATTAAGTTACTGCTTCATTTGTGCCTTGTCTACAATTTTTCAATGGTAATTGGACTTCTTCTATGATGTTTTCATTCTACAATTATCAATCTTCTTTTTTGCCAGAACATAGACTCAAACAGCCTCAGTTATTACAATAGACCACATCCAAACAAGACAAACAATTAAAAAACTCAAATATATTTATTTACTCAACCCCTCCACATGAGCAGATGCTGACACCAAGGTATATTTCTTTAAGTGGAATTCAACAGGTTCTGAATTCAGAGTTTTCCATCTCCTATATTGGTTACCAAGCCAAATCTAAAGAGCCCAGCCTGCCCTTACTATTACCCTAGCTGCAGGAGAAATAGTTGGATTCATTACCTTTTTCCGGGGGTGTGCGCTATGTGAAATGCAAAATAGCTCTCATCCAGGGATTTGAACTTGGGTTGACAAGTCCATTTCCTATTAATTACTGACATTACACCATGTGATTTTTTACAAAAAAAAAAAAAAAAAAAAACCTCAAATATACATATATGTGTGTATGTTATATATATAAATGATGAGATTGAAAACCTTAGTTTATCAGAAATAATTATATTTTGGCTGTCTAGCTTCTTCAAACTAGGCTATACAGAGCAGCGAATTTTTGCAGACATCTAAGAAAGTGAGCATCTTCGTAAGAAACTATCAATAATCATCGATGACAGTTATGTCATAAAGTGTTCACCCATAAATAAAGTGTAGCCCTAAAAATCTTTTACACGAAAAATAATTTCTTCAAACCAAATATATATAAATAAGATGCTAATTAAGATTAAATAATGACTATTTGATAATTAGTATTATCTGCGTTATTCGGACTATGACCTTTCATCTTCATTGTTATCGTACAACGTTCGGCCAAATGCCTCCAGCCTTCTTTCAAGTATTTCTTGTCAGACTTGTCAATGGATGGCTCAACGAAGTCCAAAAAGAAGGTTCCCGAGTCGAGAAAGTCCCGAGCCGACAAGAAATTACCTGAAGAAGGCCGGAGGGTATATCAGACGAAACGTTGTACATTATAACCAATGGAATTGATTTGAGGGACATAGTCCGCAAATAACACAGAAAATACTAATCATCAAGCCTCATCTCAAACATTCAGAAGAAAAAGGACTATTTCTTAATCGTTTTTTTAGAATATAAACTTAAATAACTAAGGAAATCGTGACATTCAGTGGTGAACGTAGTTTCGGTTTACAGACAGGACAATTACATATCTCCGTTATAATAAGACAACAGGATCGAGTAGACGAGTCTGTAGAAATCCTGTGGATAATAAACAATCAGGACATTATAAAAATAATGTATCATTAAAACATAGTATATATATATATATCATTAAACATTATCTAATCTTGAATGAACACTAGCAATAATGTATAAACATTTAAAATTAAAACAGTACAAAATTAAAAAAAATTGAAAAAGAAAATCGCATGCCCAAAAAGACATACATTATAATTATTTGTTTATTAAATCAAACAAAACATCACTATAAAAAAAAAATTTAATTTAAAAAAAACACAGGCCATTCTGAAAAACAAAAAAAAAATTTCAAAATATTACCAAAACTTCTTCACCCCAATCGCATTCACACAAGTTTAGTCTTGTTTTTTTAATCGGTTTATTTTTTTTTCTTGTTTTTTTTAGTCTTAGTTAAATTTCCGCATCATATTGGAAGTAATCGCATTAGTAATTAGGCTTAGCCTTTTAGTGTTAGTAATGATGTTGTTATTTGATTTCTGCACGGTCACACCAACATGCGGTCACACTCAGGGGTCTGCTGCCCATTTTTATAAATAAAACAAAGATTGGATTAATATATTGCTCAAATTGCTGCGGTGCACACCCCCACCCACCCACCAGCTGATTTGTTAGCAAAAGCACAATAATGCCTGGTAATGTTAGTAAACATTTTTTTTTAGCAAGACAAGTACATCTTTTTGTTTGCCTCCTCTATATAACAAAGGTATTTTCTGGCATCTGCACATATTTTGGTGTAAGTTTTATTAAAAACAATAAAGAAGGTTGTTTTTAATATTTTTTCTTTGCTGGTTTTTCTTTGGTCTTGGCATAAAAACTACAAATATTAGGTTCAAGCTTGGATAGAAAATGCCCAAATTCTTTCTCTTCCAGAGGATTACAACAATTGAATTGGAACATTTCAAGATTGGACCTAATTACCATTAGCCATATGCCAAAGATAGCAGAAAATCATTTTATTATTAGATTATAAATCGAAATATTGTCAAATTAGCAAGTGGAAAATGATATAAAAAATTATTCATTTTAACAAACGTGTTTTTTCATACCCTTTTATCTATCCAATATACCGTCGATTCATTTTCCTTACTCTTAACCTTTTTTCATATATATATATATATATATATATATATAATATATATATATATATATGGATAGATGAAAACCTTAGTTTCATCAGAAATAATTTATTTTAGCCTAGTTTGAAGAAGCTAACAAAGCCGAAATTAATTTATTTCTGATAAACTAGGCTTTCGTCTATTTATTTATATTATATATATACATACACACACACACACACACACACACCACAACACACATAAATATATATAATATAATATTATATATATATTATATATATAAAACTTTAAAATTAATTACTATTACTCTTCATTAAAAACTAAAATCTATTAATGTCAGTTTAAAAACTAAAACAGGCAAGTGCTAACAGTAACATTGAAACAATGCTCAATATAAAGATATTCATAGAGGCCAAATAATAAATTATCCCAAAATGATTTTTTTCTTTTTAAATTCAGAAGTTGAATGGGTGCCCAATGGGTCACGTTTTTGTCTAGTATATATATAATATATATATATATATATATATATTATAGTAATCATTAGGTTACTTAGTGTTTAGGGAAGCTAACAATTTAACATTCCATTTCGTTAAAAAAACAACAGAATGTAAATTTGGTCTTGATCCATATTCAAGAACAGAATTTACCATAATTCAGGAATTATATACAGAACAATATATTTGGCAAAAGAAAAAAGACTTAAATATCAATTTCATATTAACATCTACTTTACTGATATTTAAGCCTTTTTCCTTACCATATATATATATATATATATATATATTATATATAGATATGAAGTACAAAAATTAAACACTGTTTTATTTGATATGCTTTTGGCCGACAATTTTTGGAGGAATGTGCCTAATGAAGTCATACCAATTTTGAAAATTAATTAGTTTAATAATAATGAAATTTAGCGGGCATATATATAGTATTATATATATATTTCTACATATTCAAATTATTTTCTCGAGAATTATTGACATGAGGGCATGATAATTTATGTTATATTTGTGTCATTTGGACTAAGAAGGCCGGAGCGGCACATTTGGCCGAAACGTTGTAAGATAAAATGAAGGATGAGGACAATAGTCAGAATAATACAAATACACTAATATTCAAATTAATTACAGCAATGTAAAACTCCAGCCATTACCTTCTTTTGTGTTTACATAAATATAGCAAACAGGAGTATCTTTTTGTCTTTATAACACTGGATAAAAAATGGGTATGTATCTGAACCTAATCTGCAAAAGACTAAATAAATTATTTTTGACCCCTGATTAACTTCAATGACCATATATGGCAACGTACTTTCAGGTAAATAAGGTTAAAGGCATTTTTAGCCCAAGTCGTTTATTAGTGACTTTTTTGTGAAACTAAGAAACTCAATTTCTCAATTTTTACAATATTTTTAACTCTTAAACATCCTATGAGGAATTCCAGAGCCCATTCTCTAATGATTTATCAAACAATGGCTTAAAAATGGCCTTATTTCATTTAAAGTGGAACCAGTAGATATTTCCCTTAAAATAAAGTCTTCTAAAATATGTCTAATATTACATTTAAGCAAAGGCTATCTTAGGGGCAGATTTAGGAAAACGCATGATGATTTCTGACCGGGAGATGAGATGGTTATAGGGACATTAGGAGTTAAAAAAAAAAGAATAATACCATATTTTTAAAAGGAACCTTCAACCAGCAAAAAGAAAAAAAATCGCAACTACAACATCCAGAGAATTTTGACTTTTTCACAAACACTGGAACTTCGTTAACGAGGCCACTAAAGGTTTGTAAACACTTCAAAATCGGCTTCAATTAGGAAAAGTAGTGATTTCTGACCGGGTTGATGAGGTGTATAGGATGTTAACAGTCAGAAATGAAAAATCTGAAATCTTTTTACAATATCATGTCTATTTCTTGTTCACGCAATTTTTCACCCGCCATCCATGAAACTTCGGTATTGTGGGTGGGTCCCAAGTAATAGGGCCTTTTGTTGCTGACCTGGTGCGATGGGGTACTAGGGGAAAAATAAAAATCATGTCTATTCTTTGTTTTTTTTCCTCTTTTCATTACTTATATAGTTTTAAATTGTTTTTACATTTGGTTATTTTATTGTATTTTATAGAGAGACGTTGTTGCAAGGTTATCACATTGAAAAATAGGACACGCAGCTGAGTTTCAAATTCCTGTTTGTATTCACTTTGTGTAAATTCCCCGAGATGAACTTATAAACTTTCAACTTAAAATAAAGTTTTCTCGTTTATGTTTTAAATTTGCATTAATAAAATCCCATAATTATTCATTGGTGAACAGAATGCTGTTAGTTCAATTTTGGAAAGGCAAACAATTTTTAAACTGAGGAATCCAACACAATGTGTATTAGTTATTAGAAAAAAAATTGAAGAAGAGTCCTGTGCAGTATAGTATCTTTGCTTTTTAGGTTCCTGCTTTATATGGAGGCACAATGGTTCTAATGGGTTAGAGTCGTAGGACAATGGCATCATCTACCCGAGTTCAATTCCTGGGCAAAGGCTGTTGGGATTTCACATGGGCGCTATACCTTGAGAAAGGTTATGAATCCAATTCTTCCTCCAGCTATAGGTAAACAAGCAGGGCAGGACTGGGCTTTCTTAACCATAGCCTAGGTAACCAGTCTAGAGGAAAACTCTGAATTCAAACCTGTTAAACCACGCTTAAGAAAATTGACCTTGTGTCACATCCTTTGGGCTCGTTGTGGAGGCTTGGTAAATATATTATTAGGTTCCTGCTGTAATTCCGAGCGGTAGTGTTCAATTTTTTTTTTTCGTTATTGTTCCTAATATATTTTTTCATTTTTCCCTATATATTTTTTGCTCTGTGACTAACAAAAAGGGACACATTGAGCTCTATAATTATGACTACTGTAAATTACTACATCATAAGGGAGATTTCATCACTCCAATCTTTTGGTAGTATACATTTACTATTAAGTTAGACAGTCAACAATTGGTTTGAGCAATGTGACTGGCCAAGCCTAACATGCATTACTAAGTTCTCCAATGAACCCACTATACAGCTTAAATAATTACTTGCACTACTGCCAGGAAGAGTCCATTAAGCTGAGAGGAGGTTGTTTGACTGTCACACTGTCCAATAGTTAACAATCTGTAAAAAGATATTACCAGACTCAGGTTCAATCTTGGCTAAGGGTGAAAGTAACACAGAAATAACAATTAACAGTATTCTAACATACATACATATTATATATATATATATATATATATATATATATATATATGTATATAAAGTTTTCAAGTAGCGTAAAAAATAATCACATTACAGCATGCAAAATGTAAGGATTATGGAACATCACAAATACTTTTTCTCCTCTTACTTAAGTGTTTGAATTTCTTTTGGTTGTATTAAATTTGTTGTGTTTCCATGATTTGTTCAACGACAGCACGCAAACATTTCTCGTGTAGCACCCATCTAGCTTATTCTCCAAGCGCCTGTTTAGGCGTCCAGTGGTGCAAGCCGTTATAGCAGCACTGATACAACCACAGCCTGGAAAGAATTGCGCTTTTAACTTGTTCAGTTGAGATCGGATTTCCATTATGACGAATGTTTGTGGCCGACCATGTCTTTCCTATTCATGTATTAACATCACTTTCTGTGGTGAAATGGCCACCTGCCCCCAATTCACAAACCATTCCGAGTGAGACGGACGAAGGATGCTGGACACTGCTGGAAAAGCAAGGGACGAGCTCATTAAGCAACGTTCTCCGGTGGAAGCAACACTGGGCATGCTAGTGTGGGCCGCCCACCAAGGACCTACATGACCAACTTTGCGAGGTGATTGCGCGGAGGACTTCCTGGGTCAGTGGAATGAATAGGGAGGGCTGGCAGAGATTGTCATGGATATCTGTGTAGATTCTGAACATGATGATTGATGATGATGATTAAATTTGGACACCTAAATGATTTTTAGTGTGAACTTATAATAGTATTTGTGAATTTATGTTCTGTAATATGTTTTAATGTTTATTTTTTATGAATAACATTTTTTCTTGAAAAATCCATAAAACTTTATTTTACCAATTCACATAAGGAATGGACTACTATTGACAGGTTAACAACCATATGGAGGATCTCGATTTTCTCTGATAAAATATACTGGAATTCTTGAAGTTTGTAGCTGTTTCAGTACTATTGTATGGTTGCACCACTTAGGACTCTTACAATACACTTGTGAGAAAAAGGTAGATTGCAACTACACAGGATGCTGCATTGCTGTTTTGAACAAATTCTGGAGGTAGCACCCTCAAAATAGAAACGTATGGCATTTACTCCCATCTCACAATCTAGGAATACTAGGCACTGCTGGAGAAACAAGGACGAACTCATAAGCGATGTTCTTCCTATAGGACTCCTACACATGGACCACACCACTGTTAGTCAATCAGCAAAATCTTACATTAATCAGTTCTGTGACGGACAATGGATTGCCACTAGAGGACTTACCAAGAGTGATGCCCGATAGGACGGATGGTGAGAGAGAATGTTGAGAATACTGATTGAATTTGCTTGGTGACGCTTTTGACAAGAAAACACTGTTTTAAAAAAATATGGTTTGGTTAACTACATACCTTCTTAACTATTATTCTGTGTGATCACACTTTTAGTTACAAATATGCATGCAGACAAGGATTTAACCAAAGTCTTAGATGTTACGAAAGTGAGAGAGATGTCTTAAATTTGCAGGTAGGAAGTGTGAAAAAAGGTTTGGTTGGTTTGGTTTCTTGTTTAATGGCATATCAATTTGCCATGGCTTAAGGATAGAACCCAGTGGCGAGCAGTCCATGACTTGCAATATTCCACTTTAGGCTTTCTTTGGGTTAACAGGCAGTTGGAGAGGCCCCCTCCGATCAATCAGCTGGTCACATCAAGCCCTAGTACCTATATGATTGCCCCCAAATCCTATTGCCCTTATGGGCAACTCCCAATCCTTCTTATCATCATGAGTGCTAGTAGGCGGTGGTTAAGGGTCTCATGTCCCTGGGAATGACATTAAAACTCTAATCTGATGGAGGTTTCCAGTTTGGAGGTTTGAGGATGTGGAGCACCCTTCAATTCACCATTGCTCCCTGGTTCCACTGACCCGGAAGGGTCAGTACCTGTTAGGGTTCCCATCTATGGGTTGAATAGAAAAACATGAGTTGTAAACAAAAATTTATTATCTTATTAAGAATGATTATATTTCAAAACTTAATATCGGCGCATTA
>CM042147.1:85796426-85893926 GCA_023376005.1 Doryteuthis pealeii
TTACTTTGTGTTGAGAGCCTAAAATTTGAGTTACGAGCGAGCTTCAGATATTTAATTTATAAGTTCACTAAAACATTTAAGCATTTCCAAATTGGTTGCACGCCAAAGAAAAGTATCATTTATAAAAAAAAATTAACATAAAACATTATCACATCACATAAATTCATTGCTTTCTATTCTATTGTTTTTTATACAATTCACTCGAATTATTTTTCTTATTTAAAAAAAAACAAAAAAAAATAACAAAAAATTTGTGCGGGAGCTCGGAACAGATTATTAATGGCCAAAATTTCAGTTATTTCAATTGGGGAAAATTGATTGATATTTGAGGGAATTGAGTTACAAGTGGAAATGAAATTTAAACTGTAGTCAATGTACCACTGGAATAGATAGATAGTCCCTTCCACTATGATAGAATTAATTGACTGAAAATAGGATGAAAGTTAAAAAAAATAAGCCAGTGATTTTCAGATCTATTCTTATAGATAGAAGGACTTAAGTTCTTGTTTTTAAATGTTAATACGATTAAAGTAAATACTAAATCACCACAATTGTTTTATTAATTGAAAGAGGATTATTGCTTACACAGTATATAATTTAATCAAATTAATCAATTATTGTTTATGTAATGGCATAAAACAAATGAATTAGTCAGATGAAACAAAATATTTTACAAAATATTCCATTGGCCTTGGAATTATCTTTAACTTTATATATATATATAATATATATATAATATATATATATATATTGCTCCCATCCCTAGGGGGTTTAAGCATTCTGGAGAGGATTTCGCTGATGACTGCCAACTAAAGCGTAAAACACAATGCTCTCTATAAAAGGGATGGAGCCCTCTATGTGGCCTTCACATACATACAGAGTGAGTATTAAAAATCAGTTTAAAATCCCCTTCCCATTCTGTAGGTGATGATAGCCCGATTGGTTTTAAGCTGTCTGACTGATGCTGAATCGATTGGTTTCTGTCCCAGCTGTAGGTAACTTACAAATATCTAACCACTAAAGAGACGTGATACGTTGAAAAACACAGTGTCTGTGTAATGACTATATATAGATATGTGTTAATGTATGAGTAGTAGATTACCAGTGGTACGAGTATGGATTGTTGGAAGCGCACAGTATCCAGGGGTTAAGACTGAGAAAAAAACAAATACAAAAGTGCTCAATACAATGTAGAGCAAAAACGGAGATCAATCGAAAAGCCGATTAATTCAACGGATGTAAACCCTGACGATCAGACGATGAAACTCGAGTAGGTTACTTTATTCATTATATAAATAAATATATAGATATATATATAATGTAGTCTGGTATATTTATGAATAAAGAGTGCTCAATATCAGTGATAGATCATATATATATATGAGTTAGGGTAACATAGATATACGGTCAACAGTGCTTGGTGACTGTCAGACCAAGTCTCGGTCAGATGATTGCATAGATGAGAAAGTGACAGTCACCAAGTGCCATTGAACCTGTGTCTACACTACCCTAACTCATATATCTTATTATAATGGAGATTGCGTGTTTGTCTGTCTGTAACCGAAACTAATTTGCATATTAATATTAAAAAATCGAATTTAATAAATATGTGCTTAGTATTATTGATTTCTAACTGTTTGGTTTTATTTTAATGAATATAAGCAAAAATCTCTTCAATGAATCTTAAATGAAATACATTACAATAAAAATAACTGTCATTTTATTCTTTACTTCCTCTTTAACTAAATACTTAAATTAGAAAAAATAACAATGAAAGACGAGAGTGATGGAAGAGTAAGTTTCAATTGTTCCATTTTTTTATATACTCCCTCTGTTTCAAATCTTTTATATACTCCTCTGTTCAAATCTTTTTATCTGTATCTTATTTAGTTTCATTAGCCTTTCTAATTTAATATAATATTTTATTACATTAAAACTTAAATAATTGCACCGGAGGGTGCATATATTTGCTAGTTACCATAATGAATTTGATATTGTAAAAAAAGTAAAGATCTTGGCAATACTATATGAATGTATATGCACTTATATATATATATATATGTGTGTGTGTGTATGTATGTATGCGTATGCACTTGTGTATACACACACACATATATATGTGCATAGGCACTTCATTGAACATAATGAAAAAGACAACAAGAAACCAATTATCAGCTGTAAGAGAGAAGACAAATATATGAAAGAAATGGGTGATTTTTGCAACACGGGATAATAGAGAATATAATTTGATTGTAGATAAGAGCTTTAGTTTTGACTGATGACCATGCTCTAAAATTAAAAAGTAGAAACCAAACAAAAATAGCACATATTCATTTGTCCAAAATGTTTCTCTCACACATAGTTCTCCGAAACTAGTCTAACAGGTTGAATCTGCACATATATAGAATATTCTCTTTATTATGTTTTGCCAGTGTATCATTATAGTTATAGGTTGCACTTAGTACATTACTTATTGTCTACTAATTATAAGAATATCTTTATTAGGTCAAGAAAGGCAATTAAATATATTTGTCTGTGTGTGTATGCATTTATATGTGTTTATATATGTATGCATATACACTTATATAGGAATGTATATGCACTTATATATGTGTGTGTGTATGTATGTATGCGTATGCACTTATGTATACACACATATATATGTGCATAGGCACTTATATATGTATACATATACACATATGAGGTTAAGTAAACAAACAAATGTGTTTATTTTTATATGGCTTTAAGCCGACAATTTTTGGAGGATATGTGCTTAATTGAAGTCATACCTAATTTTGAAAATTAATTAGTTAATAATTAATGAATTTAGGCGGGCATATATGTTCAAATGTAAGGCTAAACATTTGACATTTTCTCGATTTGTTTAGCCTTACATTTGAACATATATGCCCGCCTAAATTCATTAATTATTAACTAATTAATTTTCAAAATTAGGTATGACTTCAATTAAGCACATATCCTCCAAAAATATACACATATGTATGTATATACACTTCTGTAAGCCAGTATGTGTGTAAAACTTTTCATTAGTTGATTCTAAAACAAAATTATTAGAAAACAGCTTGTAGTTAATCAGTATTTGATAAATAAACAAAAATTGTGATTCATTAAAAATATTTCAATGTCTGTTTTCGATCATCTTTAGATGATTATGAACTGAAGTGACTCTGTTATGTATTTACAAGTTCTAACACATGTAAATAGCACAAAACTCAATAGAAATAAAAATAGATCAAAATTACCTAAAGAAATCAAAATCAAAAGTACAAATATGTTGTAGATAAACTATAACCTTATAAATCTTATTGTTCATATTTTGAGTCATAATAATCTTAAATATGTTTTAGTCTCAAAATTTATGTTGTTATATTTTTTCATGTAATGATTTCACTTTGAAAATTTTCTATGTTTGGAATTATCAAAAATGTTAAATATTAACAAGGTGTCACTTAGTTGTCTAGACTGGAGTCTGAGGTGAAACTTCCAAAGTATTTAAAACTGGAAATGTATGTGCTCATTTTTACAGTTTCTGCCTCCAGTGGCAGAGCTAGGTTCAGTCAGAAAACTATGAGGATAGGCAAAGTTTTTTTTAGATTTTTTTTTTTATATAGTTAATAATATGTGTTCTTTTTATAATAAATCAAATTCAGAATTACTTTTTAGTGTAAGTCAAGTATACTACACAATATTACATTTTTATAATGTTGATATCAGTAAAAAAAAAAACAAACCCATTGGAATGAATATTACTGCATGTATTCGATCTGATATAATATATATGATATAATTGATAATATGAGTTTAATATAAAAAATCTAATACAAAATTATTACTGTGTGTATTATTCGATCTGATATAATATATATGATATAATTGATGATATGAGTTTAATATAAAAAATCTAATACAAAATTATTTTTTGATGTAAAGCAAAGTTTGTCTTTTTATATAATTAATGATATAGGTTTTATATAATAAATCAAATTCAAAGTCATTTTTTTAGTGTAAGTCAAGTATTCTACACAATATTACATTTTTATAATATTGGTATCTGTAAAAAAACAAACATTGGAATGAATATTACTGTGAGAATTCAATCAAATAAAAAATATTTAAATTGGAAATAGGCATTACATTACCAGTTCTTTTTTGTGGAGTTTTTAACATTACTAATGTAAGAATTATAAATATTTTGGGATACTATAGAAGCTACTACCACTGTCTCATATTGTTTGATACATTTGCATATAAATTTCAGACACTAAATGTAGTGACTATTATGGGACAGATGAAGTATTATTCAACTGATTTTATATTACATTAACATAAAAACACACGCAAGAAAATACTAAAAAAAAAAGAGGATACAACTTCTGCCACATAATAGTTATTACATTTTCCTATAGATTTCTTGTACAAAATGTAGCAATTATCATGGGACTGAGATAATATTTCGTATAATTTGAAATAATTTCTTTGTTTGTTTAAAAAAAATAGTTAAAATTTATGGATGAAAGGGATTGCTGTGTGTGAAAAAAAATCAAATTGAGCATGCCACCTACAACTTCAGTCTGCTTCAAAAAGATTAAAGATATATATGGTTTGGTCATAAGAGTTCCAAAGAGGGAGTGGGTTGTGAAAACATTTTATCAATTATATAAAGAATATATATTTCTGGTCAAATCCAATCCGTTGAACGCAGAATTGATTCATCTTAAAAGGACAGATTTTCACTATGCACTTCTGGCGTCACATGTTATGTCACACGGATTTATTATTCAGATATTTCAATGCATAAATAAATGATATAAATGTGTAATATAATAAGGTAGAAAAAACAAAAATTCAAGAAATTACGCGTAGATAATAGTGGAAAGATTTTTAGATAAGTCAGCACAACGCTACCTGTCAATTTCTTATTGGTTGATAGATACCAGGTGATGAAGAGAGGTAGTGAGAGGAGAGAATGAGTTTAGTTTTGACAAAGCTGTGTAAGGTAACAAACGCAAAATGTGTGTCTGTTCCCCAAGGCATTTTGACTTGGGGATAACATAAATCTGCACATTAAAAAAAAACACAAAAAACGTCTTGTGTTGTTATTACAAACTATGAATGGCACAAAACAAGATATCCTCAAGTGAATCCCAAGTTGTTCCAGACTCAAACAACGATAATGTTTCTCCATGTGTATTTTCTCGATAAATATCCTAATAAATAGAAAAATAAATAATTTCTTAATCAAATTATATTAGTCCAGGTTAAAAGGGTAGCAACGGTAACTTGAAGCTAAACCCTTACCACACTTTTAACCAGGACTATATTGGTTTAAAATAAATTGAATTACATTGTTTCTTATTCAATTAAATTATACATTGAATAAATAAATGTAAGTAGATTGTTATTATTTCTTAAAATTTGTTTGCTAAATTATTTTGCTCCATGATTGTCTTTTATATTAAAAAAAATCTGTATTTAAAAGAAAAAAAGTAAGAAAAGAAAAGTAAATATTTATTTTGTTTGAATCTAAATATCACTATAATGTTCATTATATTTATGTATTTATGTGTGTGTGTGTGTGTGTGTGTAAACCCATAACCCAGCAAAAACAGCACATCATAGCGAGATTTTCATTAGAGCAATATACTCAAATTGCTCTCAGAGAATAAATGAATCCAACTATTCTCTCTCCAGCTATGGCTAAATAGTAGGACAGACTGGGCTCTTTAACCTTGCTATGGCAACCAATCTAAGAGAAGGAAAACTCTGAATTCAAAACCAGTTGTACTCCACTTAAAAATAGACCATGTGTCACATCCTGCTCTTTTACATATACATGGAGGATTGTCTAAAAAGGAAGAGAAAAAGGAACAGTTAAGTTTATATGAAAAGAAAAGGGTAATCTAATTTCTTGGTAAAGAGAAAAAAATAAGAGAAAAGAAAAGAAAAGAAAAGAAAGTTTTTAAAAGACTAAAAGCACTCAATGTATATCAGCCAATTACCAGTGAATGACCCCTGTACTAGATGAAAATAAAAACAAAATGGAAGTCCCAAATTTTCTGCAGAAAAGTGGAAACAGATATGTCCCTTCCACCACCCGAGGCCACAAGTGGAAGTAAGGGGACTCATTCTTTTTGGCCTGGTGTCTCACAGGGCACATATGTCTGTTTTCTGGGCTCCATTATGGAGACTATTTTAACTGACCTCGTAAATTGCAAGATAGTGATAATGAATAGAATTTATGATAAAAAAGATTAATCTATTCTTTCTCTCTTTCACTGAAAAAAAAAAAAACCATACTGCGCGAGCGAGAAATAAACAACCCCTTAGGCCTATCATATTTGTATGTTGTTTATATTTTTGAACTCACTACCTTTGTTGAATGCCGCTAGTGTCCTGTTAGCTGCAAGGCCTACGGTTACGCTATTTAGATATATTTATTAACATATATGATATTCTAGATATATTTATAGATACATTTGTTAAGTTGCTTTGAAATCACACATGATATCAGATGGTGTATGGGGTGTAGTGAAAAGGTATTGAGACTGAAGCTGTATTTACCAAGAAAGAAATGAACAATGAAATAGTCCCTTTGGCATTCATTACACTTATTCCAGCAAGTTTTTTATTGGCTGAAGCACCTCTGAAACTTTTGATTTGTTATGGCATGGAGCTGTACTGTCATAATTATTTTAATGTCCTCTGTGTCCTCAAATATTACCATTGAGATAAATTTTCAGTTTAGAAAATAAGAAACAGTCAAATGATGCTCGAGTTGGTGAGTATGGAGAGTACTGCACTTGTGCAATCCTGTGTTTCACCAGAAACTGCTGATCAAAAAGTATTAAAACGAATTAAAAAAACAAACTTGGCACTGACTCATCTAGATGTCTAGACATCATCACCTTATTATATAGTGTCCTGGGTATGACGTTAAGCTGCATCTAATGGTGAAGTTCCAGTTTTGGAGCTCTGGGGGTTGTGGATTACCCCTTCATCACCATTACTCCCAGGTCCACTCTGACCTGTTAGTGTCCCATGTATGGGTTAAATAGAAAAATTGAGTTTAAGAAAAAAAGATTGAGTTAAAAATAAAATGGAATATCTATCAAGAATTAATAAAACAAAATGTCTTCGGCATAAAATAACTCAACAAGGGTTGATATACTGTAAAATCCAACCTTATTATATATGTTACTCAGCTGTGCATACATTTTCATTTAAATTTAAAATCCTATAGCCCTTATGGCAATCCCCAACCCCTTTTTATCATATGGGTGCTAGAAGGCAGTGGCTGCGGGTCTACATGTCCTGGGGATGACGTTAAACTCTATCTGATGGTGAGGTTCCAGTTTTGGAGGTTTGGGGAATGTGGAGGATCTCTTCATCACCATTGCTCCCTGGTCCACTCTGACCCGGAGTGGTAGTACCTGTTAGGGTCCCATCTATGGGTTAAATAGAAAAATGTATTTATAAAAAAATTGTATTATCCATTAAGAATTGATTTATTTCACAACTTTATCAGCATTAAATGACCCACTGAGGTTGATATGTCGTAAAACAAAACAAAAACAAAAAAAACATAAAATCCTATAATTAAAAATTAGCATTTAAAGCTTCAGTCTTGTTTTTTTTTTTTTTATCTCACCTCGTATTGTGAAAATCTGTCTTTTTAAAAGGAATCAATTCTGAGTCCAATGGATGAATTTAGCTCTATATTTCTATTACGTTCTTCATTCAATTCAAAATTAAAATTTTGGTTTTTCTTATCAAAATGATTTTCTTTGTATTTTTTTTTGTTTGTTTATTTGTTTCAGACTTTTACTTTGTACATTTTTTCCCAAAACCTAAACACACACACATTCGTGTACACATATACACACACACACACACATACACACAATGCACTTATACATATGCATACACACACATACAATATTCATAAAGAATGAGGGACAAAAGAAAGGAAGAAAAAAAAATCTCTTATATAATTCTGTATGATTTTCTTTATTCTAGATTAAATTATTTCTTATATATTTTTCTGTGTCTTCTTAACTTTTCTTTTATCTTTTGATTTTATTTGTTTTATTCAATTGAAAAGTGTTGCAATTCCTCAGGAACTGAATTCAAGTCTACGGAGCACTACAACACAAATAAAGGGTTAATTTTCCCTGATTCAAAAAAAATATCATTTTAGAACAGAAAAAAGAAAAAAATGATTAAACTCATAACATTAAAAAAAAAGAAAAAAGTACAATCTAAGTGCGGTTATTTATTTAGGAAAGAAATATTCATGGCCCTCATATTACACTATAATAAAACAACCGATCAAATGACTAAAATCAATTTCTCGTTCTCTTTAAAATCTAATGCTTAGAAAATTTTTAGAACAGCTTTTTTTTTTCTAAAATTGGATAATTTATTCTAAACCAATACAGTCAATTATTATTTGTCTGTATTTTTGAGATGAGGCTTGATGTAAATAATTTTGATGTTTTGAACTGTTGTCCTCATCTTTATTGTGCTAAAAATATATAAACATGTTTTGGCTGCTGTATTGCTTGTTTACCTCTACACCATGACAGGACACCTTGGTATGGATCGGTGAATATCATACATTTATAATTATATGAATATATTTATAATAAGAGTATGAATCAATGATATTTTAAGATTTAAAAAAATAATTAAAACATAAAACAAATTAATAAAGGATAAAACATAATAAAAGAAAAAATACAAACAATAATAATAATAAAAAATAAACAACTTAAGAACAAGAATATATAAAGAATAAAAGATAAAACAAATATGTAGAAAAATAATTTTTTCAATCTCTCTCTCTCTCTCTCTCTCTCTCTCTCTCTCTCTATATATATATATATATATATATATATATATACACACCAACACCTCCACACAAGCAGGATGCGACACAAGGTCAATTTCTTAAGCGGAGTTCAACAGGTTTGAATTCAGAGTTTTCCTTCTCCTAGAACGGTTGCCTAACCAAGGTTAAAGAGCCCAGTCTACCCTACTATTTACCCATAGCTGGAGGGAGAATTGGATTCATACCTTTCCCAAGGGTATTAGCACTAAGTGAAATGCAATTAGCACTCCAGGATTTGAACTCGGGGCGACGAGTCCATTTCCCATGACTTTAACCATTACACCACTCACTTCCTACTATCAATCTATATATAAGTATAGGTAAGAGATTTATTTTTAAATTTTTAATCACACATACATAGGGAACACCTGAGTATGGCCGGAGGATACAGCATCCAAAATGTTGTTCAATGTTCAACATAACCAGAATAGTAAAGTGGTATATATGCTATGTATAAACACAACGTTTTGACCGCTGTATCCTCTGGCCTTTCTCAGGTGTTCCCTGTGTATCTGAGCATAATAATGACCTAATCTGGGAAATCATTTTTAATTGTCATTATTTGAATGAGATCTTCAAAAAGTTTTTTAACGCTTGTTTGATCAACAAACTATTAAAAATGATTTCCCAGGTTGGGTCATTACTATGCTTGGATACATAGGGAACACCTGAGTATGGCCGGAGGATACAGCATCTGAAACATTCAATGTTCAACATAATCAGAATAGTAAAGTGGTATATATTTGAAATACACGAATGCCACAAAAGTATACACATACCCCAAAATAAAATATAGCCCTGTTGGATGACGTAGAATACTCTGACTGCAGTGAGGTAAGACCCATCCCAAAAAAGGGGTGTCCTGGGTATGACATTAAACTGCATCTGATGGTGAGGTTCCAATTCTGGAGATCTGAGGAGTATAGAATACCTCTTCATTGCCATTACTCCCAAGTCCACTGACATGGAGTAGTAATACCTGTTTATAAGGGTTAGCTCAGCCGGTAGAGCGTTTGGCTAGAAACCACAAGGTTCCTAGTTCGATACCGGCCCTCGCCAACTCAGCGTATGAATAGCACAGGGATCTGTGCGGCAAAGTAAGGAGCTGATAGTAGGTACAAAAACAATCTCCTTGGTCTAGCACTAGTGAAAAGGGGGGACCATATTACCTTAAGGCGCCCCTTTTCAATTTCGTATCATTAGGTCATTTTTTTTCATTTACACCGTCAATATCTGGTTGTTTGTTAGGGGTTCTTATCCTAACCCTAACCCTAACCCTAACCCCTAACAAACAACTGGATATTGACGGTGTAAATGAAAAAAATGACCTAATGACACGAAATTGAAAAGGGATGCCTTAAGGTAATATGGTCCAAAAGGGGATATACTCCCTCACTGTTTGGTTGATATCGACTATAGGCCACCCCGACGACTGTACTTTTACTTTTTTATACATGCCACAATAAAGATGAGGACAACAGTCTGAAACATCAAAATCATTCAATACAGTTCAGATTAACAGTGTGGTATGGGTAACCCGAAGCTGAACTTAAAATAAGGTCTAAAAAAGTTCAGCCTTGGGTTACCCTTACTGCACTTTTAACCTGGACTATTTTAATTTGATTAAGAAATTATTTTTATTTTTATTTATCAAGGTATTTATTGGGAAAATACACATGGAGAAACAACATTTATATAATTTGTTTGCATATTAAAATATCTAGATATTCAGTCAGCATGACATAACACATAATATCAAAGGTGTATTATGAAAATCTGTGTATGTAGATCTACCTATCTATTCCAGTGTAACTACTTACCTACCTTCTTACTTGGGATTTGGCATGTGTCACATTTAAGAGGAAGATAGATAGACTAAAATAAGTGAAATCTAATCTCTCCCTACTCATGCTTGTATACTTTTACACAACGAATTAGCAGGTGAACTATTCATGAAATAAATTCTTAGTACACCAGCTCTCCATTATGATGACTTTGTGGTGATACCTGTCCTAGCCAACAGCTCTCCCTCCATCATCTTCTCTAATTTTTGCTGAAAAACTATGGCAATAGTAACTAACAATTAATTTCCATAGAATTTACCGATATCTAAAAGCAAACGTGTCCTGAGGATGCCCGAAAGAAGCACCTGCACAAACATTCCAGCAATTTGCTGTAATAGTGTCAAACAACTACTGGGCACGAAGTGGTAGCCACTGCACGAACTTGCTTGGTAAGCTGCGTGCAGACCCCCCAAAATGCAGGTGTGGGAGCCTGAAGATCTGGCAAGTGACTGAGGGATCTCAGGACCAACCCACAAAGGGAAAAAACAACAAATGGCTTCAAATGAAGAAGGACTGAATGCTGCTGTAGAATGTTCTAAACCAGCGTTCCCCAACCTTTTTTGCATCACGGACCGGTTTCATCTGAGACAATATTTTCACGGACCGGCCTTCATATGCTCCGGCCTACATTTGCTTGATAATCATTAATGACGTAATCTAATAATAAATCATCTGCAGTGGTCTTATGTCAAATGCAAATATCAATAGACAATAAACAACCTTCTAGGCTCTTCTTCTATCTCCTCATTGGGCCTTTTCCCTTTTCCAAAGAAGCTCGCCAAAAATGTTTGTTTTTCACTCATTTCTGCAAGCTTTTGGAGGTAATGGCTGGTGACCTATCATATGGCCAAGACCTGTCAAGAGGCACAGAAGTCACTTATATCAAATGCAAACATCAACAGACAATAAACAACCTTCTAGGCTCTTCTTCTATCTCTTCATTGGGCCTTTTCCCTTTTCCAAAGAAGCTCACCAAAGATGTTTGTTTTTCACTCATTTTTGCTAGCTTTTGGGGTAATGGCTGGTGACCTATCACGTGACCGAGACCTGTCAAGAGGCACAGAAGTCACTTTTCAAAATAAAACATCAACATTTAGACTGATAATCAATAAAAAAATTAAAACGTTCTGTGCGGCCCGGTACCTAATAGCCCGCGGCCTGGTACTGGGTTGCGACCCAGTGGTTGGGTACCACTGTTCCAAACAACTTCAGTATAGTAAATCATCATCAAAATGCATGCATAAAATTTCCACAGCCAGATATCATATTAATGCAGTTAAAGATGCTGGAATGCAGTAATCTATTCTATACATATATAAAGGGCAGTTGTGTGTATTTGTATGTCCAGAGGAAACTTCGAAAATAAAACAATTAATGACAAAGTAAATATATATACACATCAAATATCACCTGGGCTTGGTTTTTGAGCAAAAATAATAGAGGTTTGATTTATATTCGTGAAGATAATTAAAAAATAAAATTTAAATGATAACAGCATGAATCTTTTTTTTTTTTTCATTTAATTTTTTAGATCGTAGACATTAACATTTCTTTTCAGAGTAGCTGGATCAATGCAAGGTCTATTTTTTTACACGGGGATTTAAATGGGGCATCCCACTAGGATTCAACTCATGATTAAGTAATAATGGATCTGTGGGACTAACTTAAAAAAAATCCCCCTCTACCCTTGTGGCACCAGATAGTCGCTGCTAGTAATTTATAAAATCAACATTTATTAACAAGTCCTCAAGGTTTTTTATTTTTAACTTGTTGCCTACTTTAAACTGCTCACAGTGGCTCTCCCACCACACCCAAGGAAAGTACAAAAACTGATGGTTAGTTCATTATAATTGAGCAGAATATTATAATAATGATAATAGGACTTGATTTGAATAGAATGAGTTCTGAGGTGAATAGATTGTGAATTTTTAAATATTTCATCATACGGGTAAAAAATACCAAGAAAATTTGATACAGCCGTGGGGTGAAATTAGGCAAAGAATTAACTTTCATTATTTTTATTGTTTTAAAATATAATGTATAAGTTATGTAATTATTCTATCTCTAAAACGTCTTTAAAAATTGAATTATTTTCTAGAATTTCAGGTTGTATCATGTAATTATCAAATATCTTTAAAAAATATGTAGGGGGTGACAAGACTTTCGGACCACCCTGTAGGTATATTAATAAATCCATAGCTTAATGAAAAAAACCCTTTTTTTATATAACAGATATTTATTTTTCCTTATTTGTCAATGTATTTAATGAATATTAATCAATAAATTTATAGATATTTAACAGATTTTAACAGATATTTATTTGGTACAGCCATGGTGGAAATTTAGAAGGTAAAGAGTTAAATTCTAAAAAATTATTTTCATATATATATATATATATATATATATATATATATATATATATACATATACATATATATACACACACACACCAACCCCTCCGCATGAGCAGAATGTGATGCAAGGTCAATTTTATGGGGGAGTTTAACAGGTTTGAATTCAGAGTTTTCCTTCTCATAGACTGGTTACCTAGCCAAGGTTAAAGAGCCCAGTCTGCCCTGCTATTTACTCATAGCTGGAGGGAGAATTGGATTCATACCAAAGGTATTAGCGCTATGTGAAATTCAAACAGCTTTGTCCAGGGATTGAACTCGGATCAACGAGTCCATTTCCTATGACTCTAACCATTAGACCACGTGCCTCCATTATTTTCCTATAAAGTTGTACAACATTGTGGAACAGCACAATTCAGACATGACAATAAAAGATAAGCTTTCAGTGAGACTTGAACTCATGTCCTCTTTTGCCTTGAGTGAGTTATGATAGAAATCAACTAAAATTAAGAAGACTAGCAAAAAAAAAAAAAAAAAAAAAAATGCCCTCTGGGCAGTGTAAAATTAATTTTTGAAAGATATTGTCTGAGGGGGACTGGAGTTAAAAATTCAATGTCAGAGTATTTGTATCATAAGTATATAAAATCATTAAATTTATCAAATTTGAAATGGAAACTTAGTTCTGTCCACCTCAAATAAAATGTTGCATGCATCTATTAGTTATTAAATAAATAATCATTTTGAATATTTTACACATAAATTTTACACAAAATCTTTGGTATTTATTTATTTGTAAACTTTTTAATTAAGCTCTTGATACTGAAAAATGACTATTTCTTGTTTGTAAATAATTTTCTTGTCAAACTCTATACATTAGATAACTTTAAATAAAAAATAAAATAAAACAAACTATATATAAATATATAATACCGGGCATGTATTTATTAAGAGTTGTTTTAAAAAAACAATAAGGAGAGTCTAAGGTGGCATATTCAAATTTTGAGTGTATATAATACAAGGTTATTCTTTATTCTATGTATTGACGATTTTGGGTAATGTGACTTAAGCAGTGACGTACTTTCAGTTACAGACAAATTAAGACCTAATCTCTATTATTAATAGATGAATGAAAATAATTGCCAAAATTGATAATAATAATGATGTAGTTGATGATGATGATGATAATGATAAACCAAGGTTTCTCAAACTTTTAACTTGATGCACCTCTTGTAAACAAATTTAATTTAGATTCAATCCCAAATAAAATTTGGGAGTGGCTAATTCCCCACAATGTTATGGCTAATTCCCCCACGATGTTGTAGCTAATTCCCCATGATGTTGTGGCTAATTCCTCACGATGTTGTGACTAATTCCCACGATGTTGTGACTAATTCCCCACGATTTTTGTAGCTAATTCCCCACGATATTGTGGCTAATTCCCCCATGATGTTGTGGCTAATTCCCCCACGATGTTGTGGCTAATTCCCCACGATGTTGTGGCTAATTCCCCACGATGTTGTGACTAATTCCCCACGATTTTGTAGCTAATTCCCCATGATGTTGTGGCTAACTCCCCACGATGTTGTGGCTAATTCCCCCACGATGTTGTGACTAGTTCCCCACGATGTTGTGGCTAATTCCCCACGATGTTGTGGCTAATTCCCACGATGTTGTGACTAGTTCCCCATGATGTTGTGGCTAATTCCCCATGATGTTGTGACTAATTCCCCACGATTTTGTAGCTAATTCCCCATGATGTTGTGGCTAATTCCCACGATGTTGTGGCTAATTCCCCACGATGTTGTTGCTAATTCCCCACGATGTTTGTGGCTAATTCCCCACGATGTTGTGACTAGTTCCCACGATGTTGTGGCTAATTCCCCATGATGTTGTGGCTAATTCCCCACGATGTGATGTTGTGGCTAATTCCCCATGATGTTGTGACTAATTCCCCACGATTTTGTAGCTAATTCCCCATGATGTTGTGGCTAATTCCCCACGATGTTGTGGCTAATTCCCCACGATGTTGTGGCTAATTCCCCCACGATGTTGTGACTAGTTCCCCACGATGTTGTGGCTAATTCCCCATGATGTTGTGGCTAATTCCCCACGATGTTGTGGCTAATTCCCCACAATGTTGTGGCTAATTCCCCACAATGTTATGGCTAATTCCCCACAATGTTATGGCTAATTCCCAAAGATGTTGTAGCTAATTCCCCACGATGTTATGGCTAATTCCCATAATGTTATGGCTAATTCCCCACAATGTTATGGCTAATTCCCAAGATGTTGTAGCTAATTCCCCACAATGTTGTGGCTAATTCCCCACAATGTTGTGGCTAATTCCCCACAATGTTATGGCTAATTCCCCACAATGTTATGGCTAATTCCCCAAGATGTTGTAGCTAATTCCCCACGATGTTGTGGCTAATTCCCCACAATGTAGTTACTGGACTGCAGCACTGTAGTAAGAGAGTTCAGTCTCCAGTTGTTCTATTACATTCACTTTTTAGACTAATGTCCAGTTCTGGCTTTGGCATTAAATAACCCATGGCAATTGGTTTGTTTTGTTTTACGGCATATCAATCTCAGTGGGTCATTTAATGCCGATAAAGTTTTGAAATAAATCAATTCTTAATAGATAATACAATTTTGTTTATCAACTCATGTTTTTCTATTCAACCCATAGATGGGACCCTAACAGGTACTACCACTCCGGGTCAGAGTGGACCAGGGAGCAATGGTGATGAAGGGGTGCTCCACATTCCTCAAACCTCCAAAACTGGAACCTCACCATCAGATAGAGTTTAATGTCATTCCCAGGACATGTAGACCCTTAACCACCGCCTACTAGCACTCATATGATAAGAAGGATTGGGAGTTGCCATAAGGGCAATAGGATTGGGGCAATCATATAGGTACTAGGGCTTGATGTGACCAGCTGATTGATCGGAGGGGGCCTCTCCAACTGCCTGTTTAACCCAAGAAAAGCCTAAAGTGGAATATTGCAAGTCATGGACTGCTCAGCCACCTGGGTTCTATCCTTAAGCCATGGCAATTGATATGCCATTAAACAAAGAAACCAAACCAAACCAAACCTTTTTCACACTTCCTACCCTGCAAATTTAAGACATCTCTCTCACTTTTCGTACCATCTAAGACTTTGTTAAATCCTTTCTGCATGCATATTTGTAACTAAAAGTGTGACACACAAATGATAGGTAAGTAGGTATGTAGTTACAAACATATTTTTTTTTAAAACAGTGTTTTTCTTGTCAAAAGCGTCACCAAGCAAATTCAATCAGTATTCTCAACATTCTCTCTCACCATCCGTCCCTATCGGGCATCACTCTTGGTAAGTCCTCTAGGTGGCATCCAGTGTCCGTACAGAACTGATTAATGTAAGATTTTGCTGATTGACTAACAGTGGTGTGTCCATGTGTAGGAGTCTATAGGAGAACATCGCTTATGAGTTCGTCCTTGTTTCTCCAGCAGTGCCTAGTATTCCTAGATTGTGAGATGGGAGGTAAATAGCCATACAGTTTCTATTTTGTAGGGTGCTACCTCCAGAATTTGTTCAAAACAGCATGCAGCATCCTTGTGTAGTTGCAATCTACCTTTTTCTCCAAGTGTATTGTAAGAGTCTAAGTGGTGCAACCATACAATAGTACTGAAACAGCTACAACTTCAAAGAATTCCAGTTATATTTTATCAGAGAAATCAGATTCTCATATGGTTGTTAACCTGTCAATAGTAGTCCATTCCTTATGTGAATTGGTAAAATAAAGTTTTATGGATTTTCAGAAAAAATGTTATTCATAAAAAATAAACATTAAAACATATTACAGAACATAAAATTCACAAATACTATTAATAAGTTCACTAAAAATCATTTAAGTGTCCAAATTTAATCATCATCATCATCATCATGTCACGCAATCTACACAGATATCCATGACAATCTCTTGCCAGCCCTCCCTATCATTCACTGACCCAGGAAGGTCCTCCGCGCAACATCCTCGCAAAGTTGGTCAATGTAGGTCCTTGGTGGGCGGCCCACACTAGCATGCCCATGTGTTGGCTTCCACCGGAGAACGTTGCTTATGAGCTCGTCCTTGCTTTTCCAGCAGTGTCCAGCATGCCTCGTCCGTCTCACTCGGATGGTTTGTGAGATTGGGGGCAGGTGGCCATTTCATCCACAGAAAGTGATGTTAATACATGAATAGGAAAGACATGGTCGGCCACAAACAAATTATCAGTCATATGGAAATCCGATCTCACTGACAAGTTAAAGCGACAATTCTTCCAGGCTGTGGTTGTATCAGTGCTGCTATACGGCTGCACCACTTGGACCCTAACAAGGCGCCTTGAGAATAAGCTAGATGGGAGCTACACGAGAATGTTGCGTGCTGTCTTGAACAAATCATGGAAACAACAACAAATTTAATACACCAAAGAAATTCACTTAAGTAAGAGGGAGAAAAGTATTTGTGATGTTCCATAATCCTTACATTTTGCATGCTGTAATGTGATTATTTTTTCTTACACTAAACTTGAACTTTATATACATATATATATATATATATATATATATATATATATATATATATGTATGTATGTGTAGAATACTGTTAATTGTTATTCTGTGTTACTTTCACCCTTAGCCAGGATTGAACCTGCAGTCTGGTAATATCTGTTACAGATTGTTAACTATTGGACAGTGGAACAGTCAAACACCTCCTCAGCTTAATGGACTCTTCCTGGCAGTAGTGGCAGTAATTATTTAAGCTGTTATAGTGGGTTCATTGGAGAACTAGTAACTGCATGGTTAGGCTTGGCCAGTCACATTGCTCAAACCAATTGTTGACTGTCTAACTTCAATAGTATGTATATAATCCAAAGATTGAGTGATGAAATCTCCCTTATGATGTAGTAATTTACAGTAGTCATAATTGATAGAGCTCAATGTGTCCCTTTATTGTTAGGGTCACAGAGCAAAAATATATTAGGGAAATAATGAAAAAAATATATTAGGAAAATAACGAAAAAAAAAATTGAACACTACCTCGGAATTACAGCAGGAACCTATATATATTTACCAGCCCCTCCACACGAGCAGGATGTGACACAAGGTCAATTTCTTAAGCGGTGTTTAACAGGTTTGAATTCAGAGTTTTCCTTCTAGACTGGTTACCTAGCTATGGTTAAGAGCCCAGTCTGCCCTGCTGTTTACCTATAGCTGGAGGAAGAATTGGATTCATACCTTTCTCAAGGGTATTAGCGCCATGTGAAATCCCAACAGCTTTGCCCAGGAATTGAACTCGGGTAGATGAGTCCATTGTCCTACGACTCTAACCATTAGACCATGTGCCTCCATATAAGCAGGAACCTATAAGCAAAGATACTATACTCACAGGAACTCTTCTTCATTATTTTTTTCTAATAACTATACACATGTGTTGGATTCTCAGTTTAAAATTGTTCTGCCTTTCCAAAATTGACTAACAGCATTCTGTTCACCAATGAATAATTATTGGGATTTTATTAATCAAATTTAACATAACAGAAAACTTTATTTTAAGTTAAAGTTTATAAGTTCAGGGGAATTAGCACAAAGTGAATACAAACAGGAATTTGAACTCAGCTTGCATGTCCTATTTTTCATGGTGATAACCATTGCACAACGTCTCTCTATAAAATACAATAAAATAACCAAATTGTATAAACAATTAAAACTATATAGTAATGAAAAAGAGAAAAAAAAACAAGAAATAGACATGATTTTATTTTCCTAGTACCCCACTCGCACCAGGTCAGGCACAAAGGCCCTATTAACTTGGGATCCACCCACAAACCGAAGTTCATGGGATGGCGGGTGAAAAATTGCGTGAACAAGAAATAGACATGATATTGTAAAAAGATTTCAGTTTTTCATTTCTGACTGTTAACATCCTATACCACCTCATTCAACCCGGTCAGAAATCACATACGTTTTCCTAATTGAAGCGATTTTGAAGTGTTAAAACCTTTAGTGCCTCGTTAACAAGTTCCAGTGTTTGTGAAGTCAAAATTCTCTGGATGTTGTAGTGCGATTTTTTTTCTTTTTGCTGGTTTAAGGTTCCTTTTAAAATATTGGTATTATTCTTTTTTTTTTAACTCCTAATGTCCTATACCATCTCATCCCCCCGGTCAGAAATCACATGCGTTTTCCTAATCTGCCCTAAACGATAGCCTTTGCTTAAATGTAATATTAGACATATTTAGAAGACTTTATTTTAAGGGAAATATCTCTGGTTCACTTTAAATGAATAGGCCATTTTTAGCCATTTTTTGATAAATCATTAGAGGAATGGGGCTCTGGAATTCTCAATAGGATGTTAAGAGTTAAAATATTGTAAAATTGAGAATTGAGTTTCTTAGTTTCACAAAAAAGTCACTAATAAACGACTTGGCTAAAAATGCCTTTACTTATTTAACCTGAAAGTACGTTGCCATATATGGTCATTGAAGTTAATCAGGGGTCAAATAATTTATTTAGTCTTTTGCAGATGTAGGTTCAGATACATACCCTTATTTTATCCAGTGTTATAAGACAAAAAGATACTCCTGTTTGCTATATTTATGTAAACACGAAAAGAAGTAATGGCTGGAGTTACATTGCTGATAATTAATTTGAATATTAGTGTTATTTGTATTATTCTGACTATTGTCCTCATCTTCATTGTTATCTGTACAACGTTTCGGCCAATGTGCCCTCCGGCCTTCTTCAGTCCAAATGACACAAATAACACTAATTATCATGCCTCATGTCAAAAATTCCGAGAAATAATTTGAATATGTTAGAAATATATATATATATATATATATGCCCGCCTAAATTCATTAATTATTAACTAATTAATTTTCAAAAATTAGGTATGACTTCAATTAAGCACATATCCTCCAAAAATTGTCGGCCAAAAGCCATATCAAATAAAAACAGTGTTTATTTTTGTACTTTCATATATATATATATATATATATATATATATATATATATGGTAAGGAAAAAGGCTTAAATATCAGTAATAGTAGATGTTAATATGATTGATATTTAAGTCTTTTTCTTTGCCAAATATATTGTTCTGTATATAATTCCTGAATTATGGTAAATTCTGTTCTTGATATGGATCAAACCAAATTTAACATTCTGTTGTTTTTTTAACAATGGAATGTTAAATTGTTAGCATTCCTAACACTAAGTAACCTAATGATTTACCTATATATATATATATATATATATATATTATATATACTAGACAAAACGTGACCCATTGGGCACCCATTCAACTCTGAATTTAAAAAGAAAAATCATTTTGATAATTTTATTATTTTGGCTCTATGATATCTTTTTATATTGAGCATTGTTTCAATTGTTACTGTTAGCACTGCTGTTTTAGTTTTTAAACTGACATTATAGATTTTAGTTTTTAAATGAAGAGTAATAGTACTTATTTTAAAGTTTATATATATATATATATATATATATATATATATATATATATATATATATGTGTGTGTGTGTGTGTGTGTGTGTGTGTGTGTGTATGTATATATATATATAAATAAATAGACGAAAGCCTTAGTTTATCAGAAATAAATTTATTTCGGCTTTGTTAGCTTCTTCAAACTAGGCTAAAATAAATTTATTTCTGATAAACTAAGGTTTTCATCTATTCATATATATATATATATATATATATATATATATATATATATATATATGAAGTTAAGAGTAAGGAAATGAATTCGACGGTATATGGATAGATAAAAGGGTATGAAAAACACACGTTGTTAAAATGAATATATTTTTATATCATTTTCATTGCTAATATTGACAATATTTCGATTTATAAATCTATATAAATGATTTTCTGCTATCTTTGCATATGGCTAATGGTATTAGGTCCAATCTTGAAAATGTTCATTAATTGTTGTAATCCTCTGAGAAGAAAGAAATTGGGCAATTTCTATCCAAGCTTGAACCTAATATTTGTAGTTTTATGCAAAGACCAAAGAAAACCAGCAAAGAAAAATATTAAAACAAACCTTCTTTATTGTTTTTAATAAAAACTTACAGCCAAAATATGTGCAGATGAAGAAAATACCCTTTGTTATATAGAGGAGGCAACAAAAAGATGTACTTGTTTGCTAAAAAATGTTTACTAACCATTACACAGGCATTATTGATGCTTTTGCTAACAATCAGCTGGTGGGTGGGTGGGGGTGTGCACCTGCAGCAATTTTGAGCAATAATTAATCCAATCTTTTGTTTATTATAAAAATGGCAGCAGACCTGATGTGTGACCCATGTTGGTGTTGACGTGCCAGAAAATCAGAATAACAACATCATTCTAACACTAAAAGGCTAAGCACTAATTACTAATGATTACTTCCAATATGATGCGGAAATTTAACTAAAAACTAAAAAAAAAAAACAAGAAAAAAAATAAACCGATAAAAAAAACAAGACTAACTTTGTGTGAATGCGATTGGGTGAATGAAGTTTTGGTAAATATTTTTGAAATTTTTTTTTTGTTTTCAGAATGCTGTGTTTTTTAATTAAAATTTTTTTTTTATATGTGATGTTTTGTTTGATTTAAAAACAAAAAATTATATGTATGTCTTTGCATGCGATTTTCTTTTTCATTTTTCTTTATTTTGTACTGTTTTAAATTTTAAATGTTTATACATTATTTGCTTAAGTGTTTCATTCAAGTATTAGATAATGTTTAATGATATATATATATATATATGTTTTAATGATACATTATTTTTATTAAATTGTCTGAATTGTTATTATCCAAGGAGTTTCTACAGACTCGTCTACTCATCTGTTGTCTTATTATAACGGAGATTATGTAATTGTCTGTCTGTAACCGAAACTACGTCACCACTGATGTCACGATTTCCTTAGTTATTTAAGTTATATTCTAAACGATTATGAAATAGTCTTTTTCTCTGAATGTTTGAGATGAGGCTTGATGATTAGTATTATCTGTGTTATTCGGACTATTGTCCTCATCTTCATTGTTATATGTACAACGTTTCGTCTGATATACCCTCCGGCCTTCTTCAGGTATTTCTTGTCGGACTCGGGAACCTTCTCGGACTCGGGAACCTTCTTTTTGGACTCAGGAGCCATCCATTGACAAGTCTGACAAGAAATACTTGAAGAAGGCTGGAGGGCATATTGGCCGAAACGTTGTACAGATAACAATGAAGATGAGGTCAATAGTCCGAATAACGCAGATAATACTAATTATCAAATAGTCATTATTTAATCTTAATTAGCATCTTATTTATATATACTTTGGTTTAGAAGAAAATTATTTTTCGTGTAAAAGATTTTTAGGGCTACACTTATTTATGGGTGACACTTTATGACATAACTGTCATCGATGATTCATTGATAGTTTCTACGAGATGCTACTTTCATTAGATGTCTGCAAAATTCGCTGCTCTGTTATAGCCTAGTTTGAAGAAGCTAACAAGGCCAAAATAAATTTATTTCTGATAAACTAAGGTTTTCATCTATCTATTTATATATATACATACACACATATATGTATATTTGAGGTTTTTTTTTTTTTTTTTTTTGTAAAAAATCACATGGTGTAATGGTCAGAATTATAGGAAATGGACTTGTCAACCCAAGTTCAAATCCTGGATGAGACTATTTGCATTTCACATAGCGCTAACACCCTCGGAAAAGGTATGAATCCAACTATTCTCCTGCCAGCTAGGGGTAAATAGTAGGGCAGGCTGGGCTCTTTAGATTTGGCTTGGTAACCAATTTAGGAGATGGAAAACTCTGAATTCAAACCTGTTGAATTCCACTTAAGAAATATACCTTGTGTCACATCCTGCTCATGTGGAGGGGTTGAGTAAATAAATATATTTGAGTTTTTAATTGTTTGTCTTGTTTGGATGTGTCTATTGTATAACTGAGGCTTTTGAGTCTATGTTCTGGCAAAAAAGAGATTGATAATTGTAGAATAAACATCATAGAAGAGTTCCAATTACCATTGAATTGGTAAGACAAGGCAACAATGAAGCAGTAACTTAATACAGATTTTACCTTGTTGTAAGCCTACTGCAGAATGCCAGAGTATTTATGGAGCATCATAACATCATAGAAACCAAGCAGCCAATCAGGTCTAAAGGAATGGAAAAATACCCAAATACATGAATGGAGTATTAAAACAATGTAAATAGGATGCTCTTTAAAAATTTACAATGAAGATGAATTGATTTTTTTCTGAAGAAACTTCTTGAATTATGTTTGTTTATTTCTATCATGACTTTTGATCAAGTAATGTTAGAAAACATTGAAATAGAATTGAAAACAATAGTCAGTTCCTCAGAAAAATGTTTAACATTTAATAGATTTTCGTCAGCAACTGAAGTAGGTAAAGTCTGTGTTTGTGTAACAACAGTATTAATAATATCAAACAATTTTCTTAATAATTCAGATATAAATAAAGATAAAAATCATAGGAAGTGTGATATAGATAACTAAGGGAATTGTGATGTCTGTGGTGATATTGTTTTGGTTCAGTTTTAATTTTGACAATTCAGGTTTATTGTTTATTTAAAAAAACAACAATATAATAAAATTTTGTTTGTAAAGAAAAACCAATAATTATATTTAACTCTGCCTACTTTAAACCGCTCACAGCAGTCTATTTCTTAGATGAATTTATCATATTAGATTTTCTGCAGATCTCTTGATTTTCAATATTTTTTCCTATCGTAAATCTTAAGTTCACTTGTCTATAATGAAATAGCAAGCAGTGTGTTTTCATGGTGAAGAATTAGCAAATGGCAAACAATATATCATTATTTGTCTTTGTATTTGTTATTTGTACTAGCAAATATATGCACCCTCCGGGTGCAAGTATTTAAGTTTTAATGTAATAAAATATTGTATTAAATTAGAAAGGCTAATGAAACTAAATAAGAATACAGATAAAAAAAATATTTGAAACAGAGGGAGTATAATAAAAGATTTGAAACAGAGGGAGTATAATAAAAAAATGGAACAACTGAAACTTACTCTTCCATCTCTCTCGTCTTTCATTGTTATTTTTTCTAATTTAAGTATTTAGTTATAAGAGGAAGTAAAGAATAAAATGACAGTTATTTTTTATTGTTAATGTATTTCATTTAAGATTCATTGAAGAGATTTTTGCTTATATTCATTAAAATAAAACCAAACAGTTAGAAATCAATAATACTAAGCACATATTTATTAAATTCGATTTTTTAATATTAATATGCAAATTAGCCTTCCCGTTTATACTGTAAACCGCTATTTTGTTGTATATATAAATATAATTGCATGTTGTCAGTACGTAGACATAGTTAACAGTATTAATAATGTAAGACAATTTTATTAATAATTGAGGTTTAGATAAAAAAAATCCTGGAGAATGTGATGTCAATAACTAAGAGAATTGTGACTTGAGCAGGAATATAGTTTCGGTTACAGACAGAAAAACACACAATCTCCATTATAATAAGATTTATAATTAATTAATTACATATAAAGCAATAAATAATTTTAACTCATCAGTAAATGCCACACAGAGTTGAATAGCAACAGTTTCCTGACTGAAATGTTTGATCCTGGCTGTTGACCTATGAGGTTCATCTGTTCAGCATCTTGTGAAGTGCACCATTGGGCTCATCTGCCTTGCTTTACATCCACCATGCTGCTTCCCATGGTTTTTGATGCTACATGCTTGTATGGTGTATATAATACTCTCACACACATGATACAAGGTCACAAGTATAGGGCATCCAATGAGGATCAAACTTGCTATTCAGTAGAAATGGATCTAAATAGAATAGAAGTATTCGGCATAAAATAACCCAAGGGGTTGACATGCTGTAAAACCCAACCAACCAAAACCAAACCAACCAACTATAGTTTCTTAAATTGTAGGGTTTTTATTTACCATCTAAGGAAACAACAAAAGCCACCTAACCCCTACCTTGTAACCTATCCTGTGTAATTTATTTCTAAGAAACTATTGAAATGTATTTACAGTTAGCTTGAAATGGTGGGGGAAGAAAAAAGAAAGACACTGGGTCGCATGGATATGATTTTACTGGGTCCTTTTAGATTTTTGGGCATCAGGGACGCAAGACACATACCTATCAGCATCTTTTGTAATTTGAATTATTCAGATTTTTTGGACTGTTGTCCTCATCTTTATTGTTATATACACAACATTTCCATGAAGGCTCCCTATTACGACATGTAGGCTCCTGAGTTTGATAAAAAACACTTGAAGAAGGCTGGAGGGCATTGGCTGAAGAAATGTGTATATAACAATAAAGACGAGGACAACAGTCAAAAAAATCTAAATAATACGAAACATATGTATGAGTATCTGAAATGTTGGTATCTCACTGAAGGTTTTTTTTAACATTAAAATCATTTGTTGTCAAATGTTGGTATTTATAAAGTCACACTAGTATTTGTATAATTTGTCTGGATTTTTCATATGAGGAAATTTGTATTATTTCTATTTTTCGGACTGTTGTCCTCATCTTTATTGTTATAACACGTTTCAGCCGATGTGCCTTCTTTGGTGTTTCTTGTCAAACTCGGGAGCTCTCATGGAACTTTGAACTGAACCGTTATTTGGGGTAGATTGTTTTCATTCTGTTAATCATGATTGGGTACAAATGTTAAACTATATTAAGTTATTTCTGCCTGTAGTCAGGATTGAACCTACAACCTCCAGATGATTGTCACAACTGTATTGACTCAAAACTTATATCCATTACACCATAACATAGCTTAATACTTGTACCCGGTCATGGTTAATAGAAAGAGAACAATCTATTCTAACTGATTAAATAAAGAGTTTGGTTTGAAGTTCTATGAAGGCTGATGTGTTCAACAAGAAACACCTGAAGAAGGCCAGAGGGCACATTGGCTGAAACATTGTGTATATAACAATAAAAATGAGAAGAACTGTCTGAAAAATCTAAATAATACAAATATACCATTATAATAGTGCTTAAACTATTTCACTGTTGTTCACCTTTGAGTCTTTATTTCAAAATTTTATTTATTCAAATTTTCTTATATATATATATATATTTACATATTTTTCCATGAATTTCATACACTAAATGCAATAATTATTATGGGATAGAGGTAGTAATTTTTCAGTATCAGAGTCATTCAGCTTTTATTTGTCCCTCTAACTTTATTCACTCCCAGGATAATTTTGTTCCTCCTTGGATAAAACATTCATCAGTTTAAAAAGCACTGCCATAAGATATTAAAAAGTTAGATATGTTAATTCCATTTTTGTATTGAAAATATGATGAGGGTAGATCAATAAGTCTGTAGCCTATCATTTAATCCTTAACTGAATTTTCATCTAAACTTCTTACTGTTCGAATTTTGAACAATATAATTAATATTCCCAACAATATTTTTATTTATGGAGGCGCTCGTGGTGTAATGGTTATTGTTGTAGGAAATTGATTTGGTGACACGAGTTCAAATCCTGGACGAGGATGTTTTCATTTCATATAGCGCTAATACCCTTGGGAAAGTTATGCATCCAACTATTCACCCTCCATCTGTGTGTAAATAGTAGGGCAGACTTGGCTCTGTAATCTTAGTCTAGGAGAAGAAAAACTCTGAATACAAACCTGTTAAACCCTGCTTAAAAAAATGACTGTATGTAAGATCCTTCTTGGGTTGGTATATATATATATATATATATATATATGTATATATATATATATATATATATATATATATATAGGGTGATTGAAAAGTAAAATCTAGCCAGTTGTCAATTATTGACAAATGGCTGGTTTTTAGTTTAAAATAGGAAGTTACATTTCAATGACCCGATATATATATATATATATATATATATAGTAGAGATATGAGGAACAACAAGGACAAAACTCTGACAAATGTATGTAGGATATATTTCGCTAGAGCTTTGAGCTCGGCATCATCAGTTGTTTTATTTATATTCTACATACGTTTGTCTGAGTTTTGTCCTTGTTGTTCCTCATATCTCTACTACATTCTGTTGTGTTTATTCCTATCCTCTTTCCTCATATATATATATATATATATATATATATATATATATATATTTATGTATGTAATTAATATTCCCTGCTAAATAATATTATTTCCTTATTTATATCAGAATAGAAAAAAAAATATATATGTAATTAATATTCCCTGCTAAATAATGTTATTTACTTATTTATATTAGAATAGAAAAAATAAGTATTTGTTGTCTAAAATAAATGCTTTATTTAATCATTTGGCTACAGACTTATTGATTTACTTCTGTTTTTTTTTTTTAAATTTGTTATTTGATGCATATTGTCTTTTATTGTTTTTTTCTGAATTTTTATTTTGAGTTTGCTTTTCATGTTATTTTTCTTTCCTTTTTTTTTTTTTAAATATATGCTTTCAATATTTTGTCATATTGTTTTTGTCATTGTTGCCTAATGTATGAACCCTATTACAACTGAGATCTTAATTTTAAAATCAATTTCTTAAAGTTTACCAATTTAACATATCTATCCTATAATCCTAAAGTTTGAGTCCAGACATTAGTTTAAAAAAAAAGGTACAGAATTATTTTACTTTAATATATTATACATAGCCAGTTTAGCTCAGTTAGTAGAGCATTCTCTGAGTAATCGCAAGGTTCCTGGTTCAATACCGGTACTTGCTAACTCAGCGCATGAGTAGCATAGCTTGGGTAATCTGATCTGTGTGGTAAAGTTGGGAGCTCCACATCAGCAAGAAAAAAAGAAAGAAGAAATCTCCCTGGTCTAGTGCTACTGAAAAGGGGATAGATTCTCCCACTGTCCAACTGATACAGACAATAGGCCATTCTGCCAACTTTGCTACTTATTTATCATACATCTACAATGAAAAAGTAAAAATAATAGTTGGTAATTTCAGTCATAGGAGTCAGTTTGAATTGTTATAAAGGTAATTCTTAAAATAGATTATGGTTAGTTATAATTAATTAATTACAACTAAAGCAATAAATAATTTTAACTCATCAATAAATGCCACACTTAGAGTTGAATAGCAACAGTTTCCTGACTGAAATGGTCGATCCTGGCAGTTGACCTATGAGGTTCATCATCTTGTGAAGTGCACCATTGGGCTCATCTGCCTTGCTTTACATCCACCATGCTGCTTCCCATGGTTTCTGATGCTACATGCTTGTATGGTGCATATAATACTCTCATACCCGTGATTCAAGGTCACAAGTATAGGGTATCCAGTGAGGATTGAACTTGCTATTCAGTAGAAATGGATCTGCTAGACTAGCTTGTTAACCATTACACCACCATGGGACACCCAATAGTAATAGTATTGGTAGTGAGATAATTGTAGTTTTTGTTGTTATATTAATAATTGGTAATAATAAATAGTAATAATGATAAATGGTGATAGTAATGAGTGTTGTTTTATACAATACTCATGATTCTTTTTCCTGTAATAAGAAATAGCAGAATAATCTTAATATATATAGTGCTGCTCATAAGTATTTGAACAAACAGACAATATGTGCTAATAAATTGGTTTTGAAAGCTAAAGACAAGAACACAATACAAAATTAACTAACTTAAAAAAAAAAATCACAAAAAATATATTTTTTTTAATTTTGAGAAACTTTTCAAAAAATTTAAAAAAAAAATAATTAAAAAGATTTTTTTTTTTAATTCTCAAAAAAAAAAGAAAAAAGTCATAGAAATTCATTAAAAAAAAATCATTAAAAAAAAAGAAGAAAGGATTTTGTCATGATTTCTGGTTCTGAATGATAATTTTCTGAAAAAAAAAAAAAAAAAAAAATCAATAAATTAAATTGTTAAAAGAAAAAAAAAAAAATTTTTTTTCCTAAAATCTTGTTCAGAATTGATCCAGAAGATTATAGAAGGGGAACACCACATTTTTATTTGCCAAGTTAATTTGGATCCCTCCTTACTCTATAATTGGCAGGGCTTAGAATACACTGACTGTATCCCCTGCAGAGGGGGAAAACCTCCCTCAAAAAGGGGTCCTGGGTATGGCTTTAATTTCCCAGTACCCCACTCGTACCGAGTCAGGCACAAAGGCCCTATTTATGTGGGACCACCCACAAGCCGAGACTCATGGGTGGCGGGTATAAAAATTGCGTCGATCCCGTCGGCATTCCCCCTCAAGGGGGGCGCCTCAGGCGCTGGGCAATAAACCCAGCCCTGCCCCTTTAAGTCAAGGGGGCAGGTATTGCCTGGAGGGATGGCCCTCTGGGATCGACGCTAATAATTTACCATCTCACTGGTCCCGTGGCTGAAGCGCACTGGACCCCCGTCCCGAAAGACGGGTTGGGGTCCTGGGTATGGCACTAAATTGCGTATGATGGTGAAGCTCAAGACCTGGTAATCTGAAGATTATGGAGTAACCCTTCATTGCCATTACACCCAGGGCCTCTCTGTTAGGGTCGCAGTTATTGCTCAAATAGATATTTTAAAATTATTAGTATTAAATAGGAATACTTGATACAATATAACTGTAAATTACTTGTATTACGAATAGTTACTTGAAGCTATAATTGTTTACTAAGGATTATTATTAGTTACTTGAAACCATATAACCATGTGCAAACAAATGGCTATTATCAAATAGAAAAGATTGTGTAAAAGCATGTAATAGATTATTAGCATTAGATAAGAATACTTGCAACTTACAGTGAAATCATGTTGAAAGCACCACTAGATCATCAAAGTTAAGCAGTGATGAGCCTATTCAATTCATAGATGGGTGACCATTTAAACAATAGCAGGTACTGTAAACAACCTGATATCAAAATTTGATAACAAACAAATAAAAAATTATCGGAAAAATCCTACTTAACAGACATAAATTCCACCATCATATGTCACCCCACCAAAAGAAAAAATACTAAAAATCAAGGAATTAACTGAATTTAATGAAATTTTCAGTGTTGATATATTAATGAATAAAAGATATAATGCACCAGTTATTTTATTTAAGAACTTTTACATTTTTTCAGGTCAATTAACTTTGAACCACGTATGTTTGTGAATCCTTGTTATGCCTCAAAGATACGTGGTTCAAAGTTAACTGATCTGAAAAAATGTAAGAGTTTTCAAATAAAATTACTGGTGCATTATATTGTTTATTCATTAATGTATCAACACTGAAAATTTCATTAAATTCGGTTAATTTCTTGATTTTTAGTATTTTTTTTCTTTCGACGGGGTGACATACGATGGTGGAATTTATGTCCGTTAAGTAGGATTTAACCAAATTATCTCTTTGTTCAAATATTTATGAGCAGCATGGTATATATAAATCAGTTAAGTTTAACAACTGCACATAAAAAATAAGTAAAATAAATAAATAGAAATATTTTCTTGCTGTGATAGAGTTGTTTTCTTATAATATTCACATAGAAACCTAAAAGACTTCCCTCCCCTCCAAAAAAACAAACAAAAACAAAAACAATGAATAAATTCTTTTTAACATTGCAAATTAAGCAACAAAGATATGAAGTACAAGATGGGGCAAAAGTAACGAGGCAGCCAATAACAACATAATTGGAAGTAAACATTTATATATTTAAGGTTATTTACGCAAGACTATCAGTTGCCTATGCAGCAGATCTCCCCTCTTGACATCACCGATGTTGTCTAAGGGTAGCGCAAGAGCCAGTACAGATTAGCACCAGTGACATTGCAACAGTGAGCGGATCGAGGTTGAACACAAGATTGCACTGCATTAGGAACACAGCACCTGGTTTGGAATTCAGAGATATCCTTCTTATAGAGTGGCTGCCCACCAAGGCTAGAGATCCAAGTCTGTTCTGCTCACGGCAATTAAAAAATTGAAATAACTATTGTATAAAGATATCTCAATTTCTCTGAATGTTTGAGATGAGTCTTGATGATTAGTATTATCTATGTTATTCGGACTATTGTCCTCATCTTCATTGTTATCTGTACAACGTGTCGGCTGTTGTGCCCTCTGGCCTTCTTCAGGTATTTCTTGTCGGACTCGGGAACCTTCTTTTCGACCTCGGGAACTTTCTTGTTGTAATTGGGACCAGAAGGTTCCTGATTATGACAAGAAGGTTCCCGAGTCCAAGAAGGTTCCTGAGTCTGACAAGAAATACCTGAAGAAGGCTGGAGGGCAAAATGGCCGAAATGTTGTACAGATAACAATGAAGATGAGGACAATAGTCCAAATAATACAGATAATACTAAAGATATTTCATGTTGCAGTAAGTATTTATCCAACCCGTTCACCACAATGTCACAAGTATGGAGTATCCAGCAAAGATGAAACTTGCTTTTTAATAGTAATGGATCTGGAAGACTAGCTTGTTAACCATTACACCATGATAGGATGCCTAATTTCATGTTGCTTTATATTATTGGCTTTGCTATTACTTCTGCCCCACCTTGTATAATAATTTAGAATAGTTTTTAAAAGCAATTGTATTATGATTTGAAAAGGATGAAAACAATATTAAAGTGTTTTCAATCTTCAGGTCAATGGAATCAGTGTTCGTCCTGTGATCAATGTAATACAGATTTAGGTAAGTTTTAGTATTGATTTAGTTTATATTTATCACTTGGTGTGTTGCATAATTTTAAATTGCTTTCTAATTCTAAAGAGCTCACCTCGGTTAAATCCTACTTAACGGACATAAATTCCACCATCGTATCTCACTCAGCCGAAAGAAAAAAAAAATACTAAAAATCAAGGAATTAACTGAATTTAATGAAATTTTTTCAGTGTTGATACATTAATGAATAAAAGATATAATGCACCAGTTATTTTCATTTAGAAACTTTAACATTTTTTCAGGTCAATTAACTTTGAACCACGTATGTTTGTGAATCTTTGTACGCCTCAAAGATACGTGGTTCAAAGTTAACTGACCTGAAAAAATGTAAGAGTTTTCAAATAAAAATAACTAGTGCATTATATTGTTTATTCATTAATATATCAACACTGAAAATTTCATTACATTCAGTTAATTGCTTGATTTTTAGTTTTTTTTTTTCTCTTTTGGCAGGGTGACATATGATGGTGGAATTTATGTCCGTTAAGTAGGATTTAACCCTCTCCTCTTTACCAAATATGGATACTGTTATGAAAATATTAGAAAATATAAATCTTAGACTGATTAATAATTGTCCTGGATCGCCATTACTACCAGGTCCGCTCTGATTTGGAGTAGTAGTACCTGTTAGGGTACCATTCATTGGTTAAATAGAAAAAATGAGTTAAAAAAAGTGTTTAAAAAAGATTGAGTTTGAAAATATAGATTTGAATATCACCAGAATGAATAAAACAAAACGTCTTTGGCATAAAATAACCCAACAAAGGTTGACATGCCATAAAATCTAGCCAACCGACAAACCAACATTGTATCATGGAAACCTGATCTCACTGATAAGTTAAAGCAGTGATTCTATCAGTGTTAGTGCTACTGTACAGCTGCACCACTTGGACCCCAACAAAGTGCCTAGAGAATAAACTAGATGGGAGTTGCAGAAGAATGCTGTGTGCTGCCTTAAGCAAATTATAAAACAGCACCTCTCAAGAAAGCAGCTGTACAACCACTTGTCCCCTATCACACAAACCATCCGAGTAAGACGAACAAGACATGCTGGACACTGCTGGAGAAGTAAAGATGAACTCATAAGTGATGTTTTCCTGTGGAAACCCCGCCCTGTCAGCTGCGGTGTTAGAATGCACCGACTGCACCTCTGCAGAGGGATAAGACTCTCCCAAATGGGGCCACCTGTTGGCCGTGGGTGGTGACCCGTGATGCTTAAGCATAGAACCCAGGTGGTTGAGCAGTCCATGGCTTGCAATACTCCACTTAGGCCCTTTCTTGGGCTAGATGGGTGGTCAGAGAGGCCCCTTCGATCAATCAGCTGGTCACACCAAGCCCTAGCAACTATATGATTGCCTCAACCCTATTACCCTTATGGCAAGCCCTAACCCTTTTTATCATATGGGTGCTAGAAGGCGGTGGCTGAGGGTCTACATGTCCTGGGAATGACGTTAAACTCTATCTGATGGTAAGGTTCCGGTTCTGGAGGTTTGGGGAATGTGGAGCACCCCTTCATCACCATTGCTCCCTGGTCCACTCTGACCCGCTACATCTATGGGTTAAATAGAAAACATAAACAAAATTGATTATTCATTAAGAATGAATTTATTTCAAAACATTGTCAGCATTAAATGA
Organism: Doryteuthis pealeii; assembly: GCA_023376005.1. Lineage (NCBI taxonomy): Eukaryota > Metazoa > Mollusca > Cephalopoda > Myopsida > Loliginidae > Doryteuthis > Doryteuthis pealeii. The sequence continues at coordinate 85,829,863 of CM042147.1, forward strand.
CCCACTGAGGTTGATATGCCCGAAAACAAAACAAACCAACCTGTGGAAACCTGCACATGGGTATGCCAGTGTGGGCTGTCCAGCAAGAACCTATATTGATCAGGTCTGTGCTGATTCTGGATGCTGTACAGAAGGCCTCCCAGGGGTGATGACTGATAGGGATGGTTGGCAGGAGATTGTCATGGATACCTGTGCTGCCAGCACAACCTGATGATGATTATGAGATAGAACTGTAGGTTTTGTTATGGTTATCTTTTGTTGGCTGTTTTGTTAACTCATCAATAGACACCATCCTTAGAGATGAGTAGTAGTAGTTTCCTGACTGAACTGTTTGAAGACATGTTGAACACTGCTGGAGAAGCAAGGATGAACTCATGTGACATTCTCCTGTGGACACCTACACATCGACTCACCAGTGTATGCTTGAAAAAAACCTACATCAATCAGCTCAGTGGGGATTACTTGCTAATTGTAATGACTGATAGGGCCGGTTTGTGAGAGAGAGTCATGGGTATCTGTGCTGTCAGCACAACCTGATGATGATGAACGAGTGCTGGTTTAGAACACCAGAATTTATTTAATTGAGAAATCTTCTTGCAATATATGAGATCTCTCAAAAAGTGTATATGTACTACATCTAAGTGTATATAAGTGTATATGTGAAGAAAAAGTGGAAGTGAATCCGACAGTATGTAATATTGTAAAAACACAAGTTTATAAACGAATAATGTTTATTTCGCCTATGCTGCAGTGTTTCGGTCTGTTTCGATAGACCTTCATCAGGGCTTTCGTTAGTTTGAAGAAAAATAAATTATTACTGAAAATAAGAAGTCTGCAAGCCCCTGTTTTTTGGTGTGTTAGGCTTCTTTTTAGCCAATCTTGAAAAGTGAGAGAGAAAAAATCTATTTAAAATTGTTAACAAATGCAGCGTTCTTAGATTTAAAAAAAATGCTGTAACGGTTTACTTGATTATGCTAGGTGAAATGTGTGTGTGTGTGTGTGTGTAAGTATGAGTGTGTATTATATTAGATATTTTATATTAAAATTATAATTAATAGAAAATTAAATATATACCCTATTTAATTGAAATAACGGATTAATTGCAGTCGGTAGAGCATTCGGCTAGAAACCACAAGGTTCCTAGTTCGATACTGGCCCTCGCCAACTCAGCCTATGAGTAGCACAGAGGTCTGTGCGGTAAAGTAAGGAGCTGATGGTAGGTGTGGCGCTCCACCTCAGATGCAAAAACCATCTCTTTGGTCTAGTGCTAGTGAAAAGGGGATAGACTCCCTCGCTGATTGGCTGATACCGACTTAAGGCCACCCAGACGACTTTACTTTTTTTTATATATAGTCTAAGTGTATATATGGTTCTGGAGGCATACTTAGCATAATGGTTATCATCATGGAAACAGTGACCAAGTTCAAAGCCTGGATGAGGCTGTTTGTATTTCACTTTATGTGAATACCCTTGGGAAAGACACAAATCCATCTGTTCTCTCTCTAGTTATGGGTAAATAGTAGGGCAGATTGGGTTATTCAGCCTTGGTTGGGCAACCAGTCTAGCAGAAGGAAAACTGAATTCAAACTTCACACTTGTATCATATCCTAACTGCGTTGGAGGTTTAGGTAAATAAATGACTGATATTTGATATTTTGAAATCAAATTTTCTACCAAGGCTCAAACGCTGGCCAAAAAGCATGCAGACCAAGGGACTATCACAGCCAATAAATAGATGAATTCATGCATATACATATTTACCAAACCCTCTCAATAATATTTATCAAAAATCCTCAAAGATAGATAAATTCGCCCATCTATAAGGGCTTCAAAGTGCGTGGTGTAATGGTTAAAGTCATGGGAAATGGACTCGTCAGAGTTCACATCCTGGATGTGGTAATTGCATTTCACTTAGTGCTAATACCCTTGGGAAAGGTATGAACCCTACTCTCCCTCCAGCTATAGATAAATAGTAGGGCAGACTGGGCTCTTTAACCTTGGTTAGGCAACCGGTCTAGGAGAAAGAAAACTCTGAATTCAAACCTGTTGAACTCCGCTTAAAAAATTGACCTTATGTCACATCCTGCTCATGCGGAGAGATTGGTAAATATATATATATAAGTGACATTCTCTTGTAGGCACCTACACATGGGCACACCAGTGCAGGTCGACCTGCAAAAGCCTACATTGATCAGCTCTGTGCAGATACCAGATGTTCTGCAGAGGACCTTCCAGGAACGATAGCTGATAGGGACAGGGGGTGAAGAAGAGTCATGAAGATCTGTGCTGTTGGAATGACTTGATCATGGCTTTAAAAAGGCTGCTTACTATACAGTATCACCCATGAATATGTACAAGAGTACCAATTTTCTTCTAAACCAAAGATACTAGGATGTTATCATTTCTTGGAAATATTACAGTCAAAACAGATATCATTATGTGTTATCTATTACCAAACTCTCCAGCGTCAAAATTCTGTAAATAAAATTGTACAAATATAAAGAGTATACTTATTTGTAGACTGCTATATATTCATTTTCTTGGTCCCAGAGTCAATGCTGTAGTGTTTGGTAATGAATAATATGTAATGAACTGAACTTACTACCAACGGTCTGCTAGTCCTGTTTGCTAACCATTAGACTATGTGAGATGCACTGATACAATAATCAGTTATGAAATAATTTACAAGCTAAATAAGGGTGAGTCCTTGTGGTGTAGTGTCCAAAACGTTGAGAAGCTCTGATCTAGAAGATGTATTCATTGAAATAAGGGGAGATAAATATGGTAATTTTTGGATGCCATTGTTTTTATCAGTGGTTTAAATCTTTATTTATTTGGCAATAATGCATTATAAAAATTTTGCAACAGATGAGTACATATTCTTGTAAAGTTTTGAAATACTCTGCCTTACTATTTTATTCATATCTTGGGAGAGGAGAGAAGAGATTTGTAATTCATGTGTTTTAATCTAATTATAATTGCTAAAAATATTTTTTTTTTAATCTTAAAAAACGTTTTTTTTTTTTAAAGAATATCTTTTTATTCCCCCTTTCATATTTAAAATCTCATATCATGATTAGCAAGATGATAATTGTAATTATTATTTTTAAAAATATTTTATCATTTATAGATAATAAAAAATTAAAAGATAATTTTTACATATTGAAATTAGATAAAAATTGTTTTCTGGCTGGTAATTTTTCATAAAAAAATAAAAAAAAAGAAAAATTATTAAAAAAAAAAAAAAAACCAACAATATCAAAAATCATTCTAAAAAATAAGAAAAATTATTTAAAAGATGAGAAAAATTATCTAAAAAAATTAATTTTATTAGCCAAAAAAACAATCTTTACTTAATTTTAATATTTAAGTTTATTTAAAAAAAAAAATCATTGGTAAAAATAAAAGTAATTGTAAAAATAAAAAAAAAAATTGAATCAATCCCGAAATTCTATTAGAAACAAACTTCAGTTTAGTTTAAATAAGAGAAGCAAAATGATGATTAAAATTATTATTTAAAAAATGATTCTATTATTTATATCTAATTAAATAATTCAAATAAATTTTTACAAAGTGAACCATAATTAAGTATAGATTATCTTTTGGCTAAATTTTTTCTTTATAATGATATAAAAAAATTATTTTTTTATTAAAAAAAATATCTAAAAAAAATTTGTTTTTATCTTAATGTTCTTACCAATGTGATCAAGGCCAGAATATTCACATACTCATTGGGAATAAAAAATGGTAAAAGTATGAATTCTTGTCTAAAGAATTATAGGACAATAAAACTGAGTACCAAACTATAGATTATCATAGTAGCCATCTTTGGCACTTTAAAGTTCATTAAGCAAATTCAAATCTCAGTAACTAGGGTTCATAAGTTGATTTAAAAAAAAGAAGATTAATAATGAAACAAAAGATAAAACTGATTGCTTTATAGAAATTCTAAACTGATATCAACCATTTTTGCGTACCAAACTATAGATTATCATAGTAGCCATCTTTGGCACTTTAAAGTTCATTAATCAAATTCAAAACTCAGTAACTAGGGTTCATAAGTTGATTTAAAAAAAAAGATTAATAATGAAACAAAAGATAAAACTGATTGCTTTATAGAAATTCTAAACTGATATCAACCATTTTTGCATCTTAGATTGCTGTGACCAACTTGGCAAGGATGGAATGTCTTGTGAGCCGAACGACTACATACCAAAATCAGCACTTAGCCGGGAGAGCCAGCGCCAGAAACGGTTGGAACAGATGCGACAATACCAGCGGCGCCGACTGGAGACTGAAACTCCAGAAGAACGCCTGAATCGACTGCAACGAATGCGTGACAATGCACGTCTGCGTTCAGAGAAGAAACGCCAGATGACACAGTTGCTGCGGAATGTTCAACCCGCTCGAAAGAAGCTTTCGTCTATGGACAAAGATAACATGATGAGGTATCAGCCACTGAGTGACCGCGAAAGGGAGTCCAATTGGTCTTGTATGGAACAGAATCACAAGGAGAAGTCCGAGGGCTTCTCCTACATGTCCCCCAGCGATAAAGAGCAGCAAGACGATTACCCTTATCTAAATGCAAATAATAAAAGTATCACCGATCGAGATGGGGATTATTCGTTCCTTAAGCCAAACATGTCTCAAGGCCAGTCAAAGGATAATCCGGAGAGAGGAAGTGTGTTTCCCTGCATGGATCACGTGCAGAACAAGAATTCACCGGAAAGGGGCGGCGTCTTCCCGTGTATGGAAGAAGTCAATAATAAGGACATCATCGAGAGGGGGAGAACAGGTGGGCCAGTTTTCCCTTGTATGACCCCGGCTCTGAACAAGGATGCTCCCGATAAGGGAACTGGGGTCTTCTCTTGTATGGATCAAGAGCAGACCAAGAGATCACTGGATCGGCCCGGATCCGTGTCTAACATGAACCAAAACCAGACCCCCACCCCGAACCCAAATCAAACACAAACTAAGGATTCAACACTTGACAACAGAGGCGCAACGTTCCCACAGTACATGCTCCAGTCGCAGGGCAAAGATGTGATCGAGCGCAGCAGCATTGGCAGCAGCAGCAACAACAGCAGCAGTAGTGGCGCCGCTATGTCTGGAAATGGTGGAATGCTCTTCCCTTTCTTAAGTACTTCTCAGAATCGGAACATTCCAGATAGAGAGATGGGCGGATATCCTTGCAGTTTGACTCCAGACCAAAGCAGCCGGGCGGGCAACTTTTATCCCAACATGTCCCACAGTCTTGGTATGACAGAACGAGATGGAAGTTACTCTTATATAAAACAAAATCAGGACATGCGGAAAAAATACACAGAGTCTGCACACCGGAAGAAAGGGTCCGAGATGTCAATGGGGTCTGCGTTTGCCTCAATTACCAAATCTGATGGCAGCACAGGTAACACAATGGGCGGATATCCGAAACCCGAACAGAACTATATGTGCATCTCATGCGAACGACCTTTGCCGAAGGATCAGTTAAGCCGATCCACAGCGTTCCCGATATCGATGATGTCCGGGTCGGGCGCCGACAAGATTTGCGACGAGAACAAACAGTGGATCTGCAAGACGTGCGAGAAGCTAAAAAGAAACTATCACCTCTTTCCGAATCCGGTCAGTTGAGTGTCAACGAAGGGATCCACCCCACAGAGTGGTCACTGCTGGTGATTTGTCCAGTCTCTTTCCCCTTGCCTACCCAATTCCCCCTTCGCTTGAAGAGATTCAGCTTTATTGCCGATAAAAAAAAAAATGAATAAACAAACCACTATGACCACTTTTTCATCTTCGTTTTTATGAAGCGCCCACCCCCTCTTTTTTTTTTACCCAGTTTCATGGACACTGACCCTTCCCCTCCCTCCCCACTAACTCACCATATGTCTACATTTGTTCATGTATATGCATACATAAGGATATATAAAAAAGAACTGTATGCACACTTTAAAGAATCATATATACATATACACATATTAAAAAAGAAAAAAAAAGATGTGCATGTATGTATCTAGCCATTAATGTGTACACACGTTTTGAGGACACATACATGTGTAAATGTTAATATATACTTACACAGGTGGAAACCTGCAAACACATACAGACATAAACGTATATATAACATATATATATACCTATATATATATATATATATATATATATATATATATGTATTTGTGTGTGTATTTATATGGCATGCACTTGAATTCAAAGAACAAACTATTCTCATATATAAAAACATCCATATCAATTATTGTTTTTTTTTTTCTTTGAATCAAGAAGAAAAAAAAAAGAAACAAAAACTGAAATAGCTGAAAATCTTTTTCTTTTAAAAAAAAAAATAATTTGACACAACCTTTGATCCAGCCACTGAACAGTTTCAAAGCTACCTCTGAGTATTGCTACAAAAAGGCAAGAAAAAAAATGAATTAAAGAAAGAAAGAAAAAAAAGGAGACTATTCCGTTCATAACATCTTATATGATTCCCCCACCTTTTATTGCCTTGTAGCAGATATATATATATATATATATCATATATATATATATCATATATATATATATATATATATATATTATATATATATCATATATATATATATATGTGTGTATATGATATATAATAATATAAATATATATATATATATATATATATATATATATATATATATATAAATATATATATATATAATATATATATATATATATGATATATATATATATATATATTATATATATGTATATATATATAATATAAATATATATATATATGATATATATATATATATATATATGTATATGATAATATAATAATATAAAATATATATATATATATATATATATATATATATATATATATATATATATATTATATATATATATATATATAAATATATATATATATAATATATATATAATATATATATAATACATGTATAAATATGATATATATAATATATTATATATCTAATATATATACACACACATTCAATAACATTAACATTCTTGTCTACTCACAAATGGTCACCTTTTGAATTTCTGTCCTGAAAAATATAGAAAGACATTTTTTTTTTCATTAAGTATTTTTTTTTCCATTAAAATGATTTTTTGTTGTTAATTTTTTTTGCAAAATAATTTTTTTGGTGAATCATTTTTGATCCCCTCAGATTTTTATTTAATTTTTTATTATCATCTAGTTTTTAGTATGCTTGTATTATACATATATATATATATATATACATATATATATATATATATATATGTGTGTGTGTGTGTGTGTGTCTGTGTTAGGGTGCTTAAAATTTTTTAAAGTTGCTGTTTTTGGATCACTTTGCTCATCCCTTTCTTTGTATTTACATAACTGAATTGCATTACAAATTTTAGACAAATTCAATAATATTAATTGTTTCTGTTCTCCTGTGACTTTTCTGTGCTAAGTAACTAAATCATTTAATGAAGTATTTCTTCAAAACAAGGTGAAAACTTAAGGTAAACTAGAGACTGACACACAAGAGACGCTTTCAGGAGTACTTCCACTAACGAACTGAACAACCAATGTTGTTGTGGATCAAAAAGGTGGGAAAGTCGTGTGCAAACAAACATGAACACTACATCATGTTTTTTTTCTGAAAATGCGTTTGGCTTTTAGGGAAAAATTTTCTTGATAAATCTCTTTGGATTTTAATTTGTTCAAACAATGAGGTGTTTGGATTTTGAGGGCACAACTGTATTGTTTTATTAGATTAGGATATGTTGTGCTCAGAGAAGGTTTAGCCTTGAATTTATTATGTGTGCTATATTTGGCACCCTAGACAGAGAAAGTTTAACCATGAGTTTATTATGGTGTGCTATCAACGGTTTTATTGAAGGATATAAAAATACAAAGTTCTGTTTCCTTAGTCAATATTATATATTTATACTTAATATTATAACATAATAGTACTTAATATTATAATCTCAAAACCTTACAGACAGCTAGTCATCAACGTATAACTTAACCTTCTTCCAAAATGATTGACAACTTTTTAACAATTTAAATGAGAGCATGAGCAAAGTTAGCCAAAATATCAGATTTTTGTTTTACACCTGTATTTTAAAGCACCTTTATATATATATATATATATATATATATATATATATATATGTGTGTGTGTATTTTGTATTCGAGAAATGAAAATAGAGTGCTTGATTACAGGTTTAAGAAGTATGTTTATTTGTTATAGTGTACTATACAATTAAAAGGTGATTGTTACCATTGGTTTCAAAGCAGTGTATTAGCCACTTATCCTCAGGACATACACCTGTAAAAAAACATTACAGCCTGTAATGTTTTTCACAAGTGCATTGTCCTTAGGATAAGTGGCTAATATACTGCTTTGAAACCAATGGCAACAATCACCTTTTAAGTATATAGTACACTATAACATATATATATGTTTTATTAAAAATAACAAACAAGTTAGTTTATTAAGATTTTTAGTTTTTCCTATTGGTGAATGAGCTTGTGTATGAAGAATTATTTATTCAAAATATTTTAAATCAAAAAGAAAAAAAAAATCATGTAAATTTTTTTCAATAATTTTTTTTTCTTTTTTAAAAAAAAGATATTCACAAGGATAATTTTTTTTTTCATTTGAATGATTCTTTAAACATTTTTGTTTTTATGAATATTTTTTCATTTTAGAAACTTTTACATTAATTTTTTTGTTGCTTTTCAAACATTTTTATTTAAACAAACAATTCTTTTGATTAAGAATAAAAATCCTTTTGTTTCAAACTGTATTCTTAAACACAAAAAAAAAGCAAATCCTTTTTCATCAAATTTTTTATATTAAGAAATTTCTGCATTGTACTGCTGTAGCAAACTTTAAAAAAAAAAGAAAATTATATTACCTGCCTCTTCATTATATAATTGATCAAAAAAAGAAAAAAGAAAAAAGAAAAGAAAAAAAAAAACGGCAAAAAAAAAACAAAACAAAGTAAACATAAAGACTGAACATTTTTGTCAGAAAACAAAACAAAACAAAAAAAAACAAGAAAAGAAAAAACGTTTTTTTTCACAACTTCTGTATCTTTAAAAGTATGAAAAATATCAAGAGGATATTTTTTTTTTCTTTTTTACTATTTTCATGTGATTTTTTTTTTCAGAACATCAGGGGACATTATTTAGATATGATATTTTTTTTCCTATTTCATTTCAATATGCTATTGCAATGTACAATGATTGAACACTAGGCTAGCTGGACTATTTTGATTAAATTTGTGGTTTTTTTCTCGCCACAATTGGGAACTATCACCATCATCCCACAACGCATTCTTTGCATTAAAAAAAAACAAAACTATTACACCAACAATGGTAACATTTCTTAAAACAACATTAATAACTGCAAAAAAGTAAAATTTACATCCTATTATAATCATCATTATAATAATCATAATAAAGGAGAAAATGGGGAGTAATCGACTTTTTAATTGTTAATTAATTTAAAAAAAAATTTAGTACTCCATTATTTTATATTCATGATTTTGATTTTATTTTAATATAAAAGAAAACAGAAAAAAAAAGGGCCTCTGTCAAGTCTTATCTCTGATCTCACTTGTCTACGATTGAAAAATGCTTCAGTTTTTGAAAGGAATCAATTTTTACTAATTCTGAGGTGTTGATTACGCAAGTAATGAAATGATCCCCTCCCATCCCCTAAAAAAAGGATTGGTCTTAATTCCTGAAGATATTAAATTCAGGATTTTTGACCAGTATTCTTGACCCAGCTAAAGCATTAAAAAAAAAAAAAAAAAAAAAAAGAAGACATTTTTAGGATTCTGAAAAAAATTTTTTTTCCTGACCTCCTACCAGGCAAGAGTTTTTTTTTTTATATATGGATTTCTTTTTTTATGGGGCATCCAGTGAGGATTGAACTCCGTTTTTAGGATAATAAAGCCCATTGATTATCTTGACCCAGCTAAAACATTTAAAAAAAAAAAAAAACATTTTTAGGATAGTGAAAAAAAAAAAAATCCAAAAACAAAAAAACAACATTTTCCTTACCTCCCATGAGGCTGAATTAACACAATTTCTTACTTTTTTTCTGGGGCATCCAGTGAGGATTGAACTCGTTTGTTAGGATGATGAATCCCATTGATATTAGCAGACTACTGCTGGACAGTAAATGAGACAAATCTGGAATGAATATAAAGGAACAATTTTAAGGCTTATTTCTATCTGTTATGTCTTCTGTAAAATTGCTTACCGTTTTTGCCGTCTCATGACTCTGGATCTGTACCTGAATCTTGGTACAAGACAGGAAAAAGTTGTGTGGAAGACCTACAATTGCCCATGCAGCTGGTCTTCCCTCTTTATGACACCAAACAGAAGGGCAAGGTGCTATACAACTTGGAATCAGAATCACTGCACAAGCTGCTAGTATGAGGCTGAAGACAATGTCGATTTCCATTGGGATTTCAGCTCCTGGTTTTGAATTCAGTCTTCTTTCTCCCAAATGTGTTGCTCTGTCAAAGTTTGAGAGTCCAGTCTACTCTTATTACCTATAAATGGGGGAAGAAGGGATGGATTCATGCCTTTTCCCAAGGATATTAGTATTCCTTCTACCAAGGCTAGAGAGGCCAGTTTACTCTATTTACCCATAGCCTGGGGGAAGAAGGGATGGATTCATACCTTTTCCCGAGGATATTAGTATTCCTTCTCCTACCAAGGCTAGAAGAGAGCCCAGTCTACTCTATTTACCCATAGCTGGGGGAAAAAGGGATGGATTCATACCTTTTCCTGAGGGCATTAATATTCCTTTTCCTATCAAGGCTAGAGAGGCCAGTCTACTCTATTTACCCATAGCTAGGGGAAGAAGAGATGGATTCACGCCTTTTCCCAAGGATATTAGTATTCCTTCTACCAAGGCTAGAGAGCCCAGTCTACTCTATTTACCCATAGCTGGGGGAAGAAGAGATGGATTCATCCCTTTTCCCGAGGATATTAGTATTCCTTCTCCTACTAAGGCTAGAAGAGAGCCCAGTCTACTCTATTTACCCATAGCTAGGGGAAGAAGAAATGGATTCATGCCTTTTCCTGAGGGCGTTAATATTCCTTCTCCTACCAAGGCTCGAAGAGAGGCCAGTCTACTCTATTTACCCATAGCTAGGGGAAGAAGTGATTGAGTCATCCCTTTTCCCAAGGGTATTAGTGCAATTTGAAATGAAGATAAAAACATCTATATCTTGAACTTGACTTGCCAAGTCCATTTCCCTTTTGTACATATACACTTAATATAAAAAACATAGCGTGATCAATTTTGTTTAATTGAACACATCAATGCTCAGATACATTAAGGGAAAATATTCATTCAGTTGAATTGAGCTTCTGTAGACCAATGGCTCTTTACAGCTCAGTTGGTAGAGCAGCTGGTGTGTTTAATCATTTTCCCCTGAGGCAAAGGGGATGTGATTTTAAGTCTCACTGAGAGCTTGTCTTTTGTTTCTGGTCTGCTCATAGATATCATAGAATTATGACTTAGGTGAATTACAAGAAAAAAAAGCAACTAAAAATTTAAAGCTGAAGGAAAACACAAATCAGAATTATTATTGTTATTAATAATAATAATGATAATAATAATAAAAGGTTTTTACTTAATAATCACCTCACACATTGGCAACAGCAAAACGTGCATTTGTGGTAGGAAATTACATGAAAATTTTAAGGGAAAATATATATATATATATATATATATATATATATATATATATACATACCCTTAATAAATTTAAAGAAATCCCTTCACCTATGATTTCTTTTTTGCAAATGGAGATCAAGCAACTTAAAGAGAGCAAAATCATGCTTTACATTATAAATATATTGTATTTATAGATTTTAATTGCTTAAGATTAGTCATAATAACTAACTGATTGATTTAAAAAAATGTTTTTGTGATAAGAACACCTCAGAATTTTTAAGAATGAATTTTGATGAAGCACAACGCTTGTAGATCAGGGACTTTTATCACTCCCCTCAGAATGAAGTCAAAATTGGAGAGGAAAAAAAAAATTGAAAAAAAAAAAAAATAACGAAGAAGAAAAAAAAAATTTGCTACACGTGCAAATAATGGATATGTTGGACATATTGTGTGTGTATGTTTTAGATGCAAAAACGACAAAAAAAAAAAAAAAGATAAAAAATAAATCATCAAGACAAGTTTTTTGGCTATGTGAAGAAGGACACAGAAGTGCCAATAAAAATTATAAAGAAAAAGTCTATTTATTTATTTATTTTTATGAAGATTTTTTAAATTCTTTTATTTAAAAAAAAATGTTTTAGATCACCTAGAAAGTGTATCGTATTTAAAATTTTTTGTGGTGACTGTAATGAATTACATTCCAAACACTCTACACTGAGGAGTTTTTGCTCCAATCAGAAAGAAATATTTCAAAGCAAATAATATGAGGGATCTGTTTGAGAATACTAACATCGATGACATTTTATCCTTCCTGAGAAGAATAAAAAATAAAAAAAATAATGGAAACAACACCCCACAAGGATGCAGCTGTACGGCCACTTGCCCCCTATCACACAAATCATCCGAGTGAGACGAGCTCGCAAGACATGCTGGACACTGTTGGAGAAGCCGAAATAAACTCATAAGTGATGTTCTGTGGAAACCAGCAAATGGGCATGTGAGTACGGGCTGTCCAGCAAAGACCTACATTGACCAGCTCTGCGCAGATGCTGGATGCTGTGCAGATGACCTCCCAAGGGCAATGAATGACAGGGATGGCTGGCGACAGATTATCATGGATATCCATGCTACTAGTGTGACATGATGATGATGATCACATTTAAATGATAATTCTTGTAATTCTGGATTGATACGAGGGTGAGTCAAAAAGTAATGCCATTTTGTTTAGGACAGGTATAATGTTTGCATCTCAAACCCTCTTTCGTGGGGCCGAAGAGAGGCAAACATTATTCCAGTGATGAGGAAGTGAAATCTGTAGTGAAGAAGTGGCTCAAAGTACAGTCAACAGAATTTTACGAGGCATGGATACAGTCACGATATTGATAGAAACGGTAACTATGTGGAGAAGTAGGGATGTGATCCACAGAGGACCAGCTTCATTTTTATGTATGATACATGTTCCTTAGTATATATACAGTATGTAATTATACCTGTCCTAAAAAAAATGGCATTACTTTTTGGCTCACCCTCGTATTTGTGATTTATTATGATAAATGTTTTGAGTAAATTGTTTTTCAGATGAATCATTTAGATTCAAAGAATTTCCATGAATAGTGTTCATATACAGGGTCAGAGGAATATACAATGGTATTGTGACTTCACAAGAGCCCCAGCTTACAAGTTTCCCGAGTCACGAGCTGTCACTTGGTTGAATTTTTTAAATTTTGTGTTGAGAGCTAAAATCTGAGGTACGAGCGAGCTTCAAAAACACTTATGTTAACAGTTCACTAAAAACATTAAGTTTCCAAATTTATTATGCTAAAGAAAAAATATAATTTATAAGAAAATAAACATTAAAACCTCAGTCGATAGAGCATCGGACTAGGAACCACGAGGTTTTGGTTTCGATACCAGCTCTCGCCAACTCAGCATATGAGTAGCATGGGTATCTGTGCGGTAGAGTGAGGAGCTGATGGTAGGTGTGGCGCTCCACCTCAGATGCCAAAAACAATCTCCTTGGTCTAGCACTAGTGAAAAGGGGATAGACTCCCTCACTGTTTGGCTGATACTGACTTTAAGCTACCCCGACGACTTTACTTTACTTTTTTACAGCACATAATTAATTACATTATATTTCATTATGTTTTTATACAATAGAGTGTTCTTTTTTTATTTAAAAAAAATGTAACAAAAAAATGGTGTTTTTTTGGGTGGGGGGAGACATACTGGAATACATTAATAGCATTTCAGTTTATTTCAATGGGGAAAATTGATTTGATATACGAGGAAATTAAGTTATAAGTGGAATGAATTTAACTTGTAAGTCAAGGTACTACTGTATTGTTATTGACTACCCTATTACTTCTGCCCCATGCTGTGTATGCATGGAGAAAAAAAAAGAGACTATTTCCTGCTATTATTACAAACCTCATCCGTCAAATATTTACAGGTATGTTAATGAGGTGCTACCCAAATGTTTGGAAAATTCAAGGCATGAAACAAAAAAAAAAAAAAAAAAAAAAAAAAATTAGGAGAAAATGAGGTTCCTTATTTCTTGGTAGAGTGATTTTGAGAGTTGTGAGAAATATCCTGCAAGACTTGGGAAACTTGGAGTAATTGGACAGATTGATCAATCTATACAAATTCTCTAAACTTTTTGACTAGAACCTTATAGAACTATGTATGTCAACACCCATATATATATATATATATATATATATATATCAGCATATGAGTAGCACAAGGATCTGTGCGGTAAAGTGAGGAGCTGGCGGTAGGTGTGGCACTCCACCTCAGACGTTAGAATAATCTCCTCAGATGCAAAAGTAATTTCCCTGGTCTCGCGCTAGTGAAAAAGGGGATACACTCCCTCTATATATACACTTCTATGGGAGTACCTTTATTAAAAAAGCAGAACTGGTATTATGATTCTAACAGTCTTCACCTATTATCTGCGTTATTCGGACTATTGTCCTCATCTTCATTGTTATCTGTACAACATTTCGGCCAATATACCCTCTGGCCTTCTTGTATTTCTTGTCGGACTCGGGAACCTTCTCGGACTCGGGAACCCTCTTTTTGGATTCCGGAACTTTCTTGTCGTAATCGAGAACCTTCTTGTCGTAATCGGGAGCCATCATGGAACTTTGAGCCTAACCCTTTATTCAGTCCACGGGGGTATCCTGTTCTCATTCCGTTAACCAAAGCTGGGGTAGAGGCGTTAAGCTGTGTTAATTATTATTCTATGTTACTGCTGCCCTTGATCAGGATTGAACCTGCAATCTAGAGATAACTGTCACTTAGAACTGTCTTAACCTAGCCCCTTTATGCACTAGGCCAAGTGTCCAATTGGACAAGAAGGTTTCTGATTACGACAAGAAAGTTCCAGAGTCTGAAAAGAAGGTTTCCGAGTCCGACAAGAAATACATGAAGAAGGCCAGAGGGTATATCGGCCAAAACGTTGTACAAATAACAATGAATAATGCAGATAATACTAATCAAGCCTCATCGCAAACATTTAGAGAAATAGCAGTCTTCACCTGTTCACCATCCCTGTCAAAACATTCTTGGAATCATCTCCAGGAAATCCCTGAGGGCATATTTCTCTGGGAGTTTGTTGCAATGTCTCATGCAACTCTCAGAGATCTTATACATTACATGGCTTCATTCTTTTATCATCCCCTACAGCCAGAAATTACAGTGTGAGGTCTGGAGAATAGGCTGACCAGGTGAGTAGCCCTACTCTACCAATGGTTTCTATCTATCTCAGTCTCTCTATCTCTTTGTTTCTATCTATCTATCTATCTATCTATCTCTTTGTTTCTATCTATCTATCTATCTCATTGTTTCTATCTATCTATCTATCTATCTCTTTGTTTCTATCTCTCTATCTCTTAGACTATATTTATCTATCTATCTATGCATTTGTATATATATATATATATATATATATATATATATATCAGTCTGTTTCTCTTTGTATCTATCTATCTCTTTGTTTCTATCTATCTATCTATCTATCTCTTTGTTTTTATCTATCTCTATTTATGTCTTTGTTTCTATCTATCTATCTCTTTGTTTTTATCTATCTATCTCTATTTATGTCTTTGTTTCTATCTATCTATCTGTTAGACTATATTTATCTATCTATGCATTTGTATATATATATATATATATATATATATATATATATATATATCTGGCTGGGTCACAGTTGATCCGTTTTGAACCTGTGCACATGATTGGCATATCTCCATCCATGCACAGACCTTACTTCTTTTCTTCAAGCGATTTAAGTAAAAAAATAACATAAATCGTGTCCTTAGTAATAATTAAATTCATTAAAATTTATGCCCAAGCCAAATTTTTCTGTTTTAATTTTGACGACGATTTGCAATTTTAACCCTTTGCAGTTATGTCTTCTGAATGTATCCTATCTGATTTTGACAATGCTGTGGTCTGGATGGTTTCAATTCTTTCTCTGATCTCCAGTTCCCCCAGTTTTTTTTCCAGGCTCCTGGGGACTGTTCCGAGTGCTCCAGCTACGATTGGTATCACCATGACCTTCATGTTCAACAACTTTTTCAGCTCTCTAGCAAGGTCCAGGTATTTATTGACTTTTAATTTTCTATTGTCTTGATATTACATGAAGAATCCTATTTTACACAGGTTGAATTGGTATTAGTAAAGTGGGATGTGCCTGAAATTTTTACAGTTTGTTTGAATTTTCTTTCTAAAATGCACAATGTGTATCATACACGAGTGTAGCTGTAATCTATGGAATGCTAGATGGATAAAGCAGGGAGCGAAGCAACACGTGTTGAGCATTTAACAATTTTTATTAGACTCCCCTAGTGAGGTTACCTCTCGGGGGACATCACAACAACAACAAAAGGGGCATAACCCTTTATTTAGTTCTTATCAGTAATTGCTTACTGATGTAACACAATGCACAGTGTACACTTTCTAGATTGAAAAAAGACAGAATTAACACTTTGCCTACCAATTTTCCTTGGTATTTTTTATCTGTATGATGGGATATTTCAAAGTTCACTGTCTATTCACCTCCAAACTCATTCTATTCAAATAAAAGTCTTAATATTATTGTAATCCGAGTCCTTTTGCTCAATTATAATGAACTAAACATCAGTTTTTGTGTAGCAAGATTGCATTTGGCAAGGACTACTAATGGAAGGGGGAGGAAGAAATAAATAAATAAGAGATGATAAAGGTTTAAAAAATAGTGATGAGCAAAACAGGATGAACGATGGTTTGACCGTAGCGTGACCCCGAATGGAGAATTGAGTGTCAACAGGAAGTTTCGGGTCTTGATCGGAAGTCACGTGGTGACGTGGAACAACGAAGAAAGTATCGGTCTCTTTTTGCTTTCGGATGCCTAGGGGAACAGACGGGCCTTTGGTGCCTAGTATGGGGTCACAGTAATCAAGTAGTGTTCTCTCTCTCTTTCTCTCTGCCTTTCCTCCTCTCTGATACAGCCCACGGGACGAACCTACCCTGGAAATAAAGGCTAGCAGTTGTGACTACATATTTCTCGCGTTGTAATTTTTATCAACACCATTTTAGCACTATGAATTTGGAGGCACGTGGACGAGACCCGCTATACAATATACACCGCTGCCGCCGCCGCGTTACTCATATCAGCTTTGGGTACTGTGACCAGATATACGACAACGTTACAGATATCGTTTTAGTGCCCCGAAAAAAGGCACAACGTTACATTTGTACCTGGCTTGGGTGTGGATTGCAGTGGTGGAAGAGCTGCTGTAAGCAGCTTAAGTAGGCAAAGAGTTAAAAACAAAGGATAATATCTGCTAAGTAAAATGTTTTTTAATAAACATATTCAGTACCATTATTTTATGTTTGTGTCTGTGAGCGTGTATGGGCAATATTGTATAGACATATTGCTGCAACTCCCCTCCAACTCAAACAGCTTTATCACCCACATAGCCTTCAGCAGATGATGACACTGGGGTTAGAGCCAACACTCACACACACACACACACACACACACACACAAACATTTATATATATATATATATATATATATATATATATAGTCATCCACATACAGTCCTGTTTTGACATATCACATCTAATCAGTGTGGCAAGACTTTGGGAACTACTTCAAGCCGGAATCGAAATTCGACCAATTTATCATTAGTCAGAGGTTGTAACCACTGGGCTATTGCCCACTCACAAACAGGAAGGGAATTTTTACTGATAAATACATACATATGTACAAAGCCACTAAGGAGAGCTCTATCCTATTACGATAAACATTACACCACATGTCTCCACTCCAATATATATATATACACACACACATATATATATATTATATATATATATATATATATATTGGAGTTGAGGCACTTGGTGTAATGTTTATCATCATAGAAAATGGATACGGTGAGAGGAGTTCAAACCCTGGACAAAAGTGGATTTCACATAGCGCTAATACCCTTGGGAAAGGTATACATCTAACTATGCTACTTCCAGCTGTGGATAAATAGTAGAGCAGACCTAACCTTGGTTAGGCAACCAATCTAGGAGCAGGAAAACTCTGAATTCAAATCTGTTAAACTCTGCTTAAGAAATTGACCTTGTCAATTAAGGCATTGATCTACATGTGTGTGTGTGTGTGTGGGGGGGGTAAATATTTATATATATTGGAGATAATAAATATGTTAATGACTAGAATTACTATTTTTTCATGCAACCTAAGCCACATAGCGCTAATACCCTTGGGAAAGGTATGCATCCAACTATGCTACTTCCAGCTATGGATAAATAGTAGAGCAAACCTAACCTTGGTTAGGCAACCAATCTAGGAGCAGGAAAACTCTGAATTCAAATCTGTTAAACTCTGCTTAAGAAATTAACCTTGTCAATTAAGGCATTGATCTACATGTGTGTGTGTTATTGACTAGAATTGCTATATTGATGACCACTATTTTAAAAATTGGACTCTCCCATCGATTTCAACGCATGAGGGTTAATCCAATGAACAACCTACACACTATTTTGTTTATAGTGGTGAAGGCTTGTGTTGGACCATCCTCACTTTTTGGCACAGTCGATAGGAAAGAATTGGTGCACAAGGAATGCCACAAACCCAATCAATGACTGAACTCAGGTTTTTCAAATTCAGAGTTTTCCTTCTCCTAGACTGGTTACCTATCTATGGTTAAAGAGCCTGGTCTGTCCTACTATTTAACCCATAGCTGGAGGGAGTATATATGGATTCATACTTTTCTCAAGTGTATCAGTGTTATGTGAAATGCAAACAGCCTTGTCTAGAATTTGAACTCGGGTCGACGAGTCCATTTTCTACGACTCTAACCATTATGCCACACACCTCCATAAATTTTGAAGAAGATGGTGGAAACTACTAAATAGAGTAAGTACTTTTATACCTTGTCAAATTCTCTGAACTTATGTGTAATGATTGCTATTAAATAATAAGAACAAGGGACTGTCTTTTGAAAATTGGCATTCAAAATGCTAGAAGGAATCTGTGTATGTATTTAGGGATACTTTTACACACACGCATAGATACACACATTTATGTGGAATTGAACTTCACTAGCAGGACCTGTGGATATACCACTGTATGATCATTTAATTATCATAACTTTTGATGTTTACTTAATAGCTATTGAAAATACTTCAATATGTAAAAAGTATAAAAATCTTGATTTAACTCTCTTTCACTCTTTTTTTCTTTCCTTCTTTTTATTTTATGTTCAATTGAAACAGATTAGTGTCATCGCTTCTACACGCTCACCCTCTCTCTCTATCTCCCCCCCTGCTCTTTTTCTTTCTTTCTTTCTTTCTTTCTTTCTTTCTTATTATATTTTTTCTGTGTGGTAAGTCATATTTCTTCCTTTTCTTTATAATAAAAACGGAATGGTCCATTATTTAGCTGAGGATAACCATAGGGTGTTGCAAGATGATAACGGTTGGAACATTAAGGAATAAATGTATTGATATATAGATTATATAAAAATGGTAAATTTTTAGAAAGTCTTTAGAAATGATGGTCCACAGGCTTCCCTGTTATCACTTCAAATTTTGGTTCTTGAAAAAATGCCTAACATTAACTGTGATTTTCTCAGGAGAAGATACAGTTAAAAAGCCCTAGATGATTTTTTGAAAGTGTAGTGAGAGAGGAGACCTACCTCGTGCAACATGGTGTGACAGAGAGAGTGCCGTATTCTCGAAGGAAGCGGGCTCGGCTTTGCCTGGCGTGTAGGACTGACCTAAAGTCGAACCCGCTTCCTTCAGAATGTGAGAACTGTGGACGATCAGTGAAATAAGAAATAGCATAGTGGCCTGGATGTAGGTGGTCACACTGTGCTGACGAGTGTTGCACGTGCTGCACGGACAATTATGAGTGAGGAGCCCAGACGTGGTGAAATTGAGGTGTATTTAAAGGACTTATTCTCACAGACCAGGGGGAACGACTGCAGTAGTATTTTGTTGTCGAGACGAGCGGGACAAAGAAATAATTTTGGATATTGGATTTTGGAGCGGGATACAGTTGGGAGTGTTTAGACTGTCGATTGGAACCTTGCGTCAGAATTGACTGTGACCCCCCCCCCCCTCACTGATTAGAGAAAGCTCAAATGATACTCTTTCTCAAAGGTTAAAATTGACTTTGTAATGTGTGACTTTTATAAAAAGAGTGTAAAACTTCCCCTCAATTGATAATGTCAGCATGATGTCTTAATGAGGTCGAAAAATTTTTTTCATACAACCTAAGCCACAAATTTTATCGATTATCTAAAAGCTCTGTGGTTGAAAAAGGCAGTATCTTTTATACTACTCTTTGGCAAAATCCATTGCCTCAATTTGGTCAAAACTAATCAAAAATGTTTATAGAAATATAAAAATAATGATATGCCACTGTACACTTAAAGATTTTGTAAATATAACTTACTCTGTCCAATGATTAAAATGCATTTAGTTGGAAAGAATTAGAGTTTAGACTGGGACTTGGGGAAGAGACGTTTGATCCATTCAAGGCTTAAATCTATCTATCTATCTATGAGGGTCATTCAATAAATAGGGTGAACTTATCTATCTATCTATGAGGGCCATTCAATAAATTAGGGTTTAGGGTTGGGGTTTAGGGTTAGTTTAATAGGAAAATAAATAAATAAATAATTGGGTTCTGTTTTTTCTGGGTCACCCTGTACAGGCTAACCCCCCAAAAAACAGAACCCAAATTATTTATTTCCCCATTAAACTAACCCTAAACCCCAACCCCAACCCTAACCCTAACTCCTAATTTATTTGTTTAATGGGAAAATTAACAGTTTTATTACAAAATTTTTTTTGTTCTGTTTTTTTCTGGGACACCCTAATTTACTAAACAAAAGTTCATAATTACCCTGTAAAATAGAGAATAAACACAAACGAAGCAAAAAATTTGCAATATCAGACACTCGTTCAAGATAGCGACTGACACTAGCTGATGCTACTTGGGTATATTCGACCTGCCGTTCGTCCGTCTTCAGTTTGCCTCAGTAGTAATTTGCGCAACTTCTGTTTTCATCGGCTTTACTCGTGTATTCAAAGTCTGAAAATTTGTTCGACAACTGACGCCTTTTATTTTACTCAAATTTTTAGTTCTAACTCTGAATTGTTCGATTTCAGAGTCGTACGAGAACCGAGGTTCCACTGTATTTCATTTTGATGTGAATGAAAAAAAAATTAGATTTTCCTAGATTTGTTGTTTTGCTTTCTTCATTAAAATGATGGAAATATTTTTTTCAGTGGTAATTTATGAGGAAGTGTGTCCCGGTCTCCTGCTTCAAGAGTTGCTGCCCGGTGACTATTAAAATAATGACCCAGCTCAAGCTATTCAAAACTATCCATCTATCTATCTATCTCAATTTGGACATATTTATCTATATTACTTTAAATACTAAGATTTTTTTTTATTCATGTTTGTTTAATGTCTTGTTTTTAGTTTAAATAAACAAGAATTACGACAAAAAAAGGAAGCGCCCCCCCCCCCAAATACATTTACTTGTCGAAAATATCTATCTATCTCTATTTGTTCGTATCTATCTATATTATTTTGTTTGTTTATCTATCTATCTCAGTCTATTCAAAACTATATATCCATCTTCATATCTAAACAAGAATTACGACAAATTACGATAAATAAACAAGAATTACGACGAGCTGGGGTTGTTATTTTGATAGTCACCGGGTAGCGGTTTTTGAGGCGGGAGACCGAGACGCACTTCCTCATAAATTACCTTTTCAGTTCTCACTCATGTCTTGTCGATTCACTGAGTTGAACTGAATTAAGGAATTGGTATTTTGTTGGAAAGTGATTCCCAATCAAATTATACCCAAGTTTTTATTTACGCATTTCCAAAAACAGGGGCAATTACTCTGTAATTACATTTGATAATTACCTCCCTTGAAAAATTGGTTAATCCCTATTATTAAAGGTGAAGTAGATGCCAACTCTACGCTATTATTAATTAACATATTACAATGACTTCATCATTATCATTATAATCATATAAAGGCAACACATTTAATATTTCGATCATCATCATCATCATCATCATCAAGTCGCGCTGACAGCACAGATTCCAATGATGGATCTCTCGCCAACCGTCCCTGTCGGTAACCGCTCCTGACATGTCCTCCACACAAAATTCAGTATCCTCACAGAGCTGATCAATGTAAGTCTTTGGTGGGCGCTCCACTCTGGTGTGTGCATGTTCACAGGATAACGTCACTCATGAGTTCGTCCTTACGTGTCCAGCGTGTCTTATATATATATATTATACTTACTAGCAAATATATGCACCCTCCGGGTGCAAGTATTTAAATTTAAATGTAATAAAATATTAGATTAAATCAGAAAGGCTAATGAAACTAATTAAGAATTCAAATAAAAAGATTTGAAACGGAGGGGGTATAATCGGAAAATAGAACAACTGAAACGTACTCTTTCATCACTTCCGTTTTTCAATGCTAAATTTTCCTAATTTAACTATTTAGTTAAAATAGGAAGTAAAGAATAAAATTACAGTTATTTCTTCTTGTTAATGAATTTCTTTTAGGATTTACTGAAGAGATTTTTTTACTCATATTCATTAAGATAAAACCAAACAATTAGAAATCAATAATACCAAGCACATTTTTATTAAAATCAGTTTTTTTAATATCAATACGCAAATTAGCTTTACGTTTACACTGAAAACTGGTATTTTGTTGTATATATATAAATACAATTGCATGTTATTAGTATTTAGTTAAGGCCAACAGTATTAATAATGTCAAACAGTTTTATTATTAATTGAGGTTTAAATAGAAATAGAATCATGGAGAATGTGACGTAAATAACTAAGGGAATTGTGACTTGAGTAGTAATATAGTTTCGGTTACAGACAGACAAACACACAATCTACATTATAATAAGATATATTACTCCCCTCACAGAAAAGACCCCAGACAAAAAAAAAAAAAAAAAAGCAGAAAAAAAAATCCCAAACAAATAATTCAGAAACAAAATTTTCAAACAAAATAGTAGTTTTTATTTTTAGATTCAGAGCATATTTTCTACATTTCAAATTTAGATTTCAAATCAAATTCCGCGAGAAATAAATATTTATACTGTCTGATTCAAGAGAGATAACCGTGTATTGCAAATTGGTTTGATTTTGTTATAACATTTTGTTATAAAAATTCAAAGGATATTCATTTAAACGGATATAAACTGCTTGTGGTGTAAATTACTTGAGGAATAATTATTCTGATTAACACGAATCAACTGGGGGTGGGTGAACTATGTAAGCTGGGACAAAGCAGGCGGAGTGTGACGTTTACACAAAGATCAAATTTTGTCATTAAGGCTGGTTCAAGTGACAGGAAAAAATCAGAGTAAAAACGTTCAAGTTAAAAAAAGTGTTTCTCGACAAATCACTTACGTCTCACTCACATTAAAAACTCATTTCTCTACAAAACTTTACCCAAACCGGTCACTCTTTTTAGTGTAAATTTTGTCTCGTTAATTGTTTGTACTTAATTGTTCTGTGTTTGTATGTATCCGTTTGGCACCAGTTGCCGGTGCTTAATAAATGTATTAAGCACACCATTCTTCTGTGTATCTTTCTACATCGCAATACAACAGATTTTTATTTATTTTTTTAATTTTTATTTTATTTTTAAAATTTTTTCAATTTTTTTTTTTTTTAGACCTTTCTTATAAACATCTTATGAAATAAAGTAATTTTCCTGACTTTGCTGCGTTGGCTATACTGAAATGACCCTCCTCTATTTAGTATAAGTTTTGTCTTCTTAATTGTTTGTACTTACTTGTTCTGTGTTTGTATGTATCCGTTTGGCACCAGATACTGGTGCTTAATAAATGTATTAAGCACACCATTCTTCTGTGTATATTTCCACCTCATGATACAACACTATCACTGGTTGGCTACGTTAAAAGAAGAGATCAAGTTTTGGTTTGGTTTGTTTGATTTTACGGCCTGTCAACCCTTGTTGAGTTATTTTATACCGAAGACGTTTTACACTATGCTTGATGGGCATTCAAAAGTTTTCAAAACTCAATCTTTGTAATAAATACATTTTTTTTATTTAACCCATAGATGGGACCCTACTACCATTCCGGGTCAGAGTGGACCAGGAAGTAATGGTGATGAAGAGGTACTCCACATTCCCCAGACTTCCAGAACTGGAACCTCACCATCAGATAGACTAACGTCATACCAAGGATTACAATACCAACAGCCACCGCCTTCAAGCATGTATATAATAAAAAGGGTTGGGGCTTGCTATAGGGGCAATACGGTTGGTACAAACATATAGGTGTTAGAGTTTGAACGTGACCAGCTGATTGATCGAAGGGGACCTCTCTGACCGCCCATCTAGCCCAAGTGTTAGGGCTCCAAGGAGAGTGTTGCATGCCATGGACTGCTCAGCTACGAGGATTCCATCCTTAAGCATCACGGGCCCCACAAGACCAACAGGTGGTTCTTCTGCAGAGGTGCAGTTCGTGTATTCTACGGTCCCAGCCGACAGGCCTGAGACATGAAAGTGTAAGTTGGAAAGACAACGAAGGTGAAGAGTAAAGACGGTTGCTATGATGAAAAATTTCACTGCAAGGTGAGAGAAAACGATCCAGTATTTTGAGGAAATATATTTTTTAAAAGAAACCTTATCTTATATTGTTTAAACACCGACGATTTTTATAAAAACCGAGAAATTAAAAAAAATGATGCCTTAGCATAGTGCATATTTTGTATATCCCTATATTATATTAATAGCGTATGTTTTGTTCAAGATGAAAAAAAAAGGTTAATATGAGAAGATAGAAGTTAAGGGTCGATGCCCAAGGGGCATTACAAATAAATAGATGAATAAATAAATTGTTCTAATAGGCTCAAAATCGCTATTTATTCAAATGAGTAAGGGAGATAACTCAAGCAAACTACAAAGAAACCCCATCCCATTTTTTCGTCTGCTAATTAAAAAAAAAACAAATTAAAATTAATTAAATCGATTATTTAAGGTCAAATTTTTGTGTAAATCAAAGTAACATAATGAGTATCAATAAAAAAAGCAAAATAATATTACACAATTAGTAATGTATTTTTAACACATTTAAAATGATTTTTTTCGGTCAATTTCGATCGCATTCGGCCTTAAACGCTATTTAAAATCCGTGTTTACAAAATAAATATAACATTGGCGATTGAAAAAAAATTACCAAAAATCAGGGAATTATCAGATTTAATGAAATTTTCAGTATTGATTCATCAATTAATGAATTTTATAATGCATCAGTTATTTTATTTCAAAGCTTTAATTAGGTGAAAGTGATACCAATCGTAATTGGTGCACTAGGAACAGCCCCAAAAGCTTGTAAAAAAGTCTGGAGAACTGGTAATCAGAAAAGGAATTGAGACCATCCAGACAACTGCACTGCTGCAAACGGCTAGAATACTCAGAGGGTCCTGGAGATCCATGGAAACTTGTTGTCAATCAGACTCCAGCGAAAGCTGGTGTGAAAAACTCACAGGAGTAATAATATAATAATAATAATATAATATAACTGGAGAGATCGCACATGAGAAGACATGGACATGGCTAAGAAGAGAAAACCTCAAAAGAGAAACGAAATCTCTTATTATCGCATCACAAGATAATGCCATAAGAACAAATTATATAAAAGCAAAAATCGATAAGACGCAACAAAATACCAAGTGTAAAATGTGTGGAGAAAAGGACGAAACAGTCAATCACATAATAAGTGAATGCAGCAAACTAGTACGAATAGAGTACAAGACGAGGCACGACTGGGTGGAAAGGGGGTTCACTGGGAATTGTGCAAGAAATGAAATTTTCTAAATCATGTTGACAGGGCTATTACGGAGTTGTGTTTTAATAGCATATTCTCACAAATTACACACACACACACACACACACACAGAGAGAGAGAGAGAGAGAGAGAGAGAGAGAGAGAGAGAGAGAGAGAGAGGTTTATGAGACGCCTACTGTAGAGCATTGCCAAGAAAGTTCGTATTACGAATCAACCTGATATTTTTCTTATTTCATTAGCATCAAATAAAATACCTATTAATAATGGATTCTCAAATTACCTCGTCGACCAAGAAATAAAAAAGACCTTAAATAAAATCATTTACAATAATTTATATAATGACCACAACCAACATTTTAATACTGTAAAATTGTATTCAAATGCGCCAAAAATATATACAAGATGAAATATGTATTTACCCAACCCCTCCACCACGGGCAGGATTCGACACTAGGTCAATCTTTAAGCGAAGTCCTGCTGATTTGAATTCAGTTTTCATTCTCATAGACTGGTTGCCTTACCAAGACTAAAGAACTCGATCTGCCTTACTAGTTGTTACGTTTTTATGGGCCATCCTTTAGGACTCAAGCAAGAGCGCTTGTCCAGTGGAAATCCTTGGTAAAGAATCCTTTGGTTGTTCCTTGGTGCTCCTCAGTATTGCAAGTCCTTTGTCAATGATTGCAAATGGACGTCTCTCAGTATCAGTGATTAAGTAGTCAACCAACCATGCATTCGGGCTGTTGATTGGTTGAGGTTTAAACTATGTGACCTCGCTTAGTCTATAAATTTAAGTGGTGTATTGTAGCACGCTTATATACACAAATTAATCCAACACTAGTTACTCGGATTGAGTGCCAGGACAGATTGATTCATGTATTGCAGAGTCGATGACGATACCGAGCCAACAAAAGTTTAGAAGAAATGACAATAGCTAACGCAAGGAGAACAGACAAAATGTTCAGGTTAAAAATTGACAATTTTTATTTGGCAATGACAAAGTAAACAAATAACAAGGATATATTTTAGAAAAATACAAAGGTATAAATGGTAATGTTTTTGTGTTATATTATATACTCCTGTTGCGGCTATATAAACGAAGAGAGAGAGAGAGAGAGAGAGACACGAAGAGAGGAGAGAGAGAGAGAGAACAGAGATTTCGTGACTTATTTCTCTTCTCTTTCTATTTCGGCCATGATGTGATCATCTAGGTTCTTGCTTTACTTCTTTATATCTTCGTTGTTTGGTCTTCTAACTTGTTGCTGCTTCATTTTCTAACTAAGAAATTATTTTCAAATCATGCACAATTAATCAACAAGACTTGTAGTTACTTTGATCAAAGATTTATTTTAGCCCATTCTAACTCATCGCGCGGAGTCACAACCGAAGTAGGACACGTCTGTCCCACTTGAGGTCTGGTTGTAAACTGATTAACTAACTAATTCTCACGTGACTTGCGAGATTCTAACTGTCCAGTAGTTTTCCATTCCTTGATCTGAAAAACTGCCCCCAACGTGGGTACAAGTGTGTACATAAATCACTCCGACAAAGTTGTAGAATAATAACAATATTTATTCAGTGAGCGCACAGGAATACATTCATGGCAAATATATAAACAAAACAGATACATACACGTATTATAGAGGAAATAGGTGTAGGACTTGCGTTATAAGGAATGTCACTTATTTGTTGCTAGTTGGGGGGCAAAGCCTCCCACCTAAGGGGCAGAGGCAATCAGGCGCCTAACCCATGTATACTCGTTGCCGGCCTGAGAGGAAAGAGACAGGATTTCAGATTTCCCGGCTTCTGGCCAAATACTAATGCCACCTATCGGTGAACAAACCAGCAAGAGAAGATAACCCTATTTGGGCTTATGTCCACCAGAATTACCGTTTTACTGATCCAACAGCGGGAATCATCCTGGTTTGTTGAATAATACGATTAATTTATCAAATTCAATCAGAAAAGGGCGCCTCTTGCGCACAAAATTTGAACCATTAACTTTCTGTATACTCCCACAAAGCCTTAAATTTTAGTGGCAAATAACGGCTACAATTTTTTTGAGTCCTTTCGGTAGCAGATAATAGCTACCGGGTACGACACATGTCTTTACAAACGGCATTACTGCATAGTGAAACGCAATCAGACTCGTCCAGCGCTCATTCCCTTTCCTATCACCGTGACGCTAAATTAATATAAGTATCGTACGTAGAGGTACATCCCATTCCGCTGGTCCCCATAAACCCATTAGATTAATTATATATTATAAAGAGAATTCAACTATTTTATCTTCCCCAATAACACCCATCCCAAACGAACACAAATACCAACGCGATTAATAATTTTGCAAGTATTCAGTAGTAATGGATCTGCGAGACTAGCTTGCTAACTATTACACCACGATTCATGTAGTTATTTACTAAGCTTAGCTTACTAACAATGGTCTGCAAATTTAGCTTGTTAACCATTACACCAAGTGAGGAGCTCACGATTGCATGTATATATATATATATATGTATGTGAAGAAAAGGAAGTGAATCCGACGGTATGTAGTATATTAAGAAAGAATGAAAAAACACAGGTTTAAATGAGTGAAGTGGTGAGTTTATTGGCCGACGCTGCAGTGTTTCGATCTATTAATTAGATCATCTTCAGGACATTTGTTGGTATATGGAAGGTAATAAGAAATTTTGATCACAGAATAACGAGAAAAGCGAGTGGTAGTCCTTGTTATTCAGTCTGTTTAAAATTTGAGGTTTGAAAAAAGGAGACGGTTTGAAATATGACGTCAAATATTCTCTTTTACGGTGTGAGTATATATATATATGTATGCACATGTGTATAGGGATATGCACATCTACCTATCCCGGTCTGGCGTTATGTATCTAAAAATTGCAAACAAACATGGGAAGTAGATGAATGAAATTTTTAGACAGACAGACAGACAGACAGACACACGCACACACACAGGGATTGTGGTGGTTGTGGTTTGGGTTGAAATTGTAATGCTGCACCACATATGTTTTTCGCATCTTATCTCGAACAAATTACCCACGACATATTTTTTCTAAGCATCTCCCACGGGTTCACATTCGCCAATCTGTAACAAATATCCCAAACTCTAAATGTGACAAACCTTATTGTCCATCATGCACCCCCCCCCAAAAAATGAAATAAAATAAAAATGAAAAATGAAAACAAACGTACACCCCCCTCCAAAAAAAAAACATAACAAAACAACAGCAACAACACAACAAAAAAAAAAAAAACTGATAAGTTTACTTAATACATATAAGTAAACTTATAATCAACTTTCAAATTATGTAAAAAAACAAAAAAAAAAAGCAAAAAAAAAAAAAAACTGAGATGGTCACTACTAGAATAGGCTCATCCTCCACACATTACTAGTATTTACCTCATACCCTACGTGTAAGGGTTAGGCACAAAGCCCTATTAAAGTGGGACTACCCATAAGCCGAGACTAATGGTGACGGGTGAAAAATTGCGTTGATCCCGTCGGCATTCCCCCTCAAGTGGGGCGCCTTAGACACTGGGCAATAAACTCAGCCCTGTCCCTTTAAATCAAGGGGGCAGGTATTGCCTGGGGGGTAGCCCCCTGGGATTAAAGCTGTTAATTGTAGCCACGGTCCAGGGCCGAAGCCACTGACCCCCGCCCCAAGAAATGGGTGGGTATACCCACACATTACTACAACAACCAACATTACTTTTTTGTTTTGTTTTGTTTTATGTGACATTGTTTATATTGTATAAGTAAAAGTAAAGTCGTAAGGGCGGCCTAATGTCGGTATCAGCCAGACAGCGAGGGTCTATCCCCTTTCCACTAGCGCTAGACCAAGGAGATTATTTTAGCATCTGAGGGGAGCGCCACACATGCCACCAGCTCCCACAGATTCCTGTGCTACTCATTCGCTGAGTTGGCGAGGGCCGGTATCGAACCAAGAACCTTGTGATTCCTAGCCGAATACTCTACCGACTGAGCTAATGTGTGAAAATAAACCATTGTCTTCTTCTTCTGATGTTTAAAAGCTGTTACAGAAATTACTTTTCATTTTGGCACAAATTGCGTCTCCAATCAGTGCATTGTTATCTATCTATCTATCTATCTATCTATACAAAGGGCAGTTGTGTGTATATATGTATGTGGAGAAAAGTAGACGAATACCGGATGTTGTACTGGATGGGAGTTTATTAACAGTGGTGATGTCGACGCTTTAACGTTTCGGTTTATCAGATCTTCTTCAAAGACACGAGCTGAGTTCTTGTATTGAAGGATTCAGTTCTCTTACTGATGAGTGTCTTGCGGTCGTGTCTGGGAGGAGAGTGGTGGCCAGCTGCTGATGATGTGGTGTGAATGTTTGGGATGGTAGTCGGGATTTTTGTGGTTGTTGCTGTGGTGATGGTGTGTATGGAGTCACGGTATCATGGATTTTGGGTAAATATTTAGGGTGGAAGTGGGTGATCGTCTGTGTATAGTAGACGTTGGGTTAGTGGAGAGTGAGGATAAGGATGTAGGTCTTCGTATGTATGTACATATGTCCGGAAGAAACTACGAAAATAAAAAACGATAAAGTATATATATATATATATATATATATGAGGAAAAATGAGTAAAGAAAAGAAAAGTAAATGGATAAAATGAATTTAATCGATATCACATTAATCGATATCACTTACACATGTGTTTCGGTCAGTTTATGTGTGTGAAAATATTTCGCACACATACAAGAATCGACCTTCATCTGATGTCTTGTATGTGTGCGAAATATTTTCACACACATAAACTGACCGAAACACATGTGTAAGTGATATCGATTAATGTGATATCGATTAAATTCATTTTATCCATTTACTTTTCTTTTCTTTACTCATTTTTCCTCATAGTGTCGGATTCAATTCCTTTTCCATTTTTACATATATATATATATATATATATATATATATATATATATATATATATATATATATATATGGGCTAGTGCTTAGAGTCGTGGAAAATTGACTCGTCGATTCGAGTTCAATTCCTAGTTGTCATTTCACATAGCGCTAATACCCTTGAGAAAGGTATGAATCCATATATTCTCCCTCCAGCTATTGGTTAAATAGTTGGGCAGACTGGGCCCTTCAGCCTTGGGTAGGTAACCAGTCTAGGAGAGGGATAACTCTGAATTCAAAATTCCTGAGGTCGGTCGTTGATTGGGTTTGTGGCAACCCTTTATGCACCAATTCTTTCCTATCGACTGTGCCAAAAAGTGTGGATGGTCCAACACAAACCTTCACCACTATAAACAAATCACTGTGTGGATGTTCATTGTATGAACACTTATACGTCGAAATCGACGGGAGGATCCATCATATATATATATATATATATATATATATATATATATCAGTGCCTTTAAACAAATAAACCAACCATCTAATCATTGCAAAAGGAGACACTCAATTAAATCGTGTTTAGATTTAGCACAAGGCTAGGATTATGATACACCCAGTGAGGATCGAATTCACATTAATTTTAACCACATGATTAACTTGCTAACGAGAGAGACCCAGGCTTCATTCTAGAAGCAATCATTTCACTAACCATTTTAGCCACAGCCGCAAATGCCTATATACGAATAAACTTGAACATACGTCCAGTCTTTGTACACACAATGGTTGGTGCGGGCATATATGTGATAGATATGTTTACCTTATGTCGACCTTTCGACATACGAACAACCTTTCTTGGCCGTTCTCCATAAACAACACCTGAAAAGTTCCTAGATCTATATTAGTGGCAATGAAATCTCTTTAAATATGGACGATAGTAATTTACGATTCCGCTAGGAGGACTGTAAAAGTTTTATCTATAAACCATGCAAATAGCAGGCGGTAACGCCACAAACTACAAAACAAAAAAAGCGTTGAATGACTTTAAGCTGTGGTTAGATATTCTTTTTTAAAATACGTTATTGTTAAAAATTTCTGAAAAGGATATTTTTCTTGCGTTTATCGTACAAGAGAACGTAAATCTGTGTTCATTGTAAGTATTTACCCAACCCGCTTTCCAACAGGTAGGATGTGACACAAGGTCGCAAGTATGGGACATCAAACCAATGTGTGTGTATGTATGTGTGTGTGTGTGTGTTTACAATGCGACCGGGAAAAAAGATTATATATCTATTAATAATGGAGATTAGGTCTCTATTTGTCAGTAACCGAAAATACGTCACTGATTACGTCACATTACCCAAAATCGTCATAACATAGATTAAATGAACTCAAAATTTGAGCATGCAACCTTAGACGGTCGTCATTGTTTTTTTTTGTTTTTTTTAATAAATACATGCCCGGTATTATATATTTGTATATAGTTTATTTTATTTTAATATATATTTAAAGTTATCAGAACGAAGTTTCCATTTCAAATTGTTTATTTTTTATTTTTTTAACCCCTTTAATAAATTTGAAGATTTTACTTACTTAGTGTACAAACTCTCTAACATTAAATTTTAACCCTTCCCCTTAGTCAATATCTTTAAAAAATGATTAATTTTTACACCGCCCGGAGGGGGGACTGCGCTAGTATTTCTAAAGAGGAACAATTGTAAAAAAAATTTTAAAAAATTCTTTGACTTCCTTTTTCTCCCCCCCAAAAAAAAAAAGTTGACTGACAGTGGAATTTAGAGAATAGCCGTCAAATGAACTGAATGCCACGACAGAAGAACGCGGTAATTAACATGGCGTTCCCACAAAATCATAAAATTTCGAACGTGGATTTTGTAGACAGACAAACAAATCTTCCCAACTGAAAGAATAGTCTAACGCATTCTATTTACCCCATTTTAGTCTCGTTGGCATTGTTACCAACTAAATTTAAACGTGGTAAATATCGACTGCATTGTGTTCTCACATTCAACAATACAACAGTTTAACACACTGAAATACCAGAAATTTGCAGTGCAGACCCCCAGACTAGGGTTTCTCACACTTTTTACGTTATGCACCCATTGCTTTACTTACGCAACCCTTCCACTATGCCGCCCTGTCGGCTGGGGTGTTAGAATGCACCGACTACACCTTTGCAGAGGGGTAAGACTCCCCCAATGTTGGCCGTGGGTGGCGACCTGTGATACTTAAGGATAGAACCCAGGTGGATGAGCAGTTTATGACTTGCAATACTCCACTTTGGCCCTATCTTGGGCTAGACGGGCGGTTGGAGAGGCCCCTTCCGATCAATCGGCTGGTCACGTCAAGCCCTAGCACCTATATGATTTTCCCAACCCTATTGCCCTCATAGCAATCCCCTTTTTATCATATGGATGCTAGAAGGAGGTGGCTGAGGGTCTACATGTCCTGGGAATGACGTTAAACTCTATCTGATGGTGAGGTTCCAGTTTTGGAGGTTTGGGGAACGTGGAGCACCCCTTCATCACCATTGCTCCCTGGTCCACTCTGACCCGGAGTGGTAGTACCTGTTAGGGTCCCATCTATGGATTAAATAGAAAGACATGAGTTGATAAACAAAATTGTATTATCCATTAAAAATGAAATTATTTCAAAACTTTGTCGGCATTAAATATTTTTGAATACCAAATTACCAATAGAAGTATTCGGCATAAAATAACCCAAGGGGTTGACATGCCGTAAAACCCAACCAACCAACCAACCAACCTTCCACTATGGGCAGGATGTGACACAATGTAAATTTTAAGCGGAGTAAAGCTAGTTCGAATTCAGGGTGTTTCTTTTCTTATATTAGTTGCTTAACCAAGGTCAAAGAACTCAGTCAGTCTTAATATTTACCCATATTGCTGGGGGGATAACAGATGGATTCATGCCTTTCCAATCGGGTCGCCGATTCCATTTTCTACACCGCCCAGTCGGTTGGGGCTGTAGAATACGTCGATTGCACCTCTGCTGAGAGGTAAGCCCCCTCACACCAATGGGGCCACCTGTGGATGGCGAACCGTAATGCACGGAATCTTGTTGGCGGAGGAGTGCATGACATACAACACTACATTTTGGTTCTTACTTAGGCTAGACGGTCGACCGGAGAGGCCCCCTCCAATAAATCAGCTGATCACGTCAAGCCATAGCACTTATATGACTATCCCAATCCTATTGCCCTTATGGCAACCCCTGACCCTTTTTATTATACAGGGTCAGGCAAAATGATCTGATACATTTGTAGGTTTAATAAAATGCAAATGAAGTAAAGAAACAAAAAAGTGTTTTTATTTTCGAAAAGTACATATAATGCCATTTTTTTTCAGTTGCTGCCATGAATTGGACTGGTGAGCATCGCGCTTTCATTGTGGAAACGTTTATCAAAACAAACGAATCTGTAACTGCAACACAAAGAGCGTTCCGTTTGCACTTCAATCTTGGTAGACATGATCCCGTACCAACTCGAAACACGATCGCCCAGGCTCTTAGACTTTCCGAAAGAAGTTTGCGAAGAATTCTTCACAATGATCTTCAAATGCATCCATACAAAATGATGTTGATAAACGTTTCCACAATGAAAGCGCGATGCTCACCAGTCCAATTCATGGCAGCAACTGAAAAAGAAACGAAAAACAATGGCATTATAAAGAAACAAAACAAAATGGCATTATATGAAAAAAATGGCATTATATGTACTTTTCGAAAATAAAAACACTTTTTTGTTTCTTTACTTTATTTGCATTTTATTAACCTACAAATGTGTCAGATCATTTTGCCTGACCCTGTATATGTGCTAAAAGGCGGGTGTTGGGTCTTAATATCCTGGGTATGACGTTAAACTGCATCTCCAATTCTGGAGTTCTGTGGAATGTGGAGTACCCCTTCATCGCCATTACTCCTAGGTCCACCCTGATCCTGATGAGTTGTATCTGTTAGGTCCCCGTGTATGGGTTAAATAAAAGAAAATTAGTTAATAAAAATGTGTTTAAAAATTTGAATTAAAAAAAAGAAGAATACTAATCAAGAATGGATAAAACAAAACGTTTCCGGCATAAAATAACTCAACAAGGGTTGACATGCCGTTAAATCCAACCAACCAACGAACCAACCGTTTTCTACATAACCGTTATACAAGGCGCACCCCAAATGATGCATCCCGTGTTTAATCTAATTTCCTTTCAACGCCAAACTAAACAACTGAATATTAGATTACAAAATATTAATAAACTTCATACAATTTACATGAGAAAAGAATCAGTAAACTATAAATGTAAATGCGCCTTTTAATTCTGAAATTATTTCTTAAAGTGAAGAATTTGTTTGGTTGGCAACTGAGATCACAAACATTAGGTTGGAGCATTAGTATTATTTGTATTATTCGGATTAGGTCCCCATATTGTATTCATCTCTATACTCAGTCTACTTAAGAGATTACTATAGCCTATCATATGAGCTGATTCTTTGAGGCGTCTTCTCTTCCAATGTTCTTTCCTATCTATGATCCTAACTTCATCCCATAAGGGCAGATGGTTTCCCTTTTCATTCCATATATGGTCACCCATACCCGAAACAGGATACCCCCTGTGGACTAAATAAAGGGTTCAAAGTTCCGTGATGGCTCCCGAATACGAATACTCCGAATACGAATACGAGTTCGAAAAGAAGGTTTCCGAGTCCGACAAGAAATTCCTGAAGAAGGCCGGAAGGCACATCGGCCGAAACGTACAGTCCCGGTCAGTTGGGGGCATCAGAAAAAAAAATGTGTACAGACACTCCGAAAAAAATATGTATAAAAGAAAGATTCTCGAAGTCTATGCCTATATATTTGTTTATACTACCAACAAACGCACGACCTTTATATAGAAAAATAATTTTTATTAATCTTATTAATTAATTGTAGTTTACAAAAGGATGAATACACGAACACAATCTACAGTTTGTTAAAAACCATAGCTCACCCTTCTACAAAGCTCTACACCGTTTATTAAGGACAGACAAACCCTTCCTAATTATAAATACTAGCAAATATATGCACCCTCTGGGTGTAAGTATTTAAGTTTTTATGTAATAAGATATTGTATTAAATTAGAAACACAAATCAAACTAAATAAGAATGCAGATAAAATGATTTGAAACAGGGGTGGGGTATAATCGAAAAATAGAACAACATTGAAACTAACTCTTCCATCATTTTCCATCACTTCCACCTTTCATTTCTGATTTTTCTTATTTAACTATTTAGTTAAATTAGGAAATAATGAATAAAATTACAGTTATTTATTCTTGTTAATGTATTTCTTTTAAGATTTATAACCGAGATATTTAAGATAAAAACCAAACAATTAGAGATCAATAATACCAAGCACATATTTATTAAAATACAATTTTTAATATAACTATGCAAATTAGCCTTCCTGTTAACACTGTAAACTGCTATTTTGTTGTATATATAAATACAATTGCATGTCATTAGTATATAGATAAGGCCAACAGTATTAATAATGTAAAACAATTTTATTAATAATTGAAGTTTAAATAAAAATTAAATCATGGAGAATGTGATGTAAATAACTAAAAGAAATTGTGTCTTGAGTAGTGATTTAGTTTCGGTTACAGACAGACAAACACACAATCTCCATTATATAAACTAGCAAATATATGCACACTTCGGGTGCAAGTATTTAGGTTTTGATGTAATAAAATACTGTATCAAATTAGAAACTATTTAGAAAATGATAAACTAAGGGGGTATAATCGAAAAATAGAACAGCTTTAAATCTAACTCTTCCATCATTTTCCATCACCCCCGTCTTTCATTTTTCCTAATTTATCTATTTAGTTAGATTATGAAGTATTTAATAAAATTAAAGTTCTTTTGTCTTGTTTATGGATTTCTTTTAAGATTTATCCCCGATATTTTTGCTCAGATTCGTTAAGAGAAAACCAAACAATTAGAAATCAATAATACTAAGCATATATTTATTAAAATCAAATTCTTAATATCAATATGCAAATTAGCCTTCTCGTTCACACTGTAAACCGCTATTTTGTTGAATATATAAATATACTTGCATGTCATTAGTATGTAGATTAATCCAACAGTATTAATAAGGTATAACAATTTTATCAATAATTGAGGTTTAAATAAAAATAAATTCATGGTGAATGTGACGTCAATAACTAAGGGAATTGTGACTTGAGTAGTGATTTAGTTTCGGTTACAGACAGACAAACACACTATCTCCATTATAATAAGAAGATTTATACCCTCGCATGGCCTTGGGTACAAAATCTTGTAACTTTCAACTCGTTTAAAAGGGAAGAAAAAATCATTCAAGAAGGAATCCTTAAATAATTTTTGGTCATTGTCGCTGTCACGTGACATGAAACAGTTATTCGAATGAACCAATCAATGTATTTTGTTATTCATGAACACTCTCTGACTAACAACAGGTGTTAAATATCTTCTTTTTTTTTTTTAATCCACGCACATTTGATTTTATACGAATTAAGCAATGTATATTGTTATCATCATCATCATCATCATCATGGAGTTTTTCCCACCTGTCGTAGCTGGTGGTTCACTGGAGATTGAGTAACAGCAAGTCTACTCGGATCTCCAGGACTCTTCTGAGTATTCTAGCCGATCTCAACAGTGTTGTATTTTGGAAGGTCTCGATTCTTCCTCTGATTTCCAATTCACCCAAATTCTTTTCCAGACCAAGGACACTAATTACAATTGGTACGACCTTCACCTTAATGTTTCACAGTTTTCTCAGTTCTCTGGCAAAGTCCAAGTATTTGTTTATCTTTTCGCTTTCTTTCATTTTCACTCGGTGTTCGCCCGGGACGGCAAAATCCATGATATGACAGGTTCTCTTCTTGTTAATCAATACTAGGTCTGGTCTCCTGGCCGGGATTTGGTGATCCGTCTGTATCTCAAAGTCTCAGAGAATTTTATGCATCTCATTCTCCAGAACAGGTTCAGGCTTGTACTATTATTATTATTATTATTATTATTATTATTATTATTATTATTATTATTCACTCCTTTTGAGTTTTCACATCAGCGTTAGCTGATGGTCTTTCACTTAAGTCTGAGTGACAGCAAGTCTCCTCAGGTCTCCAGGACTCTTCTGAGTATTCTGGCAGATTGCAGCTGTGCAGTATTCTGGATAGTCTCAATCTTTCCTCTGATGTCCAGATTTTTCAATCCTTTTTCCAACCCCTTTGGGACTGTTCCAAGTGCACCAACTACAATTGGTATCACTTTGACTTTCATATTCCATAACTTTTTCAGTTCTCTGGCAAGGTCCAGGTATTTGTCCATTTTTTCATTTTCCTTCAGCTTCACCCTGTGATCTGCTGGAACTGAAAAATCCACCAGTTGACAAGTTCTTTCTTTTTTGTTTATCAACACTAGGTCTGGTCTTCTTGCTGGGATAAGGTGATCCGTTTTTATTTCAAAGTCCCAGAGAATTTTATGCGTTTCGTTCTCAAGAACATATTCTGGTTTATGCATATGCCATTTTGTTGTATGGTCAAAATTAAATTTTTTGCATAATTCCCAGTGGATCACCTTCCCAACCCAGTCGTGTCTAGTTTTGTACTTCCGTTGTGCTAGTTTGCTACATTCGCATAGTACATGGTTTACAGTCTCATCTCTATTACCGCATAGTACATGGTTTACAGTCTCATCTCTATTACCGCATAGCCTACATTTACATTATTATTATTATTATTATTATTATATTATTATTGGCCGAGTTTAGGCAGTGAATCATTCGTATTGAAGTTGAGGAATTATTTATTGAGTAAATGCAAATTCATGTGTGAACGAGCCGTTTCTTTAGAGATAATTGCTATTCTTATACTTTTAAAAATTTGCATTTTCACATTTCGTCCACAAAGCGAGAGACGACGTTAATTTCCTACTGAAGTTGTCAGCTTAAAATTCCTGCATTTATACTCACTCATGCAGAATAGCACGCAACAGATAATATAATTAGAATCGCATTTTACGAATAAATATCATTAGATTACGGAAACTCCCGAGGTAGCCTAACTCGAACCCTAGCACTAACCCTAACACTTACTCTAACCTTAATTCTAGCGTTTCAAAGGTTTCGGGTTTTTCCGTGTAATGTAATGCTTTTTATACGTAATCTAATGATATTATCCCTCGCGCGCTATTTTGCATTAGTACCAGACATTATTTGATGCACAGTGAGAATTATACAGTCCATAGAGTATAATTCCACCAATTTGTAGAGTCGTTGCGTAACGGTTATCGTCTTAGGAAGAAAACTCGGCTACCCGAGCCTGGTTACATTTCGTACGGTGCTAATATGGAAAAGTACGAATCAAACTATTCTATCTCCAGCCATGGGTAAAAAAGTTGGGGAAGATTGGGTTCTTGGTATGGTAATTAATCTAGGAGAAGGAAAACGTTGAATTCAAACTAATTTTAGACCCGGAGTTATTCCTGCCAAAGAGACGTGTCTCTTTTAAGTTGGATTTAATTTCTTTGTCTTGACAGAATCACCCAGGACTCATCAATCAAAAGTAGGTCCCTCTGGTCTAGAAACAAACGTCAACTCGTATCGCTATACTTTTGTGGGACCAGTCGCACTTTTTAAATTAGCTGATAACAGAAAAATAAATGGTGCAATATATATATTTGTATGTAATATAGTGAAAAATTTGAAAGAACACAGGTTCATAAAACGAGTGATGTTTATTTCGCTAACGCTGCAGTGTTTCAGTCTGTATCAGTAGATCTTCATCAGGGCTTTTGTTAATTTGAGGAAAAATAAATTTATCACAGAGAATAAGGAGACTGTGAGAGTCTTTTGTTGGTCAACCTATTTAAAAAATGTTGAACATTCAACAATTTTAAAAATAGATTAACCAACAAAAGACTCTCACAGTCTCCTTATTCTCTGTGATAAATTTATTGTTCCTCAAATTAACAAAAGCCCTGATGAAGATCTATTGAAACAGATCGAAACACTGCAGCGTTGGCGAAATAAACATCACTCGTTTTATGAACCTGTGTCATTTCAAATTTTTCACTATATTACTTACTGTCAGATTCACTTCCATTTTTCTCTTCACACACACACACACACACACACACATATATATATAATATATATATATATATATATATATATATATATATATATATCACCATTTTTAGTGTCTGCGTTTGATATGTCATGAAGTTGGCGGAAGATGGCTTTGTACAATAATACCGCATTTCCCTTATAATTTACTACATTTGGATCTGTTTAAGGGGAAATTTTATCGATCATATATAGCAGCGGTCCCCAACCACCGGACCGCGGGCCATTAGGTTCCGGGCCGCACAGAACGTTTGAATTTTTATTTTTATTTTTATTCATTTTTTATTGATTATCAGTCTAAATGTTGGTGTTTTATTTTGAAAAGTGACTTCTGTGCCTCTTGACGAGTTTTTTTTTATTATAAGTATTTCTTATTAGAAAGGATTTTCGTTCTAAAATAAATATTTTCGTTTACAGAGATGTTGTTGATTATTAATTTATGAACAAAAGTTGTTTATTGTCTGTTGATGTTTGCATTTGACATAAGACCACTGAGAATAATTTATTATTAGATTATGTCATTAACGATTATCGAGCAAATGTAGGCCGGAGCATATGAAGGCCGGTCCATCAAAATATTGTCTTAGATGAAACCGGTCCGTGGCGCAAAAAAGGTTGGGGACCGCTGATATATAGAAATCTAATCTCCCTGATAAGATAAAGCGAGACTTCTTCAAAGCTGTAGTCGAGTCATTGCTACAATATGGCTGCGCCACTTGGACCTTAACGAAACGCTTGGAGAAAAGCGAGATGGGAATTACACGCAAACCATCCGAGTAAGACGAAAAAGACATGCTGATCACTGTCAGAGAAGTAAGGACGAACTCATAAGTGACGTTCCCTTGTAGACACCTACACATGGCACACCACTGGTTTTGACCGACCAGCAAAGACTTACATTCATCAGATCTGTACGGACACTAGATGTTGTGCGGAGGACTTTTCAGGAGCGATGACTGACCGATGACGTACTATTTATAGTGTATGTGTTTTTGTGTTTGATATTTTTTGGAGTTGGTGGAAGATCTCCATTGTAAAGTGATACAACGTTTCCCTTACATGACTACATTTCTTTACTGCATTTTAATCTGTTCGTCATTTTTTTTGTTAAGACAAATGAGGAGCTTAATTTCATTTGTGCTGATTTCCGCATCATCATCATCATCATCATCATCATCATCATCATCATCATATTGCGCAATTAGCACGGATATCCATGACAATCTCTCGCCAACCTTCTCTATCATTCATTGTCCCAGGGAGGTCTCTGCACAGAATCCAGTATCCTCGCAGAGTTGGTCAATGTAGGACCTTGGTGGGCGGCCAACATTAACATGTCATGTGTTGGCTTCCACATGAGAACGTCGCTTATGAGTTCGTCCTTGCTCCTCCAGCAGTGTCCAGCATGCCTTGTCCATCTCACTCGGATGGTTTGTGAGATAGGGGGCAGGTGGCCGTACTGCTGCTTCCTTGTGGAGTGCTGTTTCCACGACTTGTTCAAAACCACATGCAGCATTTTTGTGCAGGTCCCATCTAGCTTATTCTCAAGGCACCTCGTCAGGGTCCAAGTGCTTTCTAAATCTTCGCAAATGATAGTCGTCACCCTGAAAGTTCCCGCTAAATACCTGAAGTTAAGCAACAATGAGCCTGTTCACGACTTAATTTGGTGGACACTTAAGCAACAACAGGTATTGTAAGCAACTCGAGTCCTTTGTTTATCAAAATGGCTTGATTCGGCATTAAATGACTCGAGAAGAGTTGATATATCGTAAAACAAAACAATCAAACAGCCAAATCCTCGCAAACAAAATGGCTGACGAATTTATTGTCGTAATGTACACTTTGACGTTTTTTTTTCTTTAATAAGCATTAAGCCAAGCAGAATAGATTTGTTATGCTTCCTTGAGCCCCTCCCCTTTTACGATCATCTCACATCAACCTTTAAAAAGATTTTCTTTTACACGGTACATTTACAATATTTATATACAGATTAAGTTTTGTTGAATAATTGATGTGGTTTTTCTGCTGTTGGAACATAAACGAGGAGGGCAGGAATGAGCTACGACACCGGAGACAAACAATAAAGACAGAGACATGTTCAGAACAGAAAACAAATAATTCCACACAGGCACAGCACAAACGCTAGGCTAGTCCACAACACAAAATGATTAAATGACCCGGAAAAGTTTATATGTCGTAAAACAAAACAACCAATAGCCAAATCCTCGCAAACATAAAATGGCTGACGAATTTATTGATGTAATGTACACTGTGAGCCTTTTTTTCCAATAGGCACTACGGCAAGTAGAATAACATCTCATTGTGTAACTTTAATAGATAACAAGCAGGACCTGTGGATATACCACAGTATGATGATTTAATTGTTACGTTTGATATGTTTACTTAAGAGCTATTGCTAATAGTTCAATATGTAAAAAAATTAAAGTCGTCGGGGTGGCCTAAAGTCGGTATCAGCCAATCAGCGAGGGAGTCTATCCCCTTTTCACTAGCGCTAGACCAAAGAGATTGTTTTTAGTTAGAGCACCACACCTACCATCAGCTCCTTACTTTACTGCACAGATCCTTGTGCTACTTATACGTTAGGTTGGCGAGTGCCGGTATCGAACCAGGAACCTGTGGTTTCTAGCCGAAAGCTCTACCGACTGAGTTAACCCGACCCCAATTACCATAATCTTGATTTAACTCTCTATTCATTTTTTCTTTCTTTCTTCTTTCATCTTTTCATAATGTTAGATTGAAACAGATTAACGTTATCGCTTTCGCGCACTCATCCTCTCTATTAATCTTTCCCTTACTCTTTCTTTCTTTCTTATATTTTTTCTATGTAGTATGTCATCTTTCTTCCCTTTCTTTATAATAACAACAGAGGTGACGACACTCATAAGAAATAAGAATTTGGCGATTAAGAGACACTAGATAATCAGGATTTTGGCATTTAATTTTGGCAAATTTGGACGGTCTCATTTTTAAGCATAGGGATTTGCAAGATGATAACGGTCGGAAGAATAAGGAACAAGAGTATAAATATATGGATATATTTACTAATAACATAGAAAAGTGTATAGTGAGTGCATTACAGATGAATGATATCAGTGACCATGATTTTTCAGTGTTTGTGATTTATAACTGTGATGACAGGAAATAGATAAAGTTAAACAGAAGAATAGAGGAGAGTAAGAATATAGGAGAATAAGAATAGAGGAGAGTAAGGACAGAGGCGAGTATGAAGTGACGAAGCGATAAGTACTGAATTACTGATACAAAACTGGAGAGGAATGTAGGAGGAGGGTGATGTTGACAAAGTATATGAAATGTTTATTGGCCACTATGTGAATTAAGATAAAACGGAATTCACGTTTTAAACAAGATGAAGACATCTCAACACTTGCAAGCCTCTGGAATTAGTAGACCAGTTCACAAACCTAGGTAGCAATATCTCATCTACAGAGAGTGATGTCAATGAAAGAAGAAAACAATAATGTACAAAAAGAAAGAATGTACAAGGTTGAGTCAAAAAGTAATGCCATTTTATTTAGGACTGGTATAATTACCAACACAAGAACATGTATCATACATTAAAATGAAGCTGTTCCTCAGTGGATCACATCCTACTTCTCCATATAGTCACCGTTTCTCTCAATAGCAATGTTCTATCTTCGAATGAGAGCATGTATCCCTGCCCTGTAAAATTCTGTTGACTGTTCTTTGAGCCACTTCTTCACTACAGATTTCACTTCCTCGTCACTGGAATAATGTTTGCCTCTCAACCCCTCTTTCATAGGGCCAAATTTCAGACAATCATCTAATATTTATCTAATAATTTTCTAATATTTCTAACCTTTCTTAAAGGTTTATTTTTAGACTGACTGTTCCTTGCTTTTCTGTGTTCTGGATTCTGTTCGAAATAGCGGGGGTGGGTTTGTGTTTGTTTGTGATGGACTGCAAAGTGGGTGGTGGAGATTGGTTAAAATATTTGTATACGTTTAAGTTTTAGATTTGTTTAAATCTTTTTTTTTATGTGAATCAGAATGAACTATCCATTTTGTTTCTTTTTGTTTGTGTATATGAGTTGATGGAAAGTTGTGATCTATAAGGACGCATTTTAAGTTGTCTAAAAATGTTTCCTGGTTTGTAGAAATACTTCACCAGAGATGCATATATGAACCCTTGTCGAATAGTTTGTTTGTGGTTGTTAAATCTAAGTCTGAAAACTGTTTGGGTCTCCCTGTATATCCGCTGTCGTTGCATTTGGTGCAGAAGATGTACATGACGTTGATGCTGTCACAGGTGAGATGGGGTTAGATCTTGATGTTGGTGTGTGGTACTGCGAATGGAGAGTCTGTTACTAGATTTGTACATACTAGGCATCTGGGTTGTTGCATGTGTACTTGCCTTTGTGTTGGATTTTGCGTAGGTGAATGTATTACCTGGGTTAGATGGTTATCGTTTGGCATTGATAGGGGGTTTGTGGAAGGTGGATTTTATTTCAGGGTCCGAGTGTAGGTTTTTGAAATCTTGTTAGGGTGTGGGCTAGTTTGTGCATGTGTTGGCCATGGTGGAAGACTATAGGAATGTGGTTGTTGGGGTTTTTGTTTGTATTTGAGGAGCGTTTGTCTGTTTAGGGAGGATGCTTTGTTTATGGTATTTTGA
This sequence comes from Doryteuthis pealeii, assembly GCA_023376005.1. Classification (NCBI taxonomy): domain Eukaryota; kingdom Metazoa; phylum Mollusca; class Cephalopoda; order Myopsida; family Loliginidae; genus Doryteuthis; species Doryteuthis pealeii. Next base: position 85,874,679 of record CM042147.1, read on the forward strand.
GTTTTATGGGGTAGTGGCTTTTTAGGGATTTTTGTGTTAATTCAATGGTGTAGTGTAGGTATTCTTGGGTTCGAGCAGTGCGTCTTATTCGTATGTAAGCGCTGTATATTATGGATTTTTTTTATAGGTTGAATAGGTGCTTGCTGTTCAAGTCAAGGAATGTGTGGTTTTCGGTGAGTTCGTTATATAGTAATGTGGATAGTATATTATTTTGGGATTGGATTATTACGATCGAGGTGTATGAGCGAGAACAAAACGTTGACAAACATTTCACCGACAGACGGTTCATCGAAGAACATTTCACCGAACCGAAATATCACCGACGGGCATTTCACCGAACGAACATTTTGCCGCCAGACATTTCACCGAAAAATAAACATATTATTGACTTCAAATCTCAAATGACACTTAATTTTTTGAAAACAAATATTGTCTTGATGAGCACAATTGCCGGACATAAATTCTATTGAAAATTTGTGGACATGAAAATAATATTAAAAAATATTCAATAACAAAAAAAAAGAAAAAAGAAAAAAAAGACAGAAAAAGAAAAAGAAAAAAGAAAAAAAGAAAAAAAAAAGAAAAAGAAAAAGAAAAAAAAAGAAAAAAAAAGAAAAAAAAAGAAAAAAAAGAAAAAGAAAAAAAGCAATGAGTTAATAATTGCAGAACACTTTGAATAGGGAAAAATCCCAAAGGACACAGTGAGAATTTAATTTTAAGTATGAAAACACGGGAACATAAATTATATACGGCAAAAGGAGACTATATCAATTATTAAAACTAACAAATATATGCACCCTCCGGGTGCAAGCATTAATGTCATAAAATATTATATTAAATTAGAAAGTCTAAGGAAACTAAATAAGAATGCAGATAAAATGATTTGAAACAGAGAGGGGTATAATCGAAAAATATAACAGCTGTAGCTTCTTCTTCCATCACCCCCGTCTTTCCTTGCTAAACTTTTCTAATTTAATTATTTAGTTAAATTAGGAAGTAATGAATAAAATTACAGTTATTTCTTTTTGTTAATTGATTTCTTTTAAGATTTATCTTCGAGATTTTCGCTCATATTCATTAAGATAAAATCAAATAATTAGAAATCAACAATACCAATCACATATTTATTAAAATCAAATTTTAAATATCAATATGCAAATTAGCCTTCCCGTTCACACTGTAAACCGCTATTTGTTGTACATATAAATACAATTGCATGTTATTAGTACGTAAATATGGCCAGCAGTATTAATAATGAAAAACAATTTTATTAATTATTGAGGCTTACATAAAAATGATTCATGGAGAATGTGATGTATAATAACTAAATGGATAGTGACTTGAGTAGTGATATAGTTTCGGTTACAGACAAACAAACACATAATCTCCATTATAATAAGATATAGTCATTTACAATATAATTTTTGTGTTTTTTGTAATCAAAAACTAAAAAAGAAAAAATTAGATAACTTAAAAAAAAACCCTAAAGACTACAGTAATGCTCATCGTTGTAGGAAATGAACACGGTGACACGAGTTCAAATCCTAAACGAGACTGGTTGCATTTCACACAGCGCTAATACGCTTGAGAACGGTAAGCATCCAACTATTCTCCCTTCAGCTATGGGTGAATAGTAGGGCAGACTGGGTTTTTCAACCATTGTAAGGTAACTGGTTCAGAAGAAGGAAAACTGAAACCATAGTTGGGATGATGAGAGGCTTCATACTTTTCCCAAGGGTATTAGTCTGAAAGTAAACTTAATAGTGTAGCTGGAGTTCAAACTCACTTACTACGACGTCACAGTCCAACACGTTAATAATAAGGATAATTTACAGCAACTTTTTGAAGGTGGTGAGAACGGAAATGGGTAAATTAAAGAGGAATTGACGTTAACAAAATTAATCTGAATAAAAGTAAATGTTTTTTTTTTTGTAAATTGAAAAATAACCACACAAATTAAAGTGATGATAAATAATATCAACATTTATCAAGTATGTATTTACCCAACCCCTCCGCACGGACAGGACGTGAGACACGGTCAACTTTTAAGCGGAGTCTAACAGGTTTAAATTTACAGTTTTTCATCTAGACCGGTTGTCATACCAAGGTTAAAGAGCCTAGTCTGTCATACTATTTACCCATAGCTAGAAAGAGAATAGTTGGATGCATACCTTTCCCAAAGGTATTAGCTCTATGAGATTATATATATATATATATATATATATATATATGAGGAAAAGGGGGTTGGAATGAATCCGACAGAATCTCCCTCCTTATCTATGCCAAAGATGTCTCCTATGAACCAATCAAATATTTCCCTCACCACAAAACTTACCCACCTACCTACTTCCACCCTTCTATAAAACACTTGTATAATCCTAATGATTCAATAAAGGCTGAAGAAGCTGAATTCAGTATTCCAGCGAAATATACTACACATTTTTGTCTGAGTTTTGTTCTTTCATTCCTTATTTTACCTTATATATATATATATATATATATTATATATATATATATATATATATATATATGAGGATGGGAGGATTGTAGTAAATCCGACAGAATGTGGTAAAGAATAGAGTGGAAAAATGGGGACAAAAGAACAACTCAGACAAGTAGATGTAGAAGATATGTTTCTCTGTGCATTGAGCACGGCTTCATCAGTCGTTTATTTGGACATTAGTGCGTTTATTTGGACAAGTGAACGGGTGAGGGGTGAATTTGGTGATCACAAACTCTATCCCACCCTCCTGACGTCATCACCAAATTCACCCCTCACCCTATCACTTTCTCTTCTATAAAACACATATATGGTACACTAATGTTCAAATAAACGACTGATGAAGCCTTGCTCCATGCGCAGCGAAATATATATCCTACATCTACTTGTCTGAGTTGTTCTTTTGTCTTCATTTTTCCACTCTATTCTTTGCCATATATATATATATATATATATATATATATATATATATATATATATATATATAATGTGAATTCATAAACGACATTTATCTTTTGTAGCGAGACAAAACATTATTTCTAACAAGTTTAAAAAATATTTTATAGTAATTACTGGATCGTAGCAATTATTAGAATTAGACAGCCTGTGTTACTATTTACCCATAGCTGGAGGAGAATAGTTCGATTCATACCTTTCACAAATATATTAGCGCTATGTGAATACAAGCAGCCTCGTCCAGGATTTGAACTCGTGTCACCGTGTTCATTCCTACGACGATAACCATGAGAAGGAGAGCGCCTCGAGTGAGAGAAATTCAATTTTCTAGGTAACAACGAAATCTGCAGGAAATACCATAAATGTGAGAATGAGGTTATCTAGGAATATTTCTTTTTTTGGTAAACAAGACACGTTTTTTAATCAAAGTTCACTATTGTTCCCTTTGTTCTGTTTAATCTGATCTACTGTATGGAGATATTATAAAAGCACTTTACAATAATTATGTACACTTCAGGAAGGAGACACAGATTGTGAATAAGAATAAGTCTAGATATTGTAAACACACATATACGAGGGTAATCACAAAGGTAAGGTCTCCTGAATGTTTAGGAAACACTGAAATATTGTTTATAGTCAATGATGCTTATGTTGCATAGCGCGTCGTCACTGTACTAAATGGCAATAGTTTTATCTTCGTTGTAAGGGATGACAATAACACCAAAGTTATCCTCCAGAAGCTTATTGAAATAAATTCAAGCTTCTTAACTTCGAGAGAGAGGGTCAGTTTAATCAATATATTCAGTCTTTAGACTTTCGGTCCTTCGATTAAATTTCTGGGTGACAAACTTTTTCAGTTGGTAAATATTAAGGCTAGCTTTTCCGACACCAACTACACGAGGTCCCGCTCGGCCAACTAACTCGCATCGACTCTCCCCTACTGACCCCGATCATCTCACTCTCTCTCCGGCTGACTGCCTCCGGGGCTAACTGACGACTGACCTGTCTCGAGCCCTCAGTTCTTTTATATTCATAGCTACTCCCACACATTTTTATCTCTTGATCTGATAACGGGAAGATGTTATATTTCTTTGTTTAATAAAACCGGAAATTCATATTTCCGTTTGTACAATATATAACACTTATATCAATTTAAAGGAAGCGCGTGGTGTAATGGTTAAAGTCATGGGAAATGGACTCGTCGCCCCGAGTTCAAATCCTGGACGTGGTAATTGCATTTCACTTAGTGCTGATACTCCTGGGAAAGGTATGAATCCTACTCTCCCTCGAGCTATGGGTAAATAGCAGGGCAGACTGGGCTCTTTAGCCTTGGTTAGGCAACCGGTCTAGAAGAAGGAAAAACTCTGAATTCAAACCTGTTAAACTCCGCTTAAGAAATTGACCTTGTGTCACATCCTGCTCGTGCGGAGGGGTTGGTAAATATATATATCAATTTAAAGTTTCAACATTTTTCTACATAATCGCCATTTCGATCGAGAGCATCTTTATTGGTTGGTTGGTTGGATTTTACGGCATGTCAACCCTTGTTGGGTTATTTTATAGCGAATACATTTTGTTTTATTAATTCTTAACAGGTACTCAATTTTTTTCTTTAAACAAGTTTATTAAAACCTCATCTTGTTCTTGAAAATATTCAATAACAAAAAAAAAGAAAAAAGAAAAAAAAAAAGACAGAAAAAAGAAAAAGAAAAAAGAAGAAAAAGAAAAAAAAAGAAAAAAAAAGAAAAAAATAAGAAGAAAAAAAAGAAAAAAAAAGAAAAAGAAAAAAAGCAATGAGTTAATAATTGCAGAACATTTTGGATGGGGAAAAATCCAAAAGTTCGCTGTGAGAATTTAATTTTAAGTATGAAAACACGGGAACATAAATTATATACGGCAAAAGGAGACTATATCAATTATTAAAACTAGCAAATATATGCACCCTCCGGGGTGCATATATTTGCAATATATATATATATATATATATATAATGTGAATTGATAAACGACATTTATCTTTTGTAGCGAGACAAAACATTATTTCTAACAAGTTTAAAAAAAAATTTTTCATAGTAATTACTTGATCGTAGGCAATTATTAGAATTAGACAGACTGTGTTACTATTTACCCATAGCTGGAGGGAGAATAGTTCGATTCATACCTTTCACAAATATATTAGCGCTATGTGAAATACAAGCAGCCTCGTCCAGGATTTGAACTCGTGTCACCGTGTTCATTTCCTACGACGATAACCATGAGAAGGAGAGCGCCTCGAGTAAGAGAAATTCAATTTTCTAGGTAACAACGAAATCTGCAGGAAATACCATAAATGTGAGAATGAGGTTATCTAGGAATATTTCTTTTTCTGGGTAAAACAAGACACGTTTTTAATCAAAGTTTTGTATACACTATTGTTCCCTTGTTCTGTTTAATCTGATCTACTGTATGGAGATATTATAAAAGCACTTTACAATAATTATGTACACTTCAGGAAGGAGATACAGATTGTGAATAAGAATAAGTCTAGGTATTGTAAACACACATATACGAGGGTAATCACAAAGGTAAGGTCTCCTGAATGTTTAGGAAACACTGAAATATTGTTTATAGTCAATGATGCTTATGTTGCATAGCGCTTCGTCACTGTACTAAATGGCAATAGTTTTATCTTCGTTGTAAGGGATGACAATAACACCAAAGTTATCCTCCAGAAGCTTATTGAAATAAATTCAAGCTTCTTAACTTCGAGAGAGAGGGTCAGTTTAATCAATATATTCAGTCTTTAGACTTTCGGTCCTTCGATTAAATTTCTGGGCGACAAGCTTTTTCAGTTGGTAAATATTAAGGCTAGCTTTTCCGACACCAACTACACGAGGTCCCGCTCGGCCAACTAACTCGCATCGACTCTCCCCTACTGACCCCGATCACCTCACTCTCACTCCGGCTGACTGCCTCCGGGGCTAACTGACGACTGACCTGTCTCGAGCCCTCAGTTCTTTTATATTCATAGCTACTCCCACACATTTTTATCTCTTGATCTGATAACGGGAAGATATTATATTTCTTTGTTTAATAAAACCGGAAATTCATATTTCCGTTTGTACAATATATAACACTTATATCAATTTAAAGGAAGCGCGTGGTGTAATGGTTAAAGTCATGGGAAATGGACTCGTCGCCCCGAGTTCAAATCCTGGACGTGGTAATTGCATTTCACTTAGTGCTAATACTCTTGGGAAAGGTATGAATCCTACTCTCCCTCAGCTACGGGGTAAATAGCAGGGCAGACTGGGCTCTTTAGCCTTGGTTAGGCAACCGGTCTAGGAGAAGGAAAAACTCTGAATTCAAACCTGTTGAACTCCGCTTAAGAAATTGACCCTGTGTCACATCCTGCTCGTGCGGAGGGGTTGGTAAATATATATATATCAATTTAAAGTTTCAACATTTTTCTACATAATCGCCATTTCGATCGAGAGCATCTTTATTGGTTGGTTGGTTGGTTGGATTTTATGGCATGTCAACCCTTGTTGGGTTATTTTATACCGAATACATTTTGTTTTATTAATTCTTAACAGGTACTCAATTTTTTTCTTTAAACACGTTTATTAAAACCTCATTTGGTTCTTGTTAGGGAGAGTTATCTCCCCCTAACGATTCGAACCGAATATACTCTCTAAAAGGGAGGAGGACCAAAATACTGACAGCCAGCGACAGATAAGAACCGAGCACGGTACGTGACACACGCGTATCCTACATCAAGCCGGAACTCAATCCAAAACCATTCCACTGTATTCCCTGTCAGTGAAAATAAATAAAACAAATATTGTTATTGTTAACATATTTCCTGTTTTTATTATCAATTCTGTATATCCTACATCTCGGGATACAACAGATTTTGTGGATCTCATCCTCGTCGCCACAAAATCTGTTTTAACATGCATGCACAACTCGCCATGCACTTTCATTAATTGGCGATGAATTTCAATCGGTTTAATGCCTTTCACATTCTAAAAGGGAATAACTGCGAGAAATTCACACTTGATTGTAATTTCAATCGAGAGCTCCATCACAAACGACTAACAAACCAAGATTGTGTGTGGCAGCGAGGCGTGCACAGGGGCAGGTACAGATGCATGCACAAAAAACACACAAGCGTGTTGCCATTAGTTGCGCAAACAGCTTCCCTGTGTCTCCAGCGCTTTGGTAACCTTATTTTTGAGATTACCCTCTTACATTGTTTTAAAGTATTCTGCTTTGAAGATTATGCATATGATAAAATTGAAAACAGCACAAATAATGTACAGAGAAAGAAATCCTTTACTTCCAGGTAACACCAAGAGATTGTTCCAAGACGGAGACAGATGGGGGATATATCTTAAGTGATGAACTTAATTGTAAACATAAACTTGAAATAATGTTATATTTGTATGTATTTATTAAACTCCTCCGCCGCGAGCAGGATGTGACACAAGACCAATTTTAAAGCGGATAACGGAAAACCTAATGTATCAAAACATCGTTACAAATGGAGCAATGGAAATTTAAAAATAATGCCAATCTACCAGACTGAAGATTATCGTTTGCGTCAAATCCTCCCCCCAAAAAAAACATAGAAAAATATAAACCATTACTAAACAATTCCTAATTCCAGCTTACACAAAAAGGCAAATATAGCAAAGTATATATATATACTTTGCTATATTTGCCTTTCTCCACACACACACACACACACACACACACACACACACACATATAATATATATATATATATATCCTGAAGAAGGTCTAACAGACCGAAACGTTGCATCGTCGACAATAAACATCCAGTTTCCATAACATCCCGTGTTTGTTTACCTTTCTCCACTTACTGTCGGATTAACCTCCTCACATTTCTCCCATATATATATATATATATATATATATAGGGTGATTGTAAATTAATCCCCTTCCCTATTTAAAATAATCTTTTAATTAATTTCCGAATCATTATTATTTTTAAAAGAGAAGGAATATGGGAAGAAGGCACAACCTGGATTTTTATTTATAATTCTATATGGCACTAGAATTGGCCTCCAGTCTCTTAAGCCGCTCGGGAATCGCATCAGCTAATCTTCCCATGAACTCTTGTGGAATGGTATAAATAAATTCTCGTATTCGTCCTTCAAGTTCTTTTAAAATCGTTGGTTTCGTAGAGTAGACTTACTACTTTAACCAACCCCAAAGAAAAAAGTCACAGGGTTTCTTGCCGGCCACTCATCCGGACCACGTCTACCCATTCATCTCCCAAGAAAATGGGATTCAATACAACAGTAGCTGATTCCATATGAGCAGAACCCCTAACAACACATATTTAACTGCCATATATTAAGGAATTATATATTGTGGAAACGCTTGGTGTAATGGTTAAAGTCGTGGGAAATGGACTCGTAATGGTAATTGCATTTCACTTAGCGCTAATACTCTTGGGAAAGGTATGAATCCTACTCTCCCTCCAGCTATGGATAAATACTAGGGCAGACTGGGCTCTTTAACCTTGGTTAGGCAACCGGTCTAGGAGAAGGAAAACTCTGAATTCAAACCTGTTAAACTCCGCTTAAGAAATTGACCTTGTGTCACACCCTGCTCGTGCGGAGGGGTTGGTAAATATATATATATTAAAGAACATACATTAAAGAATTAAGAAAAATGTAACTGCATATAAAAAAAAAATCATAAATAGTTTTAGATAGGGGGGGATAATTTTCAATCATCCTGTAATAAGGATAGATGAAAGCCCGTAGTTTAATAATAAATTAAAAATATTATTTTAAGTAATACTTAAGTATTTTATCATTATAAAACTGTTATAAACATTTTAAAAACTAAGTATTTTAATCAGTAATAACAATCATCCTGTAATAAGGATAAATGAAACGCCCGTAGTTTTTCGCATTCATTAACTGAATTTTGAAATCTTTACATGATTTGCTAACATGAATAATAAATATTCTTGAGTGAAATAAATGAATTTCTATCAATAGCAAATATTTTGAGGATTGCCTCGTGATTGAGATCATCACTTAATCCACCCGCCCCACACACACAGATACACAGTGCCTGCCGTAGTGCTAGAGTCAGTAATCATGTTTCGCAGGTCACACCTCTGACTTACATGTTTCGATCCCCACCGGCTACCGCAATATCATCCCCTTATTGGTATGCTTGGTGCCACGGTAGATATTTACTCGAGTCCCTTACTCTCTATAATAGCAAAAATATGAGCTCTCCAGGCACAAGTATTAAAGTTTTAATGTAATAAAATATGTTGAATTTATGTAAATCTAAATAATAACGCATATAAAAAGATTATATTTATAAGATAAGAAAGTTCTTATAATAAGTTGGAAGGCTCAAAGTAACCTTTCAACATGGGTACATATGTGTATGTGCAATATTCCGACGTAGAAGTTATAAGATAATAACAAACAGACTTTAATTCGTGAGCATGTGAGAAATACATACAAGACAGGAATACATATACTCATTACACGGTACAAGATAGATATACAGAACAGATAGATAAACACATAAGAATGTAGGACTGCATCCAGGAGAAGTGATACAGAGTTTCTGAAGGAATGACACTTATTGATAGTTGGTTGGGAGACCAGCCCCCCCACCACTTAAGTGTAAGAGGCTTAGTGCCTAAAACATGTGAAGTGGTTGCGGGTCCCGGAGGAAGAGAGTTAGAATTTCCCAGGCTACTATTTAAATACTCTAGCCCTCTACCGGCGAAAACCTGCAGCAAGGGAAGATAACTCTTCTGGACCCCACATTGATCCAAACATTGATCCAAGGACAAATTTTAGTATTAAAACAGATTTCATGAGTGGATGGTAAACCTCTCAAATTAGCAGACCATTACACCTACCTAGGTAGTAATATCTCATCTACAGAATGCGATGTCAATATACGCATGAGAAAAGCATAGACTGCTAAAGATATAATCGATCATTTGAAAATCTGATCTCTCTGATAAGATAAAGTGAAACTTCTTCCGAACTGTAGCAGTGTCAGTGCTACTGTATGGCTGTAGAACTAAATGGAAACTACACAAGGATACTGCGTGTTCTGTCTTGAACAAATTCTGGAAGTAGCAGCCCACAAAAAGCAGCTGTACGTCCACTTGCTTCCGATTACGCAAACCATCCAAGTAAGGGTTAAAGGGTCAACCCAAATAACTCACGATAGGACAAGGAATGACAGATTTCTAAGACAGCGAAACTGAGCCCCCCCCAGAGAGAGAGAGAGAGAGAGAGAGAGAGAGGGAGAGAGAGAGAGAGAGAGAGAGAGAGAGAGAGTTCTTAGTATTAACATAAATAAGAATACTTTTTTATGACATTATTATTACAACTGATTTTCATATGAAATAATATTCAATTTCTTTTCATGCGACTTCGTGTTGTTTCTGATGTTGTTATTATTGTATCACTACTTGAGAAGCTAGCTTGTAATAGACCTAGCTGGAGAGCCACTGTCTACCTGTCTGTGGAAGAATTTGAGTCCAACCGAATCAAGCACCAAAAACTGAAACGGTCAATTAGAAAGGGTAATTTTCAGCCAAGCAACATTCAAAGTGGAGATGTTCCAGCATGTAGTTTATGTGGAAGAGTATGTCTCTCCAGGGCGGGCCTGGTGAGTCATCTGAGAAAACACAGGAATGGAGAGTCAACTACAACTGGCATATAAATATGATGATAAAAAAAAAATAATAGCAGGAAATGGTCTTACTCGAATCACGAGTTGACAGCCATCATCACTACTTGCTAGTTTTTCTCAACAGCATTAGTGGATGGAATCTCCCCAGTTCTCTAGTACTTTTCTTAGTATTCTTGCCGATCTTAACAATGCTGTGGTCTGGATGGTCTCCTATACTTCCTTTGATTTTCAATTTCTCCGGTCTTTTTTTCCAAGCCTTTGGGTCCGTTCCAAGCGCCCAACTACAATTGATACCGCCTTCATCTTCATTTCCAGAGCTTTTTAGTTTTCTCGTTAGGTCCATTTTCTTTTTGTCTATCTTTTTGCTTTCTTTCATTTTCACTCTGTAGTCAACTGGAACGGTAAAATCCGCTAGATGATAAATTATTTTTCTTGTTAGGTCTAGCTCAGTCGGTAGAGTGTTCGGCCAGGAATCACAAGGTTCCTGGTTCGATACCGGCCCTCGCCAACTCAGCGTGTGAGTAGCACAGGGATATGTGCAGCAAAATGATGAGCTGATGGTGGGTATGGCGCTCCACCTCAGATGCTAAAATATTCTCCTTGGTCTAGCGCTAGTGAAAAGGGGGATAGACTCCCTCGCTGTCTGGCTGGTACCGACTTAAGGCAACCCCGACGACTTTACTTTTTACTTTTGATTAACACTAGGTCAGGTTTTCTGACCGAGATTAAGTGACCCGTTTGTATCTCAAAATCTCAGATTTTTATGGGCTTCGTTCTCTAGGACGGATTCAGGTTTGTGCATATACGAATTGGTTGTATGCTTACAATTTAATCTCTTGCACAGTTTACTGTAGGTCACCTTTCCCACTCAGTTGTTTATACTCTTGTACTCCTTTTGTGCAAGTTTGCTGCATTCGCTTATTATGTCTTCACCTAATCGATATTTGCTGTTCTGTTGCTCAGTTTCCTTTTTTAGGCCCGTACATGTCTTCTCGTGTAAAATCTACCCAGTTTGCCGCTTGAAGTATCCATACAGTTGTTTTTCTTTCCATTTCTGTTTTCTGGTTTTGTTAGAGTCTCTAGCATACCAGCACTTTCTTAATATTTTAGCATAGTAGTGCCGGTTGAATTAAAAAGAAAAATCATTGGTTTTCCAACTGTTTCAATTCAGTTTTACATAATTATTATGCCAATTTTCCCGCTAGCACTAAAGCTGGTGGCTCCCAATGAAGTCCGAGTGACAACAACTCTTCTCACCTCTCCAGGACTCTCCTCAGCATTTTAGCTGATTTCACCAGTGCTGTGGTCTGTTTCTGTCCTTCCCCGGATTTTCAGTTCCCCCAGCCCCAGTAGTGTTTGTTGTAATTCTTCTTATTATTATTTCACTCCTTGTGCGTTTTCCCCACTCGTCTTTCACTGGAGTCTGAGTGACAACAAGTCTCCTAGGATCTCCAGGACTCTTCTGTGTATTCTTGCCGATCTTAATGCTGTTGCCCGGATAGTATCGAATTTTCCTCTGATTCCCAATGCCTCCAGTCTGTTTTCCAAATTCTTGGGGACCGTTCCAAGGGTAACAATAACAATTAGTATTACTTTCACTTATTATTATTATTATTTATTTTTGATTATTATTATTATTATTATTATTATTATTATTATTATTATTATTATTATTATTATTACTCCTTTTGAGTTTTCACATCAGCGTTAGCTGATGGTTTTTCACTGGAGTCTGAGTGACAGCAAGTCTCCTCAGGTCTCCAGGACTCTTCTGAGTATTCTGGCAGATTGCAGCAGTGTAGTGTTCTGGGTGCTCAATCTTTCCAATCCTCTTTCCAATCCCTTTGGGACCGTTCCAAGTGCACCAATTACAATTGGTATCACTTTGACTTTCATATTCCATAACTTTTTCAGTTCTCTGGCAAGGTCCAGGTATTTGTCCATTTTTTCATTTTCCTTCAGCTTCACCCTGTGATCTGCTGGAACTGCAAAATCCACAAGTTGACAAGTTCTTTCTTTTTTGTTAATCAGTACTAGGTCTGGTCTTCTTGCTGGGATAAGGTGATCCGTTTTTATTTCAAAGTCCCAGAGAATTTTATGCGTTTCGTTCTCAAGAACATATTCTGGTTTATGCATATGCCATTTTGTTGTATGGTCAAAATTTAATTTTTTGCATAATTCCCAGTGGATCACCTTCCCAACCCAGCCGTGTCTTGTTTTATACTCCCGTTGTGCTAGTTTGCTACATTCGCATAGTACATGGTTTACGGTCTCATCTCTATTACCGCATACATAGTCTACATTATTATTATTATTATTTACTTTTTGAGTTACATTATTATTATTATTATTATTATTATTATTATTATTATTATTATTTCACCATTGTGGGTTTTTCACACTAGCGAGAGCGTGTATCCAGGACACTTCTGAGTATTTTAGCTGATCTTAATTACACTGTTTATTTCATCCCCCCTTTTTATAACAGCGTTCGCTGATGGTATTTTATCGGAGTTTGAGTGACAAGCCCCCTAGGTTCTCCTGGACTCTTTTAGGTATTCTACCTGATCATAATGCTGTGGTCTGTAGGAATTTACCCGAGACATTCGCTACAGGTAGGCAAACATTATTCCAGTGACGAGGAAGTGAAATATGTAGTGAATAAATGGCTCAAAGAACAGTCAACAGAATTTGACGGGGTAGAGATACATGTTCTCATTTGAAAGTGGAACATTGCTATTGAGAGAAACGGTTATTATGTGGAGAAGTAGGGATGTGATCCACAGAGGATCAGCTTCATTTTGATGTATGATACATGTTCCTGTGTTGGTAATCATACCTATCCTAAACAAAATGGCATTGCTTTTTGACTCATGAATAAATAAATAAATAAATAAACGTATTGAATTAATCAAGTGTTGGGGTTTCTTCGATGGTCGGCAGCAGTGAAGAATCGATGACGTCAAAAAATGGGACCACAAATATACCATTGTATACCATTTTAATAATTTTCTACTCGTACATCATTAGATAAAAAAGATGGGAATTTGCTAGTCTGAATAGTTCAGTCTTTCATTGGAGTCTGAGTGATAACAAGTCCCCTAGGTTCTCTTGGACTCTTCTAGGTATTCTACCTGATCATAATGCTATGACCTGTAGGGATTTAACCGACGTATTTGCTACAAGTAGGATGTGACACAAGGTCACAAGTATGGGGCAGCCAGAGAGAATTGAACTCGTTTTTTCAGTAGTCTGCGGTCTGTATGGTCTTGATTCTTACTGATTTCCAGTTCCATCATTCTCTCTATAAAAACAACAATAATTAACCATACAAAAAAATGGTATATGCATAAACCAGAATCTTTTCTTGAGAATGAAACACATGAGCTTCTCTGGGACTGAGATAAAGACGGATCACCTTATCCCAGCCAGAAGACCAGGCACCGTGTTGATTAACAAGAAAAAGAGAACTTGTCAACTGGTATATTTTGCAGTTCCAGCAGATCACAAGGTGAAGATGAAAGAAAACGGAAAGATAGACAAATATGTGGACCTTGATAGAGAATTGAAAAACTGGAATATGAAGGCAAAAGTGATACCAATTGTTGTTGGTATACTTGTATCGGTCCCCAAAAGTTTAGAAAACAGACCAGAAGAACTGGAAATCAGAAGAATTGAGACCATCCAGACAACAGCATTGTTGAGATCGGCTAGAATACTCAGGGGAGTCCTGAGGAAACTTGCTGTCACTCAGACTCCATTGAAAGACCACTAGCTTACGCTGGTGTGAAAAACTCACAAGGAGTGAAATAAATAAATAATAATGATAATCTTATTATAATGGAGATTGTGTGTTTATCTGTCTGTAACCGAAACTATATTACTATACAAGTCACAGTACCCTTTGTTATTTACATCACATTCTCCATGATTTTATTTTTATTTAAACCTCAATTACTAATAAAATTGTTTTACATTATTAAGACTGTTAACCATATCTACATACTAATAACACGCAATTGTATTTATATATACAACAAAATAGCGGTTAACTGTGTGAATGGGAAGGCTAATTTGGATATTGATCTTAAAAAATTGGTTTTAATAAATATATGCTAAGTATTATTGATTTCTAATTGTTTGGTTTTATCTTATTGAATATGATCAAAAATCTCTGGGATAAATCTTAAAAGAAATCCATTAACAAGAAATAACTGTAATATTATCCTTTACTTCCTATTTTAACTAAATAGTTAAATTAGGAAAATGTACCAATGAAAGACGGGAGTAATGGAAAATGATGGAAGAGTTTCAAAGTTGTTCTATTTTTCGATAATACCCCCTCTGTTCCAAATCTTTTTATCAGCATTCTTGTTCAGTTTTATTAGCCTTTCTAATTTAACATGATATTTTATTATATTAAAACTTAAAAACTTACACCCGGAGGGTGCATAAATTTGCTAGTGATAATAATAAATTGGGTTCCTTGGAGCAGTTTCCAGGGGTTTGGAAAAGAGTTTGGGGGAATTGGAAATCCGAAGAATCGAGACCATCCAAACAACAGCACTGTTTAGATCAGCTGTAATACTCAGAAGAGTCCTGGAGATCTGTAAAGATTTGTTGTCACTCAGCCTCCAGTGAACTACCAGCTTAGGCGTGTGTGAAAAACCTTCACAATAATAAATATCATCATCATCAAAGACCTGACTAGACTACTGTATTTTCTAACGCAGTTTATATTGTCCGCATTCCCAACTTCTTGTCCTCATTTTGCTGCTCTTTTTTCATTCACTACTTGATATGAAGCTGAAGTGAGTGTTCTAGTGTTTACGCGCCCGACTACTGTCGGTAAGAACCGCATGCGACGTCCCGTTTAAACTATAACACACACACACACACACACACACACACACACACACACACACACACACACACACACACACACACACACAACGCTCCTAAAAAAAAAAAAAAAAAATGACACATACAAATATACAGTGTCCGGGAACGAGAAGCAGTTGACACAGAGGCAAGCAGACGGGATCTTTCTAAGCGAACAAGTGTTCGCAGAAAGAGGAAGACAACATTTCAACTCGTTTTATATAAGATTTCTCACTGGATGACTTAAGATAATTTTGTGAGGGGAAAAAAATAAAAGTTTACACGGAAAATTTAACAGACAAAAAAAAAAAAAAGGTAAGTGGTTTTCGTGAGATTTTGTTTGGGGGAAGTTTACTAATTCGTTTATATATATTTTTTGTTGATGTTTGATTTTCTATAGCAAACAAAACGTTAAAATTTCCATCATTTTTCTTTTCTTTTTTACATTAAGAAGTTAAAAAAAAACAAACTGCATCTTTTGCCCTGACGGTCAGAGATACATCCTAAGTGAATCAGAATATACGCGTCCCGTCGTAGTATAATGGTCTGTAAGCCAGTCTCGCAGATCCATTATAATTGAAAGCGAGTTCTAATCTTGCTATATGCTCCATAAGAAAAAAGAAGAAAAGAAAGAAAAAAAAAAAAAACTTGTAAAAAAGACCTTGTGTTAATCCGGTCTGGTGGGAACCCAGGGAAATATTTTTTAAATTTCATTATACGCCTGATAGCGTTTTGTCTAAACTTCAACTAACAAAGCAACTTTAAACATTTAATAAACTCTGATAACAATGTGTTGTTTCTACAGAATTCTAATCGTGCGAATAAGGTACAATGGTAGATTTGTGGTCCCATTTTGGTGTCATTAATTTTTGGGAAGTTTCTCCGCCCTTTCTCTGCTGCCGACCGATATATTATTACTGCACCTCGGGTGGGGTAATGCATAGCAAGCTAGAATGGCAGAATATCACTACTTGAGTTTGAGTCTCACTGGGTGCCCCGATACTTCCTGACTTGTGCCACAACTAGGCGAAACTTAGTAAATAACTACTACACCACTTTTCCTTAGATATTGTTCCATCTTTTATTTGTTTTTTTTTCCTTTTCCTTTTTTCAGTATTTTATTTTTTCTATCTTCATTGCTTTCGTTTGCGGTAAATATGAACTTTTGTTTAGTAAATTAGGGTGTCCCAGAAAAAAACAGAACCCACAAATTTTGTAATAAAACTGTTAATTTTAACTAGGGGGGTTAGGGTTAGGGTTAGGGTTAGGGTTGGGATTTAGGGAAGGTTTTATAAATAATTTTGGTTCTGTTTTTTCTGGGTCACCCTGTACAGGGTGACCCAGAAAAAACAGAACCAAAATTATTTATTTATTTTCCCATTAAACTAACCCTAAAGCCTAAACCATAACCCTAACCATAACCCTAAACCCCCTAGTTAAAATTAACAGTTTTATTACAAAATTTATGGGTTCTGTTTTTTTCTGGGACACCCTAATTTACTAAACAAAAGTTCATCATTACCTTGTTTGCATTCATATTTATATCTATCAATTTCTTTCCTTCGCGGATTTCTTCTCTCCTTTTTCAGAGATGCTGACGTCCCTGACGCATAACAATCTAAAAAGACGCAATAAAACCGTATCTATGCGTCTCAGTGTTTTTCTTTTTTCTTCCCTCATAATTTCAAGCTAACTCTAAAAACATTTCAATAGTTTCTTAGAAATATATTACACGGGATAGGTTACAAGGTAGGAGTTAGACAGCTTTAGTTGTTTCCCCAGATCATAAATAAAAACCCTACAATTTATTAAGAAACTTTAGTTGGGACCTATAAAATTTCCCGGGGACTTATTAAAAGCAAATTTGTTCATTACAAGACGCACTAAATCAAAAAGCTATCAGCATCACTGATTTTATCTATTTCTTTCTTTCTTTTTTTTCTTTTATCTTCTTCCCTTTTTTTTTTCATTAATTTTATCTATATTTGTTAATTTATTTTTTCACATCTTTCTTTTTTATTTAATTTGATTTTTTAAAATTTAATTTTTTCTTTCTTTCTCAAATTTTTCGATCTTTTTAGTTATTGTTCTTTTTCTTTTCATTCCTTTTTTTTCCAGTATTTTTTCAATCTTCATCAATTTCCTTTCATCTTCTTTCTTATTTAATTTTCTTTCTTTCTATCTCAGATTTTTTCTTTTTTTTTCTTTCTTTTCTTTTTTAAAGAAAATTTTCTATCTTCATTACTTTCCTTTCATCTTTCTTTCTTTCTTATTTAATTTTCTTTTTTTTTTATCTCAGATTTTTGCTTTTTTTGTTTTTTTCTTTCTTTTCCTTTTTTTTTAGAAAATTTTCTATCTTCATCGCTTTTCTTTCATCGCCTTTCTTTCTTTCTTATCTAACTTTTTGAAAGTAAACAAAAACATGGGCACTTAGCAAATCTGATCCGCATTTTTTTAATTCTACAATTTCTTCACTTTAATGGAGATCCTCTGTGAGGAATTTGCTAATAAGTAAATAAATGTGTCAAAAGTCACAAAGTAATGCCATTTTGTTTAGGACATGTATAATTACCAACATAGGGCCGGTTTAGCTCAGTCGGTAGAGTGTTCGGCTGGCCGCAAGGTTCCTGGTTCGATACTGGCCTTCGCCAACTCAGCGAATGAGTAGCACAGAGATCTGTACCGTAAAGTGAGGAGCTGATGGAAGGTATGACACTCCGCCTCAGACGCTCAAAACAGTCTCCTGGTCTAGCGCTAGTGAAAAGGGCATAGACTCCCTCGCTGTCTGGTTGATACCGACTTTAGGCTACTCCGATGACTTTATTTGCTTATAATTACCAACCCAGGAACATGTATCATACATAAAAATGAAGCTGGTCCTTGTGGATCACATTCCTACTTCTCAACAGTCACCGTTTCTCTCAATAGCAATGTTCCATCTTCGAGTGAGAGGCATGTATACCTGCCCCGTAAAATTCTGTTGACTGTTCTTTGAGCCACTTCTTCACTGCAGATTTCACTTCCTCGTCACTGGAAATAATGTTTACCCTACTATCATCTCTTCGACCCCATGAAAGAGGGTTTGAGAGGCAAACATTATTCCAGTGACGAGGAAGTGAAATATGTAGTGAAGAAATGGCTCAAAGAACAGTCAACAGAATTTTACGGGATAGAGATACATGCTCACATTCGAAGGTGGAACATTGCTATTGAGAGAAATGGTGATTATGTGGAGAAGTAGATGTGACCCATAGAGGACCTGCTTCGTTTTGATGTATGATACATGTTCCTGTGTTGGTAATCATACCTATCCTAAACAAAATGGCATTACTTTTTGACTGATAAATAAATAAATAAACGTATTGAATAAATAAAGGGTTGGGGTTTCTTCGATGGTCGGCAGCGGTGAAGAATCGATGACGTCAAAAAATGGGACCACAAATATACCATTGTATACCATTTTAATAATGTTCTGCTCGTACATCATTAGATAAAAAAGATGGGAATTTGCTAGTCTGAATAGTTCAGTATAAGATAAAAATGTTGGTAATTATGAACTTTTGTTTTGTAAATTATGGTGTCCCAGAAAAAAACAAAACCCACAAATTTTGTAATAAAACTGTTAATTTTCCCATTAAACAAATAAATTACATACACATACATAAAAAGACAGAGATAGATATTCATTCAGAAACGTAAATAGATATAAGCATA
>CM042147.1:85896426-85918926 GCA_023376005.1 Doryteuthis pealeii
GTTCCTTATAAACATTCATCTTAATTCCACAGAATATTTATAATCTTTCCACAGATTATCTAACATTGCTTTAAAGGAGTTTAGAGATGGGGCATTCACTATTGATGATGGTAGTTTATTCCATGTATTCACCACTCTGTTACTAAAATAATTTTGTCTTACATCTGCTTTACAAAATTTTTTAAGAGTTTTAATTTATGACCTCTGGTATTGATATTTTGAGCAATGTTTAGTAGGTCAAAGTTCGTTGAATAAAATCCATGTGTATATTTGTAGACTTCAATCATATCCCCTCTTGTACGTCGATAAACCAAACTTGGTAAGTCAATGTTCCTAAGTCTTTCTTCATACGAAAGGTTTTTTTTAAAATCATTCATTACTTTAGTAGCTCTCCTTAGAACTCCCTCAATGATTTTTATGTCCTTGATTAGTCTTGGACTCCAAACCACATTAGCAAATCCAAATGAGGTTTTACCAATGCAATGTATAAATCTTTCAGCATTTCTTTATCCATGTATTCATATGACCCCCGTATTAATCCTAATATCTTGATGTTACAGGTCAAATTCAGCCAGTTTCTCACTTATTTCTAATTACAAGGAAGATTCTTTCAAAAATATCCCAATTAAAATATATACAAGGTGTGTCAAAAAAGTATTGAGAATGTTTGTACTTCTTAACACCTTGTATTCTACATTTCTATCTTGGTAAATACAGCTTTAAACTCGATACCTTTTAGACACCTTATATATATATATATATATACCAAACTTGTTGGTAAACTCTCGCGGTGAGAAAAACCCGGCAAATAGTTTGATTGTAAAAATATACTACCAAACATCTCCTGGGGAGAAAAAACATTTTTTGGAAAAAAGAAAATACCCATATATATATATATATATATATATATATATATATATATTAGGGGTACCTGAAATTTGTGTCCGCTTTACTTTAACCAAACTAAAACACCAGATTAAGTCAAGACAGCTGTTTACAAGGTCAAATCAGATGCCAGATAATCAGTTAAACTTCACATTTAGTTAAATATACTGCTGTTGATAGTTTAAAAACATCTATAGCCCATGGAAGACAAACGTTTCAAAGTGAATCATATGCGTCATTGCATGTTGTATGAATTCCACAAAGGTAACAATCCAACAACTGCAGTGAAAAACATAACCGCTGTCTATCCAGAAGGTGTGAGTGTTAGAAACTGCCATAGATGGTTTTTGAAATTTAAAGGAGGCAATTTCGACCTTACTGATGAGTCTCGATTGGGGAGACCCAGTCTTTTGGATGATGAATTTTTGAAAGCTGCAGTGGAAGAAGATCCTCGACAAACAATCAGAACATTGTCCCAAAGCCTTGATGCACCTTGGTCTACTGTTCAGGAGCATCTGAAAAATATTGGAAAGTTGTATAGAGAGGGTAGGTGGGTTCCTCATAAACTCTCTCCAGCCAACAAAGCAATGCGGGCAACAATCTACAATAGTCTCCTTTTAACGCTAAACCCCATTCTGCCAAACAAACTCAAGAAAAAAATAAAGTC
Organism: Doryteuthis pealeii; assembly: GCA_023376005.1. NCBI lineage: Eukaryota > Metazoa > Mollusca > Cephalopoda > Myopsida > Loliginidae > Doryteuthis > Doryteuthis pealeii. The sequence continues at coordinate 85,897,979 of CM042147.1, forward strand.
CTTAGGTTGGGAAGTTCTTCCTCGCCCTCCATACTCGCCAGACCTTGCTTCATCAGATTTTCTCTTATTCCATTCTTTAGTGCATTTCACCAGTGGAAAAAGATTCATAAATGTTCACGAAGTTGAAGCGGAGTTGAATTCCTTTATTTCTTCCAAAGAGGTTAATTTTTTTGAAAGAGGAATTAAAAAGCTCCCAAGTAGATGGACAAAGATTACATCTAATGATGGTGACTATTGTTGAGCAATAAAGATTTATCAGTAATATTTCTTTCTATCATTATTCCTAACAAAAATCGGGACAGGACATTCTGGTACACCTAATATATATATATATATATATATATATATATATATCTTATTATAATGGAGATTATGTGTTTGTTTGTCTGTAACCGAAACTATATCACTCCTCAAGTCACTATCCATTTAGTTATTATACATCACATATTCCATGAATCATTTTTATGTAAGCCTCAATTATTAATAAAATTGTTTTTCATTATTAATACTGCTGGTCATATCTACGTACTAATAAAATGCAATTGTATTTATATGTACAACAAATAGCGGTTTACAGTATGAACGACAAGCCTAATTTGCATATTGATATTTAGATTTTGATTTTAATAAATATGGGCTTGGTATTGTTGATTTCTAATTATTTGATTTTATCTTAATGAATATGAGCAAAAATCTCTGAGATAAATCTTAAAAGAAATCAATTAACAAAAAGAAATAACTGTAATTTTATTCTTTACTTCCTAATTTAACTAAATAGTTAAATTATAAAAATTTAGCAAGGAAAGACGGGGGTGATGGAAGAGGAATATTTTTCGATTATACCCCTCTCTGTTTCAAATCATTTTATCTGCATTCTTATTTAGTTTCTTTAGAATTTCTAATTTGATATAATATTTTATGACATTAATACTTGCACCCGGAGGGTGCATATATTTGCTAGTATATATAACGAATGGACAATGGAAATATTCCTATTACCTTGTCACTTTGTCTGTCAACCTTATCATATATATGTATAGTCATCCACTGTTTCGTAGTATCACGGCTGGTCAGTGATGCATACATCATAATTATCATTAAGACATGCTGACAGTACGTATTCCATCCTTTCTTATCGGTATTTGCTCAAGTCCTCTAAACGTCACCCAGTGTCTTTACAGAGTTGGTGAATGTAAGCTTTTGCTGGTCGACCAACACTGGTTTGTTTCAGTGTGGGAGCCCATCGAAGAACATTGCTTATGAGTTCGTCCTTACTTCTCCAGCAATTCCTAGCATGTCCTGTTGGTTTTACTTAGATGGTTTGTTAGATGGGAGGTAAGTAACCGTACAGCTGTTGTTTTGTAGGGTGTTGCTTCTAGTATTTGTTTAAAACACTGCGTAACATCCTTGTGTAGTTCACATCTAGCTTTTTCCCCAAACGTTTTGTTCGAGCCCAAGTCATGCAGATATACAGTGATATCGACACAGCATGGATTTGGTTTGGTTTGGTTTGGTTTGTTTTACGGCATATCAATCTCAGTGGGTCATTTAATGCCGATAAAGTTTTGAAATAAATCACTTCTTAATGGATAATACAATTTTGTTTATAAACTCATGTTTTCTATTTAACCCATAGATGGGACCCTAACAGATACTACCACTCCCCACACAGAGCATGTAAGAATTCCTGTTTTACTTTATCAAAGAGATCAGATCTCTATATAGTCGATAAAAAATGCACTCGCCTGTTCTTGGGCGTGTTATACACGAAGAAGATTTGGTTCCACCATAATTCTCAAGAATTACCATTTCCAAACATTTAATTCCTTCAGACTGCAATTAATCTTCTGGTTTACATTTGAGGAACATTGTGGCTTTTTTCCTGGACTGTAAGCCTCATAGGGGAACAGTATCTCCAAGAATAATATCAGGTCCTCTAGCAGATCACGGTAAAGTGGCAATAGGTTTATGCTGATTAGATGTTCCCACTTCACCGCCCAAAATGTTTTTCAAATATTCTACAAGGCTATAACAATAACATGAACTTATGCAGTTAGCTGTAATTAATCAATATCTCGGTTAATTCAGTGGATTTAACCCTGAAGATCCTTATGGTGAAACTCGAGTATTTTATTTCTGTACACACACACACACACACACACACACACTATATATATATATATTATATATATATATATATATAATATATAAAAGAAAATTATGTATGTCTGTATGTTTGTCTCCTGGGCATTACCTAAGGGAAAAACTAGTTGAGAATAATAATAAAAATATTACCATTTGTTTTATCCCTTTTTTTTATCTCCCTACTTCTTTATCCTCTCTCTCTCTCTTATATATATATATATATATATATATATATTATATATATTATAAGTAGTAGGAAATGGACGAGGCTGTTTGCATTTCACATATCGCTAATACCCTTGAAAAATGTATGAATCCACCTACTCTCCCTCTAGCTATGGGCAAATAGGACAGACTGTGCTCTTTGACCTTGGTTAGGCAACCAATATAGGAGAAGGAAAAATCTGGATTCAAACCTGTTAAACTCCGCTTAAGAAATTGACTGTGTCAAACCCTGTTCGTACGGAGGGGTTGGTAAATAAGTATATATATATTTTCAGGACCTGTCAATATTGTGGTAGTATTTCTGGATGGCTAATATCGCTCCTGTAGAGAACAGTATAAGGAGTGGTCCAGAAATTCAATTCTTGGATTAAAAAAAAATCTGATTTTGTTGTCTTTACTTCTTGCATTGTCCTATGTCCTCCAGGTTTCGGTTTCATTTTCCTATCACCCCTTCCCTCTTTATTCTTTCGCAAAGAGCGTGGTACTAGTCGTTACAGTAATTTCCTATCAGTTCCCAGCTGTCTGGGTCAAGTTCTGTAGGTTTCAGCTAGTGATTGCACAATTCCTTGAACCGTTGAAGTGCTGTTTGGCCTGTTGGACAGTGTCCAGTGACCAGCTTGCTGAACATGGCCTTTTTTGGTATGTGACCATCCTTCATCCTTCATACAAGTCCTAACCATCCCAGTCAAAGCTGATGGTGGAGAACTAGGGATTTTGATTTTTAAATTTTGGGAAAAAAGTGCGGCTTATACTCGAAGATTTACGGTAGTATCGAAATGCCATCATTGGTCCATGATTATATTGATGCTTCAGTTTTGCTACTTGGTCCTATTCTTGCTTAGGGCTCTCGGGCTTTGCCAGACTGATGAGTACGCCCCTGCCCCTGAGGATTTAAAGAAATGCACCCCGGATCGAATCTATCTCCTTAGACCCACTTCCTTAAGTAGCATCTTCGTGAAGCCACAATGTACGCTTATCAAACCCAGTTCACACGAATAAAGACTTAACAGTGGATCTCGTTTCGTATGTGACCGTAATTTGCTTGAGATTTTAGCGGGGTTAACGGAAACACGTGGTTAGGTTGAAATTCTTTTTGGTCTTTGAATATTCGTCGTTCTTTTGAGGGTTCTTACGATGCACTTTCTCACGGCCTTGTCTTGCGACTGACAAAAGAAGGAGAGAGAGAGAGAGAGAGAGAGGAGAGAGAGAGAGAGAGAGAGAGAGAGAGAGAGAGAGAGAGAGAACCTTCGATATGAATAGAATGGGACAAGAAGAATACAGTGTGATAGAATGATAGATAGACAGCCAGCCAGAGAGAGAGAGAGAGAGAGAGAGAGAGAGAGAGAGAAGAGAGAGAGAGAGAGAGAGAGAGAGAGAGAGAGAGAGAAAATGTTACGAGAATGCAGCTGCCCAAAGAAAAATACCAATTTATCTGTCTCACTCCGTCTATATCTGTCTATCCATCTATCTATCTCAGTCTGTTCACGTCTATCTATCTATCTTCATTATCCATCTATGTGCAGAATAATATTTCTATATGTATATATACATGTAAATAGAAAGATTGAAATATATGTATTGGCGTAAATATATAAACACACACACAGATATATTTGTGTGTTTATAGATGCTCATATATATGCATGCATATTTTGTTTGTACACACATGTGTGTATGAGGGTTTGGGAACACATGCATTGATATATTGCACACATATATTATATACAGATACAGACACTAACGAATACTCAGACGCACACACACACGCACACACACGCACACACACATATATATATATATATATATAAGAGAGAGAGAGAGAGAGAAGAGAGAGAGAGAGAGAGAGAGAGAGAGAGAGAGAGGGGGATAAATAAGAATGTTCTGTTTTCCCTCAACGACAGAGTGACATTAATATCGGGTTTTAGGTCAGCTATTTTAAAGGTTTTTTTCACTCTCTCTCTCTCTCTCTCTCTCTCTCTCTCTCTCTCTCTCTCCTCTCTGTTCGTTATTGCATTTCTGGGTCCCACATTTATTTATTTATTTATTTATTTTGGTAAAGGGATTCGTTGTGCGCTGGCAGCTGACGTAATTGTCGTGTGATTGGTCACGTGACCAGACCTGACATCAGTTCAACTCTGCTTATTGGCTATTGGGTTATGTTAATTAATTCATTTGTGTACGTTAGTTTTAACTTTATTATCGTTATTTTTTTTCTCTCTTCGAAAAAGAAAAAGAAAAAAAACCCCGATAAAACTAACATATACAAATCAATGAATTAACATTAGTTGTGCTAATATGGTGCGCGTGCACACACATACACATACAGAAAGACACGCATAAACAGAGGATCGGATTAAAGCCATCCGATGCGTTAAGTACAGCCCAACAAGTGTGACCCCCCCCCCAATTCCACTCCGATATTAACTGACGTAAAGTTACTGCTTTTTAATTCATTAACACGGTGGAGTTGTATAGTTTAACTCTTAACATCCTGTTGAGAATTTTCTAAGTCTAGAGCCCAATTCATATAAGGATTTATCAAAAAATGGCTATTAATATTACATTTAAACAATAGGACGTTAAGAGTTAATCAAAGGATTTATCAAAAAATGGCTATTAATATTACATTTAAACAATAGGACGTTAAGAGTTAATCAAAGGATTTATCAAAAAATGGCTAAAAATGGCCTTTTCATTTAAAGTTACCTGTTATTTTCCTTAAATCAAAGACTTCTAAATATGTTTAATATTACATTTAAACAAAGGCTATCATTTGAGGTAGATTAGGAAAATGAATGTGACTTCCGGCCGGGTGGAATGAGGGGGTATAGAACGTTAAGAGTTTTAACGTATCTTATCCCTTGATGTTGTAAATTCTAAGTAATTTAATCAATGATAAATTAAGAAACTTACTTGTTAATGTACACAATCCGCATCATCATCATCATCATCATCATCATCATCATCTCGGGCTGACAGCATAGATTCCCATGTCGCCCTCACTCGCCACTCGTCCCTATCGGTTATTGCTGCTGACACGTTCTCCCCACGTCATCCAGTGTCCGTCTTTGTTGGTTGGCACACTCTGATGTGTCCATGTGTAGGTGTTCACTTATGAGTTCGTCCTTACTTCTCTAGCAGTATCCAGCAAGTCATGTTTGTCTTACTTGGATGGTTTGTGAGATAGGAGGTAAGTGGCCGTACAGCTGCTTTTTGTGTTGTGCTACTTATGGTAGAGATATGACCCGTCTGATATATAAAAAAAACCAAAACATTAAATTTGATAAAATTCAAAAAATAAATAAATATCTGGAAATCGGAATTGAAAGAAATTGTGGTATTTAAATACAACCACTATTCCAGTAGTAGTTGGAGCACTCGGAATAATTAAGGAGGATACTGATACACATATTAAAGTTCTAATGAAACCAACTTTATTTGAAAAGAATAAGATCATGCTAATGTGCATTGCTCACACAGAACAACTCTCCCAATTCAATATAATTTACATCTATCTTCATAGTAATAAAAATAAATTGTTAAAATGAAAGCTGGAAAAATACATAGACCATGCCGGAGAGCTGAAAAAGCTGCGAAAAACAAAAACGACTGTGATACCAATCATTGTTGGGACACTTGGAACAGCCCCGAGAACTTAGTTTGAGTTTGTTTTGTTTAACGGCATATAAACCTCTGTGGGACATTTAATGCCAAAACTTAGAAAAGAGAATCAATGAACAATAGATTAGAGGAAGAATTAAAACCATCCGGACCACAGCACTTCTAAAATCGACTAAGGTACTGGATATCTGAGCTGTCCCCGCTTGATCACCGAAGTTAAACAGTGATGAATTTGTTCAATACTTAATTGGGTGACCAGTTAAGTAATGGCGGGTACTATAAATGACCCGAGTCCATTGTCTTATCAAAATGACTTGATTCGGCATTAAATGACCCAAAAAGGGGTGAGATGCCCTTAAAGCAAAGCAACGAATTGTTATAGAGAGAGAGAGAGAGAGAGAGAGAGAGAAGAGAGAGAGAGAGAGAGAGAGAGAGAGAGAGAGAGAGAGAGAGAGTATGTATATGTGGGTACACCAATATTGTAAAAGCATAAAAAATAAAAACAATTTTTATAAAAAAAAGGAAGAAAATATAGGTTAACACTTTTTCTCCTTCACAATTTTGGTTTTGAATCCCATCACATAAACCCTTGATACCGTTCACACACACACACACACACACCACACACACACACTATATATATATATATATTATATATATATATATATATGTGTGTGTGTGTGTGTGTGTGTGTGTTTTCTCAGATGACTTACCAGGCCAGCCCTGGAGAGACATACTCTTCCATATAAACTACATGTTGGAACTTCTCCACTTGAATGTTGCTGGGCTGAAAAGTATCCTTTCTAATGGCCTGCTTCAGTTTTTGGTGTTTAATTCGGCTGGACTCAAATTCTTCCACATATATATATATATATATATATATATATATATATATATATATATATATATATATTGGGAGAATATGTGCTTAATTGAAGTCGAACCTAATTTTTGAAAGTTAATTCATTAATAATTAATTAGGCGGGATTGCCTATTTAAATGTAAGACTAAACAAATCGAGAAAAATCAATCTCTGTATGTACATTTCGGCCCATTAGGCCTAATCAGCAGACATACAGAGATTGATTTTTCTCGATTTGTTTAGCCTTACATTTAAATAGGTAATCCCGCCTAATTAATTATTAATGAATTAACTTTCAAAAATTAGGTTCGACTTCAATTAAGCACATATTCTCCCAAATATCTTGTCGGCTGAAAATAGCCATATCACAAATATTATTATATATATATATATATATATATATATATATATATTTCATTCCATCTTTTCTTACACATATATATATATATATAATATATATATATAAAAAGATGAAGAACAATTCACGACGAATTAACAGAACCTTTTATTGCCTGGATCAAACTTAACCAGAATAAATACAAGTATTACAATGAGTAATAATAAGAAATGTTTATACAGAGTTTTATGGAGGAAAGTCTTAATTGGAAAGGAAGAGTCTTTAGTGAATTGTAGAGTCCTGTTGTATGTGTAGGTGATAGAGAATGAAAATGGTCAATTAACATGCTAAGCATGCTATCCTGTGCCATACAACACAAGGTTGTTGGGGCTCCAAAGGTCTCCTGTCCGTGGCGTATAGGTAGAGTCCTGTGTGTGTGTGTGTGTGTATGTGTGTGTGTGTTGTGTTGAGAGAGAGAGAGAGAGAGAGAGAGAGATTTAAACCCATGATACCGTTCACAACACCACTATATAATTATATATATATGGAGAGAAGAGAGAAGAGACGGAGAGAGAGAAAGAGAGAAGAAGAGAGAGGAGACGAAACCCATGATACCGTTCACCACACACTATATATTATATATATATAATATAATATATGAGAGGAGAGAGAGAGATGAGAGAGAGAGAAGAGAGAGAGATGAAGAGCGAGAAAGAGAATAAACCATGATACCGTTCACACACACACTATATATATATATATATATATATGACGAGGAGAGAGAGAGAGAGAAGAGAGAAGAGAGAGAGAGAGAGAGAGAGAGACGAGAGAGAGGAGAGACCCATGATTACCGTTCACACACACACTATATATATATATATATATATATACTATATATGAGAGAAGAGAGAGGAGAGAGAGAGAGAGAGAGAGAACCCACCATGTACCGTTCACACACACACTATATATATATATATATATATATGAGAGAGAGAGAGAGAGAGAGAGAGAGAGTGATTAGAGAGAGAGAGAGAGACAGAGACAGAGACAGAGACAGAGACAGAGACTGTATGGTGATGTGACTATAACAACGCCGTCAAAACATTAAAAAATAAACAAAACACAATTTTAGAACAAAAAAAAAAAAAAAGAAAGAAACAAATCATAAAAAAGGTTAACCCTTATTCTCCTTCCGTCATGCCTTGCAACCGGAAGTGGTATTTTTAAAGTAACATTATGATGACATCAATAATAGGATAATGCAGAAGGAGATGAGGGAGAAATTGCTAATGCTGAAGGATGATGGGCTTGAAGAGTCAACCGGATGTTGGAGAGTATGGACCCGTATTCAACACAAACTTTCAATAGACTCTGTGGCAGTCCATTCCTAAGTACGAGTCATCCGTAAGTCGGACGCTTTTTAACCCAGGGGCTTACTGTAATAACATTTGTGACATATCTGTGACACTGGCGGTGAGTACCCAACGTTTTTATAACCAATTATTGTAGTGATACAAAATATTCGTTTTCTGCTTCTTTCTCCCCTTGATGGTTTCTGGGTATTTACTGTCACCCAATGCTGCTACAAACGAATTATCAAATATTGTAAACCAGAGTTGTGCATAGAATCATTAGTTCGTTATTAGAAAGTTTGGTATGAAATTACTTGGCGGCGTCCAACAAAGGTTTAGCCAATAATTTGGTCACCTGAGACCTCAAATCCTCAACTACAAGGAGTTGAATCAAACGTTTGTGCAATATTTTAGGTAACGTGGATATACGATTCCTTTCAACTACAAAGGGTGACATCAAAAAGTTGGCTGACAATATTTTGGAACGTCATATACAATCCCTTCAACTACAAGACGTGAATCAAAAGTTGATGCAAATATTTTGGTTAACGTGACTATACGATCCTTCAACTACAAAGCGGCGAATCAAACAAAGTTATGTACAATTATTTTTGGCTAACGTGATATTCACAATCCATCAACTACAAGGGTGAATCAAAAGTTTGTTGCCATATTTTTGGGTTAACCTGAACTACGATCCCTCCAACACTACAAGGAGTAATCAAAGAGTATGTGCAATATTTGGTCACGTGAAGCTCAATCCTCAACTACAATGGGTGAACACAAAAGTGTTGCAATATTTTGGTAACCGTGCCAATACGATCCTCAACTACAAGGTGGTGGTGAATCAAAACGTTGTGCAATATTCTTCGGGTAACGTGAATATACGATTCCATCACACTACAAGCGGGTGAATCAAAAGTTGTGCAATAATTTTGGTAACGTATATACGATCCTCAACTACAAGGGTGAATTCAAAAAGTTGGTGCAATATTTGCGGTAACGTGAATTATATTACGATCCCTCAACTCACAAGGCGTTGAATGCACAAGCTGGTTGCAATATTTTCGGTGGTACGTGATATACGCATCCTCAACTACCAAGGCGTGAATCAAAAGTTGTACAATATTTTTGGCATACACGTGATATACGATACCTTCAACTACCAAGGGTGACATCACAAAGTTGTGCAATACTTTTTTGGATAACGTGATATACGATCCTCAACTACCAAGGGTGAATCAAAAAGTTGTTACAATTGTTTTCCGTAACGTGCAGGCACCAATTCAAAATCTCCAGGTGCTTTTTGCTGTAAGTCGCTGAGTTAATTGAACCTTCACTCGGACTGTGAGATGCCGAATTCGCCTGATATTATCCGAATGTTAAAACTCACCAGAATTTGCCTTTATGGCTTGGAGCAAGGCCACGGAAATCACGCAATTTTTTATGGCCTACCTGACCTTTGCCTAATCGTTGACGGTTCTTGCAAAACTCGAACAAAAATTTTCCTTGAACCAAATCATTCTCTCTATACCCGTAATTCTCAACCTGCTAATTAACACACCTCGCTAAATACTCACCTCAGCCATCTGGTAGCGGCAGGCAACCTTGGTGTTATAGGTATTTTTATACTAGTGACAGATACAATATGGCTTTAAGGGCTATTCAATAAATCACGCACGCGGAATGATCTAGCTCAATGCACAATCTATGTGCAGTGTGTAAGATCTAACAGCTCAAAAACCAGACTATCAACCTGATTCGTCGCTTTATCATTCTCTGCTTCTCTAGCTTATCTCGTATTTGCAGTATTTTCTAACTTTCTAAAATGTTTACATGGTTTCTTTCAAATAGTTAGTCTTTTCTAAGTCAACTTTACTTATTCAGGATTTCCACAAATAACTAAATCTGTTATCGTCTACTGGGACGGGAGAAAGGGGAGGAGGAGGAGGCAGGAGGCAGGAGGAGGCGAGGAGGATCTCTCAAAGTTTTTTTTTTTTTACTAATTGAGAAGAGAGCTCTTGTGGGTTATTTCGGAATTCAGGAGCTTTCCTTCTCTAGACTGGGTTTGCCATCTCCTCTCCCAAAAAGAGAGAGATCCACGCCAGACCTATCGCGGTAAAGCGGAAACCTACTTGAGTGCGTAAATGATGATTGAAAATTTGGGCATTTACGACTAATGGTTCGGAAGGTCTTGGCCAACTCTGAGGCCGGAAGCGAATTTCATCACGCCTAACCATATGGCCGTAAAGCGAAACCCTACCGTAGTCGTAAATGATATGAGAATTGCGCCCACCTTTTACGACTATAGTTCAGGGAGTCTTGGCAATCTCTCGAGGCTAGAAGCGTAATCCACGCCTAACCATAATGCCGTAAACCAAACACTACCGATAGTCGTCAAAATAGATGATTGAAAAATTGTCAATTTTATAGACTATGGTTCGGGAATCTTAACCAACTCTGATGCCGAAGTGAATCCAACGCCTAACCATACTGCGTAAAAGCGAAACCCTGACCGTAGTCGTAAAATGATAGATTTAGAAAATCTTGCTTATTTACGGACTATGGGTTGCGGGAGGTCGTAGGGCACTCTGCGATGCCGAATGGCGGAATTCAACCGCCTAGACCATGGAAGTGCCGTAGAACCGAACCCCTACGCTGGTAGCGTAACAATGATGGATTGAAAAATTTGCATTTTACAGACTATGGTTCGCGGAGGTCTAGGCCAACTGCTGATACGAACGAATTCCACGCCTGAAAGTATGCCGTAAAACAAAACCGCTACCGGTCGTGAAAATGATAATTAAAAATTTGCCATTTTACAACTATTGTCGGGAGGTCTTGGCCAACTCACTGATGGCTGGAAGCGAATTCCAATTCCAACGCCGAACCATAATGCCGTGAAGCCAAACCCCTACCTAGTGCGTAATGTTGATTAAAATTTGCCATTATTACGACTTGGTTCGGAAGGTCTTGGCCAACTTGGAGGCGCAGAAGCGAATTTCACGCCCTAAACCATATACCGTAAAGCGAAACCCTACCCGAGTCGTAAATGATGAATGAACATTTGCCATTTTACGACTATAGTTGCGGGAGGTCTTGGCCAACTCATGAGGCTGAAGCGTAATCCACGCCTAACCATATGCCGTAACCCAAAACCTACCGTCAGTCGTAAAAACTGAATGATGAAAAAATTTGCCATTTTACGACTATGGTTTCGGCCGAAGCTTAAACCACTCTGATGCCGAAGCGAATTCCAACGCCTAACCATATATGCCGTAAACCAAACCCTCCGTAGTCGTAAATGATAATTGAAAATTTGCCATTTTTAAAGCTGAGTTTAACAGGTTGAATTCAGAGTTTTCCCTTGTTCCTAAAACCGGTTGGGCATCCAAGGTTATAAAGACGCAACTCTCTGCTTCTAATTTAACCCATAGCTAGGACAAAGCGCTATGTTATAAATTATATATGTATATATATATATAATATTATATATATATATATATATATAAATGTGTGAAATAATAAAATGGAAATTAATCCGACAGTATGAATAAGATATAAATGAAAAAAACAACGATGTTACTAACTGAGAATAGGCTCATTGCAGAAAGAAACGTTTGGCAAGCACTTCTCTTCTGATGAGCCTTTTTCCATTGTAAACATTGTTTGTTTTTCATTATATCTTATTCATATATAATTATATATTATTGGCAAGGATATGTGCTTAATTGAGTCGTACCTAATTTTGAAAATTAATTCAGTTAATAATTAATGAATGTTTTTTAAGCGGGCATATATGTTCAAAATATGTAAGGGCTAAAGCGAACGCGAGAAAAGCCATATAAAAATAACACATTTGTTTGTTTACTGTAACTCATATAAGTATAATATATATATATAATATAATATATATAAGTGTAAACACGGTTTGTTAGAATTGGCTTTTGCGCGATAATTTTTGGGCAGAATAAGTGCTTAATTGGAGTGTAACCTATTTTTTGAAAATTAATGTAATTAATAATGAATTAGAGGCGGAATACTATTATATGTATGGCTAAAACAAAAATCGAGAAAAAATCAATCTCCTGTATGTACATTTCGGGCCTATTAGGCGCTCATCGGCAGAGCTATATGATCGGAAAACCTGCCCTGTGCGATGANACACGCACACACAATGTGTGTCTAAAGATATCGAGATTTTTTGTACTTTTTGACACCGTTGTATTCTGAAAAAAAAAAAAAAAAAAAAATTCATCTATTTCTTAATTTCATCTTGGTAAATACAGCTTTAAACTTGTTACTTTTTGACATACCTTTTTTTCTGAAAAAAAATAATGAATGGAACGTTATTTTTTCAGAATACAAGGTTGTGTCAAAAGTACAAATATCTCGATACTTTGTGTGTGTGTGTGTGTGTGTGTGAATTGATAACATTTATCTTTTGCAGCGAGGAAAAACATTATTTCAAGTTTTTAACATTTGTATATAGGGCCGTGTTAGCTCAGTCGGTAGAGCGTTCGGCTAGAAACCATAAAGGTTCATAGTTCGATACCAGTCCTCGCCAACTCAGCGTATGAGTAGGCACAGGGATCTGTACGGTAAAGTAAGGAGCTGATGGTAGATGTTGGGCGCCCCACCTCAGGCGCAAAAAAAACAACAATCTCCCTCGTCTAGCGCTAGTGAAAAGGGTATAGACGCCCTCGCTGATTGGCTGATACCGACATTAGGCCATCCCGACGACTTTACTTTTATAGTAATTACTGGATTGTTGGGGGTGATTATTAGAATCTGTGAACGCTAAAAAAGAATAGATTATTTCCTGAGAAACAAACACGATATCTACCCTTGCTTAAATATCCGCAATTTTCTCTTGGATAATAATGAACATCCTAAGTAATGCTGCTTACAAGTAGAGATTACAAATTCTAGTGGAAACATTCAATATAGCCAAGCAGCCCACCATTGCTACGATGCAAGAGCGGGAATTTTAAAATGCCAGTCACAAAGCATTGACTGTTCCTTATATATATTATATATATATATATATATATATATATATATATATATATATATATATATATATGTGTGTGTGTGTGTGTGTGTGTGTGTGTGTGTGTGTGTAAATACGGTGAGGAAATTAATCCGACAATATGAGAAGAAAATATTTTAAAAATATAACAAACACAGGATGTTATGATCAAGGGAAACAATTTTATGTGTCAATACTTAAGCATTTCGGTATATTGTACCATTTTCAGGACACTGTTCAGTGTCCTGAAGATGGTACAATATACCGAAATGCTTAAGTATTGACACATAAAATTGTTTCCCTTGATCATAACATCCTGTGTTTGTTATGTTTTTAAATATTTTCTTCTCATATATATATGTAAGTGTGTGTGTGTGTGTGTGTGTGTGTGTGTGTGTGTGTGTGTGAATAAAAAGGCCTTAAATACCATGGGTATCGTGATTATGGACCATTTCCACTCGTGAGTATTTGAGACCCATCGAGCTTCGTCAGACCACGTTTTTATTTTATTCAGACAAAAAACGTGGTCTGACGAAGCTCGGTGGGCCTCAGATACCCACGAGTGGAAATGGTCCATAATCACGATACCCCTGGTATTTAAGGCCTTTTTATTCACAAATAAATTTGCTCTGTTTATAAAAATTAAGCATTGAGCTCTCTTACGGAACCTGAACTCTACAACAAACTACTGTTGAGAATAGGACCAGCCTAGAATATATATATATATATATATATATATATATATATATATATATATATATAAACTCATTGATACATCTTATTCACAAACAGAGGAGTGCCTCAGTGGCATAGTAGATAACGCTTACTGTGACATCGTAGTAAGCGCATCCGAACTCCAGTCACGCTATTGCGTTCAGTTTCAGACTAATACCATTGGGAAAGGTGTAAAACCCTCATTCCTCCAGCTATGGGTTATGTAATACCAGTACTGTTCTTCTACACGGATAGATTCAGAATAAGTAACTCTCGGTTATACTTCTTATAATAATAATAATAATAATAATAATAATAATAATAATAATAATAATAATAATATCTTTTTAGTTAGTATATTAGGTTTGAGACCTGTCAGCTGTTCCTTATAAACATTCATCTTAATTCCACAGAATATTTATAATCTTTCCACAGATTATCTAACATTGCTTTAAAGGAGTTTAGAGATGGGGCATTCACTATTGATGATGGTAGTTTATTCCATGTATTCACCACTCTTTTACTAAAATAATTTTGTCTTGCATTGGCTTTACAAATGTTTTTAAAGAGTTTTAATTTATAACCCCATGTATTGATATTTTGAGCAATGTTTAGTAGATCAAAGTTCGTTGAATAAAATCCATGTGTATATTTGTAGACTTCAATCATATCCCCTCTTGTACGTCGATAAACCAAACTTGGTAAGTCAATGTTCCTAAGTCTTTCTTCATACGAAAGGTTTTTTTTAAAAATCATTCATTACTTGAGTAGCTCTCCTTTGAACTCCCTCAATGATTTTTATGTCCTTGATTAGTCTTGGACTCCAAACCACATTAGCAAATTCCAAATGAGGTTTTACCAATGCAATGTATAAATCTTTCAGCATTTCTTTATCCATGTATTCATATGACCTCCTTATTAATCCTAATATCTTGATGTTACAGGTCAAATTCAGCCAGTTTCTCACTTATTTCTAATATTTTCAAAAATATCCCAATTAAAATATATACAAGCTGTGTCAAAAAAGTATTGAGAATTTTTGTACTTCTTGACACCTTGTATTCTACATTTCTATCTTGGTAAATACAGCTTTAAACTCGATAACCTTTTAGACACCATATATATATATATATATATATATATATATATATATATATATATATATATATATATATTATATACCAAACTTTTTGGTAAACCCACGGTGAGAAAAACCCGGCAAATCGTTTGGTTGTAAAAATATACTACCAAACATCTCCTGGGAGAAAAAACATTTTTGAAAAAAGAAAATACCATATATATATATATATATTATATATATATATATATATAATATATTAGGGTACCTGAAATTTTGTGTCCGCTTTACTTTAACCAAACTAAAACACCAGATTAAGTCAAGACAGCTGTTTACAAGGTCAATCAGATGCAGATAATCAGTTAAACTTCACATTTAGTTAAATATACTGCTGTTGATAGTTTAAAAACATCTATAGCCCATGGAAGACAAAAGTTTTCAGAGTGAATCATATGCGTCATTGCATGTTGTATGAATTCCACAAGGTAACAATCCAACAACTGCAGTGAAAAACATAACCACTGTCTATCCAGAAGGTGTGAGTGTTAGAAACTGCCTAGATGGTTTTTGAAATTTAAAGGAGGCAATTTCGACTTTACTGATGAGTCTCGATCGGGGAGACCAGTCTTTTGGATGATGAATTTTTTTGAAAGCTGCAGTGGAAGAAGATCCTCGACAAACAATCAGAACATTGTCCCAAAGACTTGACGCACCTTGGTCTACTGTTCAGGAGCATCTGAAAAATATTGGAAAGGTGTATAGAGAGGGTAGGTGGGTTCCTCATGAACTCTCTCTAGCCAACAAAGCAATGCGGGCAACAATCTGCAATAGTCTCCTTTTAACGCTAGACCCCATTCTGCCAAACAAACTCAAGAAAAAAATAAAGTCCTTGGTTGGGAAGTTCTTCCTCGCCCTCCATACTCGCCAGACCTTGCTTCATCAGATTTTCACTTATTCCATTCTTTAGAGCATTTCATTTGTGGAAAAAGATTCATAAATGTTCACGAAGTTGAAGCGGAGTTGAATTTCTTTATTTCTTCCAAAGAGGTTAATTTTTTTGAAAGAGGAATTAAAAAGCTCCCAAGTAGATGGACAAAGGTTATATCTAATGATGGTGACTATTTTGTTGAGCAATAAAGATTCATCAGTAATATTTCTCTCTATTATTATTCCTAACAAAAATCGGGACAGAACTTTTCTGGTACACCTAATATATATATATAAATATATATATATATATATATATATATATATATATATATATATATATATATATAACGATAGATAATGGAAATATTCCTATTATCTTGTCACTTGGTCTGTCAACCATATCATATATATGTTATAGTCATCCACTGTTTCGCAGTATCACGGCTGGTCAGTGATGCATACATCATAATTATCATTGAGACATGCTGACAGTACGTATTCCATCCTTTCTTATCGGTAATTGCTCAAGTCCTCTAAACGTCATCCAGTGTCTTTACAGAGTTGGTGAATGTAAGCTTTTGCTGGTCGACCAACACTGGTTTGTCTCAGTGTGGGAGCCCATCGAAGAACATTGCTTATAAGTTCGTCCTTACTTCTTCAGCAATTCCCAGCATGTCCTGTTGGTTTTACTTAGATGGTTTGTTAGATGGGACGTAAGTAGCCGTACAGCTGTTGTTTTGTAGGGTGTTGCTTCTAGTATTTGTTTAAAACACTGCGTAACATCCTTGTGTAGTTCACATCTAGATTTTTCCCCAAACGTTTTGTTCGAGCCCAAGTCATGCAGATATACAGTAATATTGACACAGCATGGATTTGGTTTGGTTTGGTTTAGTTTGTTTTACGGCATATCAACCTCAGTGGGTCATTTAATGCCGATAAAGTTTTGAAATAAATCACTTCTTAATGGGTAATCAATTTTGTTTATAAACTCATGTTTTCTATTTAACCCATAGATGGGACCCTAACAGGTACTACCACTCCCTACACAGAGCATGGAGGAATTCCTGTTTTACTTTATCAAAGAGATCAGATCTCCATATGGTCGATAAAAAATGCACTCGCGTGTTCTTGGGCGTGTTATACACGAAGAAGATTTGGTTCCACCTTAATTCTCAAGAATTACCATTTCCAAACATTTAATTCCTTCAGACTGCAATTAATCTTCTGGTTTACATTTGAGGAACATTGTGGCTTTTGTCCTGGACTGTAAGCCTCATAGGGGAATAGTATCTTCAAGAATAATATCAGGTCCTCTAGCAGATCACGGTAAAGTGGCAATAGGTTTATGCTGATCAGATGTTCCAACTTTACCGGCCAAAATGTTTTTCAAATATTCTACAAGGCTATAACAATAACATGAACTCATGTAGTTAGCTGTAATTAATCAATATCTCGGTTAATTCAGTGGATTTAACCCTGAAGATCTTATGTGAACTCGAGTAGGTTATTTCTGCACACACAACACACACACACACACACACACACACACATTATATATATATATATATATATATATATAAAAGAAAATTATGTATGTCTGTATGTTTGTCTCCTGACAATTACCTAAGGGCGAAACTAGTTGAGAATAATTATTAAAAAATTACCATTTGTTTTATCCTTTTTTTAAATCTCCCTACTCTTTATCCCTCTCTCTCTCTCTTATATATATATATATATAATATTATATATATATATATATAAGTAGTAGGAAATGGACGAGGCTGTTTTGCATTTCACATATTGCTAATACCCTTGAAAAATGTATGAATCCACCTACTCTCCCTCTAGTTGTCGGCAAATAGGACAGACTGTGCTCTTAGGCAACCAATATAGGAGAAGGAAAACTCTGGATTCAAACCTGTTAAACCCCGCTTAAGAAATTGACTGTGTCAAACCCTGTTCGTACGGAGGGGTTGGTAAATAAGTATATATATTTTTTCAGGATCCGTCAATATTGTGGTAGTATTTCTGGATGGCTAATATCGCTCCTGTAGAGAACAGTGTATGGAGTGGTTCAGAAATTCAATTCTTGGATTAAAAAAAAATCTGATTTTGTTGTCTTTACTTCTTGCATTGTCCTATGTCCTCCAGGTTTCGGTTTCATTTTCCTATCACCCCTTCCCTCTTTATTCTTTCGCAAAGAGCGTGGTACTAGTCGTTACAGTAATTTCCTATCAGTTCCCAGCTGTCTGGGTCAAGTTCTGTAGGTTTCAGCTAGTGATTGCACAATTCCTTGAACCGTTGAAGTGCTGTTTGGCCTGTTGGACAGTGTCCAGTGACCAGCTTGCTGAACATGGCCTTTTTTGGTATGTGACCATCCTTCATCCTTCATACAAGTCCTAACCATCCCAGTCAAAGCTGATGGTGGAGAACTAGGGATTTTGATTTTTAAATTTTGGGAAAAAAGTGCGGCTTATACTCGAAGATTTACGGTAGTATCGAATGCCATCATTGGTCCATGATTATATTGAATGCTTCAGTTTTGCTACTTGGTCCTATTCTTGCTTAGGGCTCTCGGGCTTTGCCAGACTGATGAGTACGCCCTGCCCCTGAGGATTTAAAGAAATGCACCCCGGATCGAATCTATCTCCTTAGACCACTTCTTAAGTAGCATCTTCGTGAAGCCACAATGTACGCTTATCAAACCCAGTTCACACGAATAAAGACTTAACAGTGGATCTCGTTTCGTATGTGACCGTAATTTGCTTGAGATTTTAGCGGGGTTAACGGAAACACGTGGTTAGGTTGAAATTCTTTTTTGGTCTTTGAATATTCGTCGTTCTTTTGAGGGTTCTTTACGATGCACTTTCTCACGGCCTTGTCTTGCGACTGACAAAAAGAAGGAGAGAGAGAGAGAGAGAGAGAAGAGAGAGAGAGAGAGAGAGAGAGAGAGAGAGAGAGAGAGAGAGAACCTTCGATATGAATAGAATGGGACAAGAAGAATACAGTGTGATAGAATGATAGATAGACAGCCAGCCAGAAGAGAGAGAGAGAGAGAGAGAGAGAGAGAGAGAGAGAGAGAGAGAGAGAGAGAGAGAGAGAGAGAGATCAGAGAGAAAAAATGTTACCAGAATGCAGCTGCCCAAAGAAAAATACCAATTTATCTGTCTCACTCTGTCTATATCTGTCTATCCATCTATCTATCTCAGTCTGTTCACGTCTATCTATCTATCTTCATTATCCATCTATGTGCAGAATAATATTTCTATATGTATATATACATGTAAATAGAAAGATTGAAATATATGTATTGGCGTAAATATATAAACACACACAGATATATAGAGAATTGCTTGCACAAATTTGCGTAGGTATACATAGAAACCTTTGTGTGTTTATAGATGCTCATATATATGCATGCATATTTTGTTTGTACACACATGTGTGTATGAGGATTTGGGAACACATGCATTGATATATTGCACACATATATTATATACAGATACAGACACTAACGAATACTCAGACGCACACACACACGCACACACACGCACACACACAATATTATATATATATATAAGAGAGAGAGAGAGAGAGAGAGAGAGAGAGAGAAGAGAGAGAGAGAGAGAGAGAGAGAGAGAGAGAGAGAGAGGAATAAATAAGAATGTTCTGTTTTCCCTCAACGACAG
This sequence comes from Doryteuthis pealeii, assembly GCA_023376005.1. Lineage (NCBI taxonomy): Eukaryota > Metazoa > Mollusca > Cephalopoda > Myopsida > Loliginidae > Doryteuthis > Doryteuthis pealeii. The sequence goes on from CM042147.1 coordinate 85,917,964, forward strand.
AGTGACATTAATATCGGGTTTTAGGTCAGCTATTTTTAAAGGTTTTTTTTCACTCTCTCTCTCTCTCTCTCTCTCTCTCTCTCTCTCTCTCTCTCTGTTCGTTATTGCATTTCGGGTCCCACATTTATTTATTTATTTATTTATTTTGGTAAAGGGAATCGTTGTGCGCTGGCAGCTGACGTAATTGTCGTGTGATTGGTCACGTGACCAGACCTGACATCAGTTCAATTCTGCTTGTTGGCTATTGGGTTATGTTAATTAATTCATTTGTGTACGTTAGTTTTAACTTTATTATCGTTATTTTTTTTCTCTCTTCGAAAAAGAAAAAGAAAAAGAAAAAGAAAAAACCCCGATAAAGCTAACATAGACAAATCAATGAATTAACATTAGTTGTGCTAATATGGTGCGCGTGCACACACATACACATACAGAAAGACACGCATAAACAGAGGATCGGATTAAAGCCACCCGATGCGTTAAGTACAGCCCAACAAGTGTGACCCCCCACCCCCAAATTCCACTCCGATATTAACTAGACTTAGAGTTACTGCTTTTAATTCATTAACACGGTGGAGTTGTATAGTTTAACTCTTAACATCCTGTTGAGAATTTTCTAAATCCAGAGCCCAATTCATATAAGGATTTATCAAAAAATGGCTATTAATATTACATTTAAACAATAGGACGTTAAGAGTTAATCAAAGGATTTATCAAAAAATGGCTAAAAATGGCCTTTTCATTTTTAAAGTTACCTGTTATTTTCCTTAAATCAAAGACTTCTAATATGTTTAATATACATTTAAACAAAGGCTATTGTTTGGGGTGGATTAGGAAATGAATGTACTTCTGGCCGGGGTGGAATGAGGGTATAGGACGTTAAGAGTTAATCAAGGATTTATCAAAAAAATGGCTAAAAATGGCCTTTTCATTTAAAGTTACCTGTTATTTTCCTTAAATCAAAGA
>CM042147.1:85921426-85953926 GCA_023376005.1 Doryteuthis pealeii
CGTGATATACGATCCTCAACTACAAGGGTGAATCAAAAGTTGTGCAATATTTTGGTAACGTGATATACGATCCTCAACTACAAGGGTGAGTCAAAAGTTGTACAATGTTTTGGTAACGTGAGGCACAATTCAAAATCTCCAGGTGCTTTTGCTGAAGTCGTGAAGTTAATGAACCTCACTCGACTGTGAGATGCCGAATTCGCCTGATATTATCCGAATGTAAACTCACCGGATTTGCCTTTATGGCTTGGAGCAAGGCCACGGAATCCACGATTTTATGCCTACCTGACCTTGCCTAATCGTCGAGGTTCTTGCAAAACGAACAAAATTTCTTGAACCATCTTATTACTATACCGTAATCAACTGCGCCTTCACCTTTCGCACAACTGTTGATTGTATCTGCGACGTTATAGCCCAGTTGGAACCAGATTAGACTACGTTGCACTGCGTGGCTTTCAAATCACACAACGAATGAAGCAATGCACAATATGTCAGCGCACCAACTACTATTGTCTCTTCTCTTCTAGCTTATGCTCTATTTGGTTTCTACCTTTCTTCTGTTTAATGTTGAAAAGATTTCAGTCAACTTTAATTCAGGATTTCCACAAGAGGAGGGAGAAAGGAGAGAAGGAGGAGGAGGAGGATCATTCAAAGTTTTTTTTTTTACTAATGAGAAGAGAGCTCCTTTGGTTCGAATTCAGAGCTTTCCTTCTCCTAGACTGGTTGCCATACCAAGGTTAAAGATCACAGTCTGCCCTTGTTGTGATGGCATTCACCCTTGGTCGATTGAGCTGGCTCCTTCCAACAAATTCACTCTATCCCGAATGAACGAGATAGTGAATTCATGAAAAGAGTAACAAGAGAATAGAAAATTCACAAGCAGTTCCCAAATCCTGCATGTATATCCCAGTCAGGAGAAAGAGATGCCCTTGTTTGCCACAGATTTTCCACAGACGCAGTGGCAAGTACGCCAAAAGTCATTGATTCCTGACCATAATGAAGACACCCTTTGGATTTTTACCAGAGCCCCTTTAGCCAGGTTGTGGCCTCAATGCCACTGGATAACAGACCAATTCGCCTTGGGAGGCCCTACCAGAATCTTGAATTATGGGCAGCATAGCTCTGACCAGTGAAACAATACATAAAGGAATCAACGCACCAAATACCCTGCTAATACCAACCATGGCTTAAACTACTTTGGTCAGGTAATGCGCTACAAACTAGTATGCACCAAAATATTGGAAAAGTTTTGACTCGCCCTTATCATCATCATCGTGCCAGCCATCCATGAAAATCTCTCGATAAACGTCCCTATCATTCATTGTCTCTGGTAGGTCCTCTGCGCAGCATCCAATATCCGTACAGAGCGGGTCAATGTAGGTCTTTGCCGGACGGCCTGCACTGGCGTTCCCATGTGCTGGCATCCACAGGAGAAGGTCACTTATGAGTTCGTCCTTGCTTCTCCAGTATGTCCGGCATGTCTTGTTCGTCTCACTTTGATAGTTTGTGTGATAGGGGGCAAGTAGCCATACAACTGCTTTCTTGTGGGGTGTTCTTTCTACGATTTGTTTAAGATCACACGTAGCATTCTTGTGCAGCTAATTTCGGAGATATGGAGTAACCTACAACATATTCCAGTCATGTCAACCCTTATTGGGTTATTTTATACCGAAGACATTTTGTTTTATTCATTCTTGTTGGGTATTCAATTCATTTAAAAAAAATTTAACCCGTAGATGGGACAAACAGGTAATACCACTCGCTTCGGTAAAAATATATTTTCTATTAAAAAATCTGAGGCGGGCCATTCAGAAAACACCGTGGGCCTCATGTGGCCCGCAGGTTGTGCACAGGCTGCATTTTTTCCACGACTGCTTTAGATCAAGAGTGTGTCAAAAAGTAAAATACTTTTGATACACGCTACTAATTTTGGACAGCCCTGTCGATTGGGACTTTAGAATACACCAACTGCACCTCTGCATAGGGGTAAGACTACCCCCACCCCAATGGGCCCCCTGTTGGCTGTGGTGGCTATCCGTGATGCTTAAGGATGGAACCCTGGTGACTGAGCAGTCCATGACATGCAACACTCCAAATTAGCTCTTACTTAGGCCAGACGGGCGGTCGGAGAGACCCCCTCCAATCAATCGTCTGGACACGTCAAGCCCTAGCACCTTTATGATTGTCCCAATTCTATTGCCCTTATGGCAAGCCCCAACATTTTTATCATATCTAGAAGGCGGTGACCGAGGGCCTTAATGACCTGTGTATGACGTTAAACTATCTAATGGTGAAGTTCCAAAACTGGGGAATGTGGATTGCTCCTTCATCACCATTAATCCCAGGTCCACTCTGACCTGAAGTGGTAATACCTGTTAGGGCCTAATCTATGGATTAAATAGAAAAATGGGTTTTAAAAATGTGTTTAAGAAATTGAGTTAAAAAAATTGAGTACCCATTAAGAATGAATACAACAAAAATGTCTTCGACATAAAATGACACCTAAAGGGTTGACATGCCGTAAACCTAACCAACCAACCAATTTTGAAAGTCGAGGCAGCTGATTTGTTCGGCTTGGAATTTTAAACTGTGTTTCCCCACAAACACCCACTCATTTGATGGGGGTGTGGATTTGTCGGTGCATTCATCCTTATTCATGTTGTCATATATAAATGCTAAATATATACATTGCGTCACACCTTGTTTTAATGTTTTTCACCCGCTTATCCACAAAAACAAACTTCTATCAAAGAAATATATTTTGATCCGAGGAAGAAGCCTAGGAAGAAATCAGACTACATTGTATAACGTTGATCATTCTCAAATAAAATATTAATTTCATTGCTCTCAACATCAAAAGATCTACCCAGAAAGAGAATAATATATATATATATATATATATATATATATATATATATATATATATATAATAATGGTAATATATGTAATGGTAAGAGGCTTGCGTGTCGTTTCGACATACGGGTTTCAAGTCACACACGGGGCGATCTTCGTATCTATAGCTCTGCTGATGAGACCTAATAGGTCGAAATGTACATTCAGAGATTGATTTTTCTCGATATTGTTTAGCCTTACATTTAAGTAGTTAAATCCGCTAATTATCATTAATGAATTAACTTTCAAAAAAAATTAGGTCTGACTTCATTTAAGCACATATTCTCCCCAAATACTGTCGGCTGAAAATAGCTAGATTTGTTTACATATATATATTTATATAATATATATATATATATATATATAATAATCACTGAAAAATTAAAGCAAAAATCATTCTCTAGCTGTAGCTGTGTCAGTACTACTAAATAGCTGCACCACTTGGACTCTAACGAAATGATTAGAGAAAAGGCTAGATGTGAACTGTACGAGGATGCTGCGTGCTGTCTTGAATAAATCCTGGACGCAGCACTTCACAAAATACCAATTGTATGGCCACTTGCCTCCTATCCCACAAACCATCCAAGTAAGATGAACAAGACATGCTGTACACTGCTGGAGAAGCAAGATCGAGTGATGTTATCCCACGGGCATCTGCACATCAGCATGGGTTGACCAGCAAAAGCCTACATTGATCAGCTCTGCACTGGCAATGGATGCTGTGCAAGAGGACCTTCCATGAATGATGAATGACAGGGACAGGTGGCAAGCAATTGTTTTGAATACAATTTATTGTATAAACATTATTGTTCGCGTTGTTACTAATGTAGAGTAGCACTTAAAGAAAAAGAGTAAATATAAAATAGAATACCATTTTATCTTTACATTTGAAACGCTGGAAAATTTTGCACACCCTAAAATATTTTTGGTTTAGTTTCTCGGATTTTACGGCATGAAAACCTTTGTTGGATTATTTTATGCCGAAGACGTTTTGTTCTATTCATGATTGATGGATATTCAATTTTTTTTTAATTGAATTTTTAACACATTTTTAAAACCCATAGATGGACCCTCAAAGGTAGTACCATTTTGGGTCAGAGTGGACCTGAGAGTAATGGTGATGAAGGGGTACTCCACACTCCCCGGAGTTCCAAAATTGGAACTTCACCATTAGATGCAGTTTAACGTCATACCCAGGACACTACTAATGTAGGGTAGCACTTAAAGAGTATAAATATAAACTGGAATACTGTTTTATTTTTCATTTGAAAACGCTGGAAACTTTTGCAGTCCCCTAATATATGTTTGCTTTTTGTGGGATAAAAAAAAACAAACAAAAAAAACATCAAAGCATCGTGGTAAGCGTTCGTTTTTTATCGTCCCCAATTAATAAGGATGAGTGCACCGACAAAGAAACCCCCACTCCCACATTCAGTGTGGTGTTGTTGAGAAATCCAGTTTGGGAGTGAACCCCGAAGTAATTGTAAAATCCCAGGCCAAAAAAAAAACAAAAAAAAAAACATAAAAACAGGTCAGACCCCCACCTTTCAAAATTTCCAACTAAAAAAAAAAAAAAAAAAAAAAAATCAACCTGTAAAAAAAATTTTCGTTTTTTCGGATTATCTCAGGCTGTAGAGCGTTCGGCTAGAAAGCACAAGGCTTGAATTCAAAGTTTTCTTCGCCTAGAGTGGTTGCTATAGTTAAAGAGTCCTGTCTGCCCTAGTATTAACTCATAGACCCTCGTCCAGAAACCACAAGGTCAGCGATACGACCCTCACCAACTCGATGAGTAGCACAGGGATCTGTGCGTAAAGTAAGGAGCTGATGGTAGGTGTGGCGCTCCACCTCAGACGCAAAAATAATCTAGCGCTAGTGAAAAGGGGATAGACTTCCTCGCTGATTGGTTGATACCGACTTTAGACCACCCCGACGACTTTACTTTACTTACAGACCGTAACCACAAAACATTTAATCTGCACATCTCCTTGGAATGACAAGGTTCCAAGCTCGATACGTACTCTCGCAAACTCAGCGCATGAGTAGCACATCTTGGATCTGCGTGGTAAAACGGGCAGCTTAATTTCGGTTGAGCACTTTATTTAGGAGGGATTTAATTGCAAATTCACCGTATTCGGCGTTCAGATAAATCTCACTTTGTTTACAAAGTTTGAGACCTCTAGGTGAAGTTCATTTCCGCTTAGAATGTAGCGATTAAATAGCCTGCTATACTTGGCAGCTGACTGGGGCCGTATAAGTAAGGGTTTGGCGGCCTAAGTTCGTTCGGGTCTCGAGCTAAAAATGGTATAACTGCACTCAGTTTACTCTATTATATATATATATTGTGTGATCATCAGAGTCACCCCATTCTTTATTTGTGACGCCATGCATGTAGTGGTATTATTGTGGACGTCCGTGAGCCACTTTTTTTTTAGATATCCTCCCCATTTATTTTTTGTGGTGTCATGCATGATTATATTCGCCACAGAGCAGGAGTCCTTAATCTTTTCACCTTAACCCAGTCGTGTACACGGCTGTTATCTTAAAAGGACAGGAAAAAAAAACTCCAGCTAAATTCACAAGCATACTCTTTGCATACTTCATTTGGAGAAAAACTGTTCACAGCTATATGCAGTGCCAAACATGGTCAATACTTGGTGGGTGCAGGTGATAAGGTTGGAAAATAGTCCAGATGGAAGCATGTGATTTCATAGAAATCAAGGATGTGGCAAGAAAGAATTTGGGTGCTCTTCCAATATGTGACCTACCGAATGTTTCTAATCAAATATCCGCTCTGTCGTGGGCATTAGAATGCACCGACTGCACCTCTGCAGAGGGGTAAGACTCCCCCAATGGGGCCACCTGTTGGCCGTGGGTGGCGACCCGTGATGCTTAAGGATAGAGCCCAGGTGGATGAGCAGTTCATGACATGCAATACTCTATCTTGGGCTAGACGGTCGGTCGGAGAGGCCCCCTCCGATCAATCGGCTGGTCACGTCAAGCCCTAGCACCTATATGATTTTCCCAACCCTATTGCCCTTATGGCAAGCCCCAACCCTTTGTCATCATATGGGTGCTAGAAAGCGGTGGCTGCGGGTCTACATGTCCTGGGAATGACGTTAAACTCTATCTGATGGTGAGGTTCCAGTTTTGGAGGTTTGGGGAATGTGGAGCACCTCTTCATCCCCATTGCTCCCTGGTCCACTCTGACCCGGAGTGGCAGTACCTGTTAGGGTCCCATCTATGGTTTAAATAGAAAAATGTATTCATAAAAAAATTGTATTATCCATTAAGAATTGATTTATTTCAAAACTTTATCGGCATTAAATGACCCACTGAGGTTGATATGCCGTAAAACAAACCAAACCAAACCAATCAAATATGTGATCTACCGAGTTGTTTACGTTCCAATATGTGATCTAACCATTAACTACCCATTATTTTCCTATCAAACTAACCCTTAACCCTAACCCTAAACCTGTCTTCTTTTTTCCTAGTAGATCACATGCCATGAATAGTAGATCAATAGTAGATCACAAATCTTCTGAACACTGAAGATCAGTAGAGTTCAATTTGCAGTTGTCTTCATAGTCATCAAAATGCAAAGAGAACTTTTGGGTATAAAGAGCCACATGTGGCCCGCGAGCCGTGGGTTACGGTATTCTTACCATAGAACAATGATTAGTTAGATGTTCTCACAGGAAAATACTGTTGTGTTGAATCCAATGCGCTTTCACGCTTCAGTTATGCTAAACCAGACCAAGACTGATAAATATCAATTAAAAACAAACAATGTTTGTCTGAATTGAGGAATTAAAATTATAATTACTCTGACTAGTAATGAGTCATAGCATTGTTAACTGATAGTTATGAGTTCAATCCCTGGGTCGAATAGTGCAAAAAATAATCTACTCTGGGTGAGTGGAAGAGGCGACGGGTGATACCACAGAGACAAATTAATTAGGGAAAATTAACTGAAACGAGATAGCCTTCAGCATTTCTAATGGAATGAGAAGAATTTACCTCAGTAGATTGAATGAAGGGTTTGGTTCAAAATTCTCACGGACAAGGACTGATATGCAAAGGGGGTGGGAGGGTACAACAAACTGAGATAATTCTTCTTTTTTAAAATGGCGCTTGTTTGTTTCGTCCTAAGAGACACATGGCCTAGTGCAGTGGTCCTCAACCGGGGGCCATATGGCTCCTTGGGAACCATATTCAATTTTTTGGTCCAGGCAAGTAAAAAATATATAATTATAGTTATTTACTAAGCTTAGCTTAGATATGGCACAAGGCCAGAAGTATGGGGCTCCCAATGAGAATCGAACTCACTAACAATGGTTTGCGAAGCGAGCTTGCTAACCATTACACCACGTGAGGTGCCCAAAATATATAATTATAAAAATACAATAACATTTTCAAACATGAAATGGCTATGGAGGGCCAGAGTAAAGTAGGAATGAAACGGGTCTATAATTAAAAAATTTGAGAACTACTGGACTAGTGGATAAAATTGTTGCTTAAAGTGTATCTAGTTACTTGGCGGCTGTGAGTTCAATCCCTGTGTTAAGTAGCGTATAAATCATATCCTCGGCTTTAGTGAAAAGATGAACTAACTTTTTTTTTGTTTTATTTTACACGATAAGTAATTTTCTTATGGTTTTTTTTTTTTGTCGTTTCGCATCAAGTTTTTTTTATCAAGGTTTATTTTTTTTCAAACGATATATTGGTACGGTTTGAGGGGGGGGGGTTTGTTTCGTAGATAGATGCTACTTTTATTAACGTTTTTTTCCTCTTATTTTAAACAATACTTCAATTTTTAGGGGTTTTACTTATTTAAAGGGCCGGTTTAGCTAAATCGGTAGAGTGTTCGGCTAGGAATCACAAAGTTCTTGGTTCGATACAGGCCCTCGCCAACTCAGCGTATGAATAGCACAGGGATCTGTGCTGTAAAGTGAACAGCTGATGGTAGGTGTGGCGTTCCACCTCAGATGCTAAAATAATCTCCTTGGTCTAGTGAAAAGGGGATAGACTCCCTCGCTTATTGGCTGATACCGACATTAGGCCGTCACGACGACGACGACTTATTTAAAACGATACTCTTGCTCGAGTTAGGGGATTCGTTCCGTAAATGTAGATTTATTAGGCAATTCTATCTTTTTTAAGCAGTTTTTTTTATGTCATGCAATATTTAATTGTGATCAAAGGCAGTTCAATTCCATGCATAGGTATACATACACACATCTCCTCTCTGAGGTTAGTTTAGGTTAGTTGTTTAGTAATTTGAAAACTTTACTTACTTTATATATCTGTAGGGAATTGAAACAGATTGGAGAATCTGTTAAGTAAACCAGTGTTTCCCCATGTTTTACCGGACATTTGCAACATCTTTTGAAACTACTCCAGCAATGATTTCAAAATATATGTGAAATGTCATGTCCACTTTAGATCAAATAGATACTTGAAAATGTTTAAAATCATTTTGAACTACATTGGCTCTTAAAAGATTTGATATTGCAACTAGAAAGTATTTGTATTTACCCAACCCCTCCCACACTGGCAGGATGTGACACATTAAATTTTGAAACAGGTTAAAACTGGTTTGAATTCAGTTTTCCTTCTCCTAAATTGGCTGCCTAATAAAGTCTAAAGAACTCGACCTCCCTTACTATTTACCCAAAGCTAGGGGGAGAACAGATGAATAGGTATACATACACACATCCGCTCTCTGAGGTTATTTTAAGTTAGTTGTTTAGTAATTGAAAAAAAAATATTAGAAAACCCTTTTAAAGAGACTTGTTGTTCCCGCCTTTTTATGGGAGAGGTATAGCCTGGAGTCGCATTTGATTTGTTTCGCTTGCTCTGCTTAGTATAAAGCCTCAAAGTTCGCCATATACTTATTTGCTGCTGAGATATTCCCTGAACACAAACTAATTGTTTGCGTGGAAAGTTAAGACCTGCGCACATAAAATAGTCTTTAAATTAAGCGACAGCAAAAGAATTATCATTGAGTTTTTAAAAAGGTAGGTTTAAAATATCTATGCAGTACTTAGAAGCAGCTATCAATTTTCAGTTATGTAGTTTATTGTCCGTCGCACATGGCAACTGTGTGCCTCGCAAAAGGAAATCTCCACCAACAGATATAAAATTTAACGAGTACTCTATGCATGAAGTATGATATTAAAAAGACCCGAAACTCCTTAGGATCTTTGTGGGCAGGGGTGTGGGATTGTCTGCCCTTGTTTGGCTGGAAGAGTTATCTTCCCTTGTGTTTCTGGTTTTCCCCACCAGGCGCTGTGACTATTTAAGCAGGCAAGCGCCAAGTGTGAATCCTCTTTCTTCTCCGGGACTCAACGAACACACATGGGTTAGACACTTATGTCTACACCCTTCTTGTGTGTGGGGGTTCATACCCCCGACACCACGTAGTAAGTGACTTTGACTTATGGACTCTTCATATCTTTTATAAGTACATTTATGTATCTCTGTTATACTTCCATTTTGTATCTTGTCTCATATATGTGTTACTCATATATCTACCATGTTGTTTCTTATGTATCTCGTTGTATAAATGCTTCTCAATGTGCTCCATGTATTAAAGTCCTTAGTCGGAATTGTTCGTTCATATATGTACCAAGTTGGGAGGCCTCTAAGCCAACCAACTAATTATAATTAACATTATTACCTTTTTGAATCTAACAGGGGCACCTTAGGGTGTATTCATTGAAACAGGGAAGTAACACAATACAAGATATCACCTTAGTATAGGCAGTGGAATAAGCCAGATGAATCTGTCCCCGGGAACTGAATAAGGGTTCGGATCCTCATCTTGGTTGTTATTGTTCAACGTCTCAGCTGTTGTATCCTCCAATCTTCTTTACCTATCTATCCTAGTCTGCGAGAAGGACAAATTACCTCGGTACAATACTCCACTTTGGTCCTTTCTTGGGCTAGATGGCCGGTCAGAGAAGCCCCCTCCGATCAATCGGCTGATCACGTCAAGCCCTAACACCTATATGATTGCCCCAACCCTATTAACCTTATGGCAAGCCCCATCACTTTTTATCATATGGGTGCTAGAAGGCGGTGGCTGAGGGTCTACATGTCCTGGGAATGACGTTAAATTCTATCTGATGGTGAGGTTCCAGTTCTGGAGGTTTGGGGAATGTGGAGCACCCCTTCATCACCATTGCTCCCTGGTTCACTTTGACCCGGAGTGGTAGTACCTGTTAGGGTCCCATCTATGGGTTAAATAGAAAAATGTATTTATAAAAAATTGAGTATCCATTAAGAAACTTTATCGGCATTAAATGACCCACTGAGGTTGATATGCCGCAAACCAAACCAAATCAAATTACCTCGGAAGACTTCCAATTATAAGAACCAAGATGAGGATTCGAACCGTTATCCAGTTAACGGGGAGAGACGACCCTGGCTTATCCTGCTGCCGATACTTAAGGAATATATTGTATTAGTTCATCCTCTTCAATGAAGCCAAGTATAGGACTTTAATACTCTACTTGACCGGTGATGTTGTGGTTAACGTGCTGGACTACGGCATCGTAGTAAACAAGTTCGAACTCCAGTCGTGTTATTACTTTGGTTGTTTTGTTTTACGGCATATCAACCCTTTTCGGGTCATTTGATGCCGAATCAAGTCAGTTTAGTATTATTTGTATTATTTTGACTATTGTCCTCATCTTCATTGCTATTTGTACAACGTTTCGGCCGATGTGCCCTCCGCTCTTCTTCAGGTATTTCTTGTCGGACTCGGAAACCTTCCTGAACTCGGGAACCTTCTCGGTTTCGGGAAATCTTGTAGTAATCGGGAGTCATCACGGAACTTTGAACCTAACCCTTTATTCAGTCCACGGAGGCATCCTGTTCTCATTCCGTTAACCATAGCTGGCATACAGGTGTTAAGCTGAGTTAATTATTATTCTATGTTATTGCTACCCCTGGCCAGGATTGAACCTGCAGTCTAGAGATGACTGTCAATTTAGAACTGTCTCAACCTAACTCCTTTGTCCACTAGGCTATGCGTCCAAGTCAGTTTGATAAACGAAGGACTAAAGTTGCTTACAGTACCTGCTATTGCTTAAGTGGTCATCCAATTAAGTACTGATCAGGCTCATCACTGATTAACTTCGGTGATCTAGCGGGATCGTTCATTTTTGGACTAATACCCCAGGGAAAAACATATGAACCCCCTTATCCAACAGCTATAGGTTAAATAGTAGTACTACTGTTCTTCTGCAAGGATATCTTTGGGCATTAACTCTTTGCCTACCAAGTTTTCCGTATGGCTGTACCAAATCTTCTTGGTGTTTCTTACCTGTATGATGAGATATTTCAAAGTCCACAATCTGTTTACTTCAGAACTCATTCTATTCAAATAAATTTCTATCATTATTGTAATCTGGGTACCTTTTGCTCAATTATAATGAAATAACCATTAGTTTTTGTACAGTGGTGGTAGAGCCGTTGTGTGCGGTTTTAAGTAGGCAAAGAGCTAAATACTCACGAAGGTTGACATTCCATTAAAAAAAACAAAACAAAAAAAATAACAAAACAAACCAAAAACTACTTGACCCTGAAATTGAACTCACAGGCGTCAAGTAACTAGATACAACCCAACGAACACTTTTATCCACCATGTGATGTGTCTCGTAGGAAGGAACAGATAAGCGACATCAGTTGCTTTTCGTAGTTAGCATCCTGCTGGGATTTTCAAACCAGCTACAAATCACTCGATTGCAACATGAGCAGACTAGACACATACAAATACGAAGACTAAAGACCCCAATTTACCAATAGATGGGGAGGGAGAAAAGGATTCAGACCATATTACTTTTAGGCACCTCTTTTTGATCTCGATTAAGAAAGGACACGTTTTTCATTTACATCGTCAATATCCGGTTGTTTGTTCGGGGTTAGGGGTTAGGGTTAGTTTTATAATTAAAAAAAAAACAAACTAAAATTTGTCTGTTAAAACAACTGGATATTGGCGGTGTAAATGAAAAACGTGTCCTTTCTTAATCGAGATAAAAAAGGGGTGCCTAAAGATCATATGGTCCAAGGATTCATATCGGTCATAAGGGAAATAGCGAGATGGGTAACAAAAACAGCTCGTCAAGTATTTGAACTTCGGGTGGTCGAGTCCATTTCGGTCATAAGGGAAATAGCGAGATGGGTAACAAAAACAGCTCGTCAAGTATTTGAACTGGGTGGTCGAGTCCATTTTCTATGGTGATAACCATTACGCCAGACCCCCCCTTTATTTGGTAAATAAATAAATTACTGTATTGCCAAACTCTAATCGTGCTATTACGTTCACTGGTACCCTCATTCCTCCAGCAATGGGTTAAACAGTACCATTACTGTTCTTCTACAAGGATAACTTTGGTATTAAATACCAAGTAGTTATTTACTGATATCCCCTCCATATCAGTTGAACACAAGGATCGATTAACGAGGAGCCATACAAGAACCAAAGCTCATGCGTGGCCAGTGCTAAAAATTGCGTGTATCACTTCGGCATTCCTCTTTCGAAGTGCCCCAGGCACTGGGCAATAAACCCAGCCCTGCCCATTTAAATCAAGGGGGCAGATGTTGCCTGCGGGGATAGTCCTCCGGGATCATGCTGATATTACATGTCTTACCGGTCCACTGGACACAGAGTCCGAAGGCCAGGCAAGTATAGGTTGGTGTCGAAGCATAACCCACGAAGTATGATATGCCATTAAACAAAAGAAAACAAAACTGATCATAACTGAGGTTCGAGAAGTGGATTTATGCTTTTGTCTAAAGTTTAGCAAAAATAACAGAAAAATATGTCTGTCATGAGAAAGGAAAGAAAAAAGGCAAATATACTTGTATATAATTGGGTTAATATTTTATTACGTCCGGTGCAATAGTATGTAAGTTTAAAGGTTTGCTGCTGGCGGCCTTGAGTGGCGATATATAAAGTAACAAGTCTTTTTACTTATCTTTGTTTCCAAGGGTGAACTGTATTTGCAGTGTGTTCGTTACTGTCTGTTTCTGCCTGGTTCTAGTCGTCAGCGTTGGTTCTCGTGGCTGCTGTTCTCGCCTGTTCGTTGAACTGTTCTTTTAGGCACTTCTTGCCTCTGTCACGCGCTTAACTGTTCTAAGGATTTTTAGGGTTTCGCCCCCCCCCCACCTTCCGGTGCCTTACTTCCGGTCCCCGATTAAGGAACAGATAACCCAAATTTCCCAAACCAAGAGCATTAATGCGAAGTAAAAAAAAACAAAAAACAGAAAAAAACAAAAAAAAACAAAAAAAAAAAAAAAAAACAAGAAAAAGAAAAAAAGCATCATTTCAGCTAGGGATTGAACTCAGTTCGCTGATTTCATTATCAGTGTCGTTATCCGTTAGGCCACAAGCGCCTCTATTCTAGTTTTATGATATTTGATTTTGTCCGACTTTTGGAGAAATGTCAATATTTGTAAACTGAAGTGTTTGCACTGAGATTTACGTTTCAAGATCCCAAGTCAATGCGATGAAATACGTCTGTTTACATAATCATTAAATCTTTGTAATTCGATGAGTGTGTTAGAGGGAGTCACAAAGAATATCAGAATACTAAAATGAATTCATTTCCGCCCGTCTTCCGCTTGATGCAACCTTAGACGATAGGACGAGCCATGGTAAGAAAAAGAAACAAGGATACAGTAGTAGGAGTTAAAAAAAGGCGGCAAAAGAGGGATGAAAGAATTATCTGGAAAGACCAGCTAGTGTAACGGTTAGAATCCCCGCCTGTCAGCCAGGCAGTTAGGGTTCGAATCACACACAAAAAGCGGCTTCGAGTCTATAACTCTGCTGCTGAGGCATAATAGGCCGAAATGTACATACAGAGAATGACTTTTTCTCGATTTGTTTACGCTTTTGAACATTTGAACAGATATATTCGCCCAATTCATTAATTATCAACTAATTAATTTTCAAATTAGGTATGACTTCAATTAAGCACATATTCTCCCTAAAATTGTCGGCATAGCCATATCAAACAAACTGTTTGCGTACTTTCATATATATATATATATATATATATATATATATATATATATATATATATATATATATATATTAGAAACACAGAAAAACATTGTATGCCTCATACTAGTGTCATTTTAATGTGTAGGGATAATAATAATAATAATAATAATAATAATAATAATAATAAAGTGTTCTGTGGGTAAAGGTGGATGATTTCATCCATCCTAAGCCACACAACACTTTTTCCGCCCTAAGCCCTGATGAAGGTTTGCTAAAAAACGAAACGTTATAACGACGATTCAACCATCAATAATCAATTCATTATTTTGGAATACTTCGTGTTTTTCTGTATTTTTTCTATTTTCCACACACTGTCGGATTTACTTCCCCATTTACCCCATTATATATATATATATATATATATATATATATATATATATATATATATATATAGAGAGAGAGAGAGAGAGAGAGAGAGAGAAGTAGAAAGGAAGATTGGGAAGACAATGTGAAATTATTATAATTATTATTATAATTGGCTGATAAAGACTTTAGGCCACCCGAGCGGAGTTTTAACTGAACTGATAATACATACATACATACATACATACATTTAACTGATAAAACACACACACACACACACACACACACACACACACACACATACATATATATATATATATAATAAGCTGTGATAAGAAGAAATGAAAGAAAGACATTAATGGTATAAAAGGGAGTGAACAGAGAGAGAGAGAGAGAGAGAGAGAGAGAGAGAGAGAGAGAGAGAGAGAGAGAGAGAGAGAGAGAGAGAGAGAGAGAGAGAGAGAGAGAGAGAGTAGAAAAGGAGAGTGAGGGACAATCAAAAGAGAACAGAAAAATACAACTTCAAAGTGAAAAAAAATAAGGAAGACGCGTTTGAAATGCAAACAAAACTGCGTCTCGCATCAAATAGACGCAGCTATTGGATACCCTTTTCAGTCTACTTGTTTTTGTTTTTGTCCTGCCTAGTTAAAAGGAAATCTCGCGAGAGTTCCCACAAGCCCAGTCACGTTATTTCCGATGTTCATTTAAGTCAAGTTTTTTTTATATTTATTTATTTATTCATTTATTTTAACATAGTGCTTAACCTAATTTTGAGTGTGCTTTTAAACGACTGTTCGGGACCTTCCTTGTTTTTCCCTCCTCTCAACAGACTCTCGCAACAGACTCTCGCGACATTCTCGTTCTTTAAATTTATGTGCGCTTTGATTTTACCTTATTATCCTATATAAGTTGTTATTTAGTAAAGTTAGCTTAGTTTATCACAAGGACAGAAGTATGGTACACCCAGTGAGAATCAAACTTACTAACAATAGTCTGATAACGAACATTTTAGCTCAGTCGGTAGAGCGTCAACCTAGGAACCTCAAGGTTCCGGGTTCGATACCGGCCCTCGCCAACTCTGCATATGAGTAGCACAGCGATCTGTGTGGTAAAGCAAGGAGCTGATTAGTAGGTTTGGCGCAGAAACAATCTCCTAGGTCTAGCGCTAGTGAAAAGGGGATAGACTCCCTCGCTTAATGGCTGATACCGACTTTACTTACACCACGGAGGGAGTGTACCTATCCTTTTGTAATGGTTTAAGTCGTAGGAAAATGGACACGGTGATCCGAGTTCAAATCCTGGACGACCCTGTGTATTGACAAAAGATAACAACGGTAGACTTAAGAAAGATTTATTCCCCTTAGAATAATTATTACACGTATCGTGCGTTTAAATAGATTCATTTTTACTAAAGAGTTCTCCGAAAGGGGAGGTAATCATAAATAGGGAATGTAACTCTCAATTACTTATTACAGACTGCTTGTCTTTCACATAGCGCAAATACCCTTGGGAAAGGTACGACTCAAACTATTATCCATCTAGCTATGAGTAAATAGGACAGACTGAGCTCTTTAACCTTGGTTAGGCAAAGAAGGAGAACACTGAATTGAAACTTGTTAAACTCTGCTTAGAAATTGACCTTGTGTCACATTCTGCTCATATGGAGGGTTGGGTAAATACACATATAGACAGGATATATGGAAGCGCGTGGTGTAATGGTTAAAGTCATGGGAAATGGACTCGTCGCCCCGAGTTCAAATCCTGGACGTGGTAATTTCACTTAGCGCTAATACCCTCGGGAAAGGTATAGATCCTACTCTCCTCCAGCTATGGATAAATAGTAGGGCAGACTGGGCTCTTTAACCTTGGTTAGGCAACTGGTCTAGGAGAAGGAAAACTCTGAATTCAAACCTGTTGAACTCCGCCTAAACAATTGACCTTGCGTCACATCCTGTCCGTGCGGAGGCGTTGGTAAATATATATATAGAGACAGTTGCATTTTTGATGAAACAGCGTGTATAGAGTTTGGTGCTATCCACCTATGAGCCATATGTTAGGAGTCTTGGAATATATACTCTCTCGCGGATCAGAAGGGTCTACTATACCTATATATATTTGTGTCCTTTGGTTAATAAAATAAAAAACAAAAACAGGAGCTGGAAAAGAGCGGGCGAGCTCAAGGGGAGTCAATGACCATCTACACTGACAGTAATAAGTTTGGCTTACTTACTACAGACATAAACCCCATATACTGGCCCTGATTGTCAACCCATCTAGGATCAGGAACAGTCTGTTATAAAAACTGTTGTACCGGCCGTTCCTACAGTGGAGAATATACACCGGTTCTCACTATAAATAGTGAGACACCGAGTGAAAAGGTTGTACTGTTACCGTACTGTTACTGTTTAGCGGCAAGCTAGCCGTTCTTGTACCTTATTGTAAATACACTTGTCTCTTTTTACCCTACCTCGACTTGACTTCTTTTTTTTACTGTTGAACTAACATCACAACAAAAACCATCGCCGCTGAACAGCTTACACAATCCTGAGGAAGGATAGGGGAGTAAACCCCGAAAACAAATCGGAGCCGGAGTCCCTAAGGTGGAGTAACGCAGAATTTCAGTGTTACACAGCAACTCCTGCGACACTGCCGTTGACAAACTGCATAGGTTCTTATCCTTTCTTTGGACCACAGCAGCAGTGTGGAGAGGGGATCTGCTGCTTGGGCAACAACACATCCTCCAAAATAACCCGTCTAAGCTACGTAGTAAAAAAAACAAAAAAAACAAAAAACGAGCACCCCCCCAAAAAAAAAAAACCAACAACAAACAAAAAACAAAAAACAAAAAAAAACAAAAAAAAACTACGCCATCGTCTTTTGAAGGATGCAAACAAATTTGGTTAGTAAGTCAGTTGATTGGTTGGATTTTACGGCATGTCAACCCTTATCGGGTTACTTTATGTTAAATACGTTTTTGTTGAATTCGTTCTTGTTAGGTGTTCAATTTTTTACAACTAATTTTTCAAAAACTTTTTTTAAAAACAGTTTTTAAAAAATAATTTTGATCTATTTAAATCTAAACCCTAATAGATACTACTACTCCGGGCCAGACTGTACCTGGGAGTAATAGCAATTAAGGGGTCTTCCACATTCCCCAAATATCCAGAATTAGAACCTCGCCACTAGTTTAACGTCATATCCGGGACACTAATATCCCCAGCCGCCGCTTTCTAACAGATATATGAAAAAAAAAAAAATAAAAAAAAAAAAAATAAGAGGCTTAGGAATCTGCATAATTATGTATGTGCTAGGGCTTGATATGACCAGCCAATTGGTCGCTTGAGCTTCTCCGACCGCCCGTTAGCCCAAGTAATGACCGGTGGAGTTTTTGTAGGTCATGGACTGCTTAGCTACAAAGATTCCGTCCTTGAGCATCACGGATCACCAACAGGTGGACCCATTGTCTAACCACTATGCAGGGGTGCAGCCGGCGTATTCTACAGTCCCAGCCAACAGAGCTATCTGTTTTTATATCAAACAAAACCTAAAATTCCTAAGCATTTCTCTCTTCCCAATTCCTCAACGCCATAGTTTAGCATTTTCGTCCATTATAATTACAAAATAACAAATAGTTAAAGTAACATTGTAATTATCTCTTGTAAATTGTCTATAATAATAAATCGCGTAACCCGTTTATTCTGTTAAGGATTTGGAAGAACGGAGAAAAGCATTTCTAAAAGCAATTAAAGGTCTCTCTCACTTAAAAAAAAATGCATTGTTTGAATTGTTCTTTCTCCTGGAAAATTGCGCCAATCCCAATGTTCTATATTTTATCACAATCTTCGGTTGACTGATCTGAATTGCCGAAAGAGTAAAAGTTACTAATCTATATATCAATACACTAGTTCCTTAATTATACGGCTGTTATCGTCTTGCAACCCCCCCGGTTAAAAATGAGACCGTCCAAATCACCCAAGATTCAATTACAAATTGCAAATCCTGATTATCTGATGTTGCTTATCCGTCGAATACTTATTTCTTATGAGTGTCGCCACTTTAATTAGATAATAGACCATTCCGTTTTTATAATAAAGAAAGGGAAAAAATGACATGCTACACGGAAAAATATAAAAAGGAAGAAAGAAAGAGTGTAGGGGAAAGAAAGAAAGTAGGAGAAGGAAAGAGAGTAGGGGAAAGATAGAGAGAGGGAGTGAGCGCGCGTAAGAGATAACGGTAATTTGTTTCAATCGAACATGAAAAAAAAAAGGAAGAAAAGAAAGAAAAATAGAGTGAGTTAAATCAAGATTATTATACTTTTTACATATTGAACTATTTGCAATAACTCTTAAGTAAGCATATCAAACGTTGTAATAATTAAATCATCCTACTGTGGTATATCCACAGGTTCTGCTAGTACATATTAATACATAAATATTTGTTGAAAAGTATGCCTTTAGTACATTGGTAACATTACTATCCAGTCAGTTATCCCACGGCAAAGAGTAATGTAAATGTATGTATTTACCAACCCTCCCTCCGCACGAGCAGGATGTGACGCAAGATCAAATTTTAAGTGGAATTTAACAGGCTTGAATTCAAAGTTTTCCTTCGCCTAGAGTGGTTGCTATAGTTAAAGAGTCCTGTCTGCCCTAGTATTTACTCATAGTTTGAGGAAAAATAGCTCTATGTATAGCTCAGTCGGTAGAGCGTTCGGCTAGAAACCATAAGGTTCCTAGTTCGATATCGGTCCTCGCCAACTCAGCGTATGAGTAGCACAGGAATCTGTGCGGTAAAGTAAGGAGCTGATGGTAGATGTGGCGCTCCACCTCAGACGCTAAAACAATCTCCTTGGTCTAGCGCTATTGAAAAGGGGATAGACTCCCTCGCTGATTGGCTGATACCGACTTTAGGCCGCCCGACGACTTTAATACCTCTTCCAGGTTAGCTCAGTCGGTAGAGCGTTTGGCTAGAAACCACAAAGTTCCTAGTTCGATACCGGTCCTCGTGTAGCATAATGGTCGGGCCTTACTTGGGAACACCATATTTGTGGCCTTGTGTCAAACATAAAGAAAGCTTAATAGATGTAGCATGATTCTCAGACATTATCGGGTGGTCTCTTTGAAGAATCGGCCCGAAACGAAATAAAAACATAAACGAGATTTTTGGAGACATGAAGGCGGGTTTTTAAAGGATTCCAGTATTCTTGACTGTTAATTGTTCTTTGATCCGAACGGCCATGAACTCACAGTGACCGTAGAAGGAATCGAATGATTAGAACGAATCGAAGGCTCGACAATGGTCGAGAACATTTTTTTCTTCTAGGAAGAAATGGATTCTTCGAGAAAAAGACCCTTCTAGATTTGAACTGTTGAGATACTATATAAGGCCGGACCCTGGCTAGGATATGAATTGGTCTGGGAGTTAGAGTAGAGTTGGTCTGGGAGTTAGAGTAGAGTTGGTCTGACAGTTGGAGCTGGAGTTGGAGTTGGCTGAGATCGGGGAACGATCTGTTGTCGCTGAAAACAAAAAGGGCTGTTCTGATATTTGCCGACTAGAAAAAAGCTTGTCACCCAGAAGTTAACTCAAAGTACTGAAAAACTCGAAGTTGAAACCAGATAAAAACATTACTTATTAATTAAGCTGACTCTCTCTCTCTCTCTCTCTCTCAAAGTTAAGAAAACGGAATTGAATTGAATAAATAAGTCAGTTGAAAAGAAATGGAAAGTTTGTTATTTTACTACGGAAAAATACGACGAGAGATGTTATGAATGAAACGAGATTCCCCTGTCATAAAAGTAATTGACCGTAACGAAGAGCACCTGCCTGTGTAAGTTGATACTCCCTTGACCTGACACTGACCAACGAAAGAACTACTAGAATCCTGTGAGTGATGTAAACAACCAAAAAGGTTATGCGTGTGGCAATGTACATTTGAAAACGTCCCCAGACCAACGACCAGCGCATAAGTTTAATAGTGCACCCACGGAGTGCAGGGTGTAAAGCCCACAGTGTAAAAACCGCATTGTGTAGAAAGAACCAATAACGTTGCACTCACCAACTCAGCGTATGAGTAGCACAGGGATCTGTGCGGTAAAGTAAGGAGCTGATGGTAGGTGTGGCGCTCCACCTCAGACACCAAAAACAATCTCCTTGGTCTAGCGCTATTGAAAAAGGGATAGACTCCCTCGCTGACTGGCTGATACCGACTTTAGGCCACCCCGACGACTTTACTTACTTATACCTCTCCCAAGGTTATTAGGACTATGTGAAAAGCAAGCAGCCTAGTCAAGGATTTGAACTCAGATTAATCATAGACATGATGCCATGTGGCTTTGCCGTTCCTTAGCAGAGTCAGGGACAACGTCTCTAATGGTCAAAGACCACAGGCGAAAAGAGATCGGGTATGGATTTCTGAGATTGTTAAGTGACCTATTACGGGGCCTTTAACTAAGGCAAAGTCTAAGAGAAGGAGCAATTCTGAATTCAAATTTCGCTTAAAATTGACCTTGTGTCGGATCCTGTCCGTGGCGGAGGGCTGGGTAAATACATACAATTAAGAAAAAAAAATTGGATTTGGATAAATCGTCGTCTTATTCTGACAAGTATTGTATAAAGTCTTAAGATGGTTTTATTTTTATATAAGTAGATTGTAAAGCTTTGTAGAGGAATCTGTACAAGTCTTAAAAATGTTATTTATAAACACTTAAATCTTAAAACGTGTTTTTTCATGTATTTTATTGACAGAGTAATAAAGTTTAGACAAAAATTAAAGTGCCCAGAAACATGTGGCCTCATAGATTCAAGAGTACATCACTTGTAAGCACATCGCCAGGGGAGTTCAGAGTGTGTAGGGATGCTATTCATTAATTCCGGGGTGGGGAGTACAAATGGTGGGGTACTGATAAAAGTGGTTTATATGTATTTACCAACCCCTCAACACATTGTCAATTTCTTAAGCGGAATTTAACAGGTTTGAATTCATAGTTTTTGATCTCCTCGACTGATTGCCTAACCACGGTTAAAAGCCCAGTATCCCTACTATGTACTCATACGTGGAGGGAGAATAGTTGGATTCATACCTGTCCCTAGGGTAGAGCGTACCATCGTGGTGTAGTGGTTAGCAGATAGTCTCACAGATCCGTTATTACTGAATAGCGAATTCGATCCTCGCTGGATGCCCCATATTGGGTACTTGTGTCAAATCCTACTAGCATGAATGGGTTAGGTAAATACCTACCTTTCCCAAGGGTATCAGCATTATGTGAAATGCAAATAACTCGTCCAGGATTTGAGCTCGTGTCACCGAGTCCATTTCCTTCGACGATAACCATTACACAACGCATCTCAATCAAGCTCTAGCACCTATATGATTGTCTTGACACTATTACCGATATGGCAAGCCCCAACCCTTTTTATCACATATGTGCTAAAGGCAGTGACTGAGGGTTTAAGTTGTAAGAATTAGCCTTTAGAAGAAATTATGTTCGACACAGGAGTGGAGAGGCAAGTGGTTTTCAATGGAAGATTGAAGGTTCCATAATCCCCCCTTTGGTGAGGGCCCTGATTATTTGGCAATTTGCTGAATTTTAATCTGATTTTTTTACCGTATAATGATCGATCTCTATTAGTAATTGATATATCCGGGTTAAGGGATATATTATGAAGTTGTAGTAAGGTATATTCTCGTAGGTAAATAGAAGCTGGTGCGTCGAGTAGCAGTAGTAGCATACGTCTTCCGAGCAGTCGGCGTAGTAGTCTTGCTAGTAAGCTAGTAGGCGCTTGTACCACTACAGTGTCGAGTATTTATGGCGGACACTATCCAGTCAGATTATACCTAGGTATTTACATATTCATTACATCAGTAATTCACGTCCGACTTCCTGGGCCACCAGTTGTAAAGAGGGAGATCTTTAATTTTGGCGCTAAAGTTTGCGGGCCTGTAATTGGTTGGTTTGAAAAGAGGCACGTCGGCCAAGGGAGACAACCCATCTACTTTAGATATATTTCTTTGGACCATATTACCTTTAGGCACCTCTTTTTGATTCAATTAAGAAAGGACATGTTTTTCATTTACACCGTCAATATCCGGTTTTTTGTTAGGGGTTAGGGTTAGTTTCAGGGTTAGTTTTATAATTTTAAAAAATATCTAAAAGTCGTCTGTTAAAACAACCGGATATTGACAGTGTAAATGAAAAATATGCCCTTTCTTAATCGAGATCAAAAAGGGGTGCCTAAAGGTCACATGGTTCATTTTTTTACAACTGATTTACTGATTTGCCTCGTTACATTTAATTTTCCAATATTTTATAATTAGGCTCTTATCTACCGATCTTGAGTAGACACGTTTTCATGCACTGTTGAACATCCGGCGACAAAGAGGTCTGTTGTACTTGAATTCAATGGAGATGACATTGTATTATTTATCATTAAAAGAATCCTGTCATTTCTAATATTCTGACATGCAAAAATATTACAACTTCCTTTTTTTTCCCAGATCGGCACTGACACACGTGGATAAAATCTTGACCTCATTATATATATAGCTATATATATATGAAAGTCGTCGGGGTGGCCTAAAGTCGGTATCAGCAAATCAGCGAGGGAGTCTATCCCTTTTCACTAGCGTTAGACCAAGGAGATTGTTTTTGCGTCTGAGGTAGAGCGCCACACCTACCACCCGCTCCTTACTTTACCGCACATATCCCTGTGCTACTCATACGCTGAGTTGGCGGGGCCCGTATCGAACTAGGAACCTTGTGGTTTCTAGCCATATTAATTTATATTACATATATTTATTTAGATATTATCTTATAAGAGATGAAACAATCCCCCCTCTCTCTCTCTCTCTCTCTCTCTCTATATATATATATATATATATATATATATATAATTATTCCTGAGTAGTGTATTCCAGCCACATTCTGCGCTCTATATCTTTGGCCTTGTGTCAAACTAAACTAGACTTAATGCCTATACAAGAAACAGGTATCACAACACAATTCAACTTAGGTTGCCTCGCCGCTGTGCAATAGGGAACTAGTCTTGCATATCAATTATTAGAGTGATGAGTTCGATTCTTACTGGGTGCCCCATACTTCTGGCTTTGAGAAAAATCTAAACCATACTTAATTTAGGGGGCACCTTACGTGATGTAATGTTTAGCGAACTAAATAACAAGACCATTGTTACTGAGTTCGATTCTTACTGGGTGCTCCATTTTTTTTCTGGTCTTGTCCTAAACTTAGCTTGGTTTAGATAATGGCGACTCACCCACATAACATTCGGTGTTATTGCATGTTTAAAGTCACGTACATTTGCAGTGCATTCACTTGTCTATCTACATATGAAACTGTTATTTATGAAGGAAGATCTGTTTGAGAATGGAAGAAAAATGCTTGTGTGTGTGTGTGTGTGTGTGTGTGTGTGTGTGTGTGTGTGTCTGTCTGTCTGTCTGTCTGTGTCTGTGTGCGTATGTTTTGATAAGTATTTTAAAAAATATCTTGATATATTGAAATATATTGAAATATATTGAAGATCTGTTTGAGAAAGGAAAGAACAAATGCTTGTGTGTGTGTGTGTGTATGTGTGTGTGTGTGTGTGTGTGTCTTTCTGTCTGTATGTGTGTCTATCTGTGTCTGTGACTGTGTGCGTATGTTTTGATAAGTATTTTTTTTTAAATATCTTGATATATTGAAATCTATTGAAGATCTGTTTGAGAAAGGAATAACAAATGGATGTGTGTGTGTGTGTGTGCGTGTGCGTGTGTGTGTGTGCGTGTGTGTGTGTGTGTGTGTGTGTCTGTCTGTCTGTATGTGTGTCTGTCTGAGTCTGTGTCTGTGTGCGTATTTTTTGATAAGTATTTTTTTAAATAGCTTGATATATTGAAATCTATTGAAATATATTGAAGATCTGTTTGAGAAAGGAAGAACAAATGTGTGTGTGTGTGTGTGTGTGTGTGTGTGTGTGTGTCTGTGTCTGTGTCTGTGTGCGTATGTTTTGATAAGTAATTTTTTTTCTACTCGTGTGTCAGGAATTCCAGACTTGACCTATTTTAGGTCCTTCTAAACCCAAACATTTTCCCTTCTTCCTTTCTTCCCACTCTTTACAACGACAGTCACGATGCCCTCATTTCGTTTTTTCAAAAGACGAATTCCTTTCACTGTTCATGTCTCTTGGGCATTACATAAAACTACATCTAGTGACGATGAGGCCCCAGTTCTGGAGATTTGGGGAGTGTGGGAAAAGCCCTTCATTGCCATCATTCCCAGGTCCATTCTAACCCCAAGTGTAGTATCTGTTAGGGTTCCATCTATGAGTCGAAGGAAAATACTGAATACAAAACTCCGCATTAAAATGACCTTGTGTCGCATCCTGCTCGTGTGGGGGTGGTTGGGTAAACAAAAGAATGCTACATTAGGTCAACTTTTTATAGCAAAGTATAGCTGATTTAAGGATCAGTTTAGCTCAGTCGGCAGAGCGTTCGGCTAGAAACCACAAGGTTCCTAGTTCGATACCGGTCCTCGCCAACTCAGCGCATTCTAACCCTGTGTGGTAGTATCTGATAGGGTTCCATCTATGGGTCGAATAGATATATTTGAAAATTAGAAAGGAATACTTGATACCATCTATACATATACAAAGTACAGTTGTGTGTATATGTATGTCCGGAGGAAACTTCAAAAATAAAACCATTAATGACAAAGTAAATATATATATATATACATCAAATATCACCAGGGCTTGGTTTTCGAGCAAAAATAATGAAGATTTAATTTATATTTGTGAAGATAATTAAAAAATATGATTCAAATGATAACAGCATAGATTTATTTTGCATTTAATATTGTAGATAGTAGACATTAACGCTTATTTTCAGAGTGACTGGATCAATGCTAGGTCTTTTTTTACATGGGGATTTTAATGGGGCATCCGACGAGGATCCAACTCACAATTCAGTAATAATGAATCTGCAGGACAACCTTTTAAAAAATACAGGGTGACTCAGAAAAAACAGAACCCAAACCCTAACCCTAACCCTAACCCCAACCCTAACCCTAACAAAATTTGTGGGTTCTGTTTTTTCTGGGATACTCTAATTTATTAAACAAAAGTTTCATTACTGTACAGGTGCGTTTACGCATTTTCACCCTTAATTGTTTTAAATCCCTTTCCACTACGCATGCCTACCCTCTGAATTTTGCATCTTTGTTTTTTAAAATTTTTTGTAAAGGCAAGTTCACTAGAAGTGTAATTAACTAGAAGCTGCTACCCAACGTCGCCTGGGTAGAGGGGGGAAACCTAGTGTATTGATTTGTTTACTTTTGAGATTTACAAATGCTGAACATTATAAAGTAGAATTTCAATGCTATTTCTCTCTCTATATATATTAATTAAAAATTTTAATGTAAAATGTTATTAATATCTTCGAATATAAATAAAATCTTCATAATTTTTGCTCAAAACCAAGAACTGGTGATATTTAATGTGTATATATATTTACTCTGTTGTTAATTGCTTTATTTTTGTAGTTTCATCTGGACACACATACATACATACATACATACATACACACCAACTGTCTTTTATATAGTTATTTACTAAGCGTAGCTTAGATGTGGCACAAGGCCAGAAGTATGGGGCACCAAGTGAGAAATGAACTCACTAACAATGGTCTGCTAAACTAGCTTGCTAACCATTACACCACATGAGGTGCCCATACTGTCTTTTATATATGTACTAGAGGTAGCTACCTGGTGTTGCCTGCATAGAGGCGAGGATTAAAAAACAATTAGTCTCGCAGATCTATTGATTATTTTGGTTTTCTATAATTGATTTGTTTTTGTTTTAATCATGAAGGCACTAATGCCTTTCCTTTCTCTTACTATTTGAATTCTAATTCTCTGATCAATCGGCTGGTCACGTCAAGCCCTATATGATTTCCCAACCCTGTTGCCCTTATGGCAAGCCCCACCCCTTTTTTATCATATGGGTGCTAGAAGGCGGTGGCTGCGGGTCTACATGTCCTGGGAATGACGTTAAACTCTATCTGATGGTGAGGTTCCAGTTCTGAGGTTTGGGGAAAACCCCTTCATCACCATTGCTCCCTGGTCCACTCTGACCCGGAGTGGTAGTACCTGTTAGGGTCCCATCTATGGGTTAAATAGAAAAATGTATTTATAAAAAAATTGTATTATCCATTAAGAATTGATTTATTTCAAAACTTTATCGGCATTAAATGACCCACTGAGGTTGATATGCCGTAAAACAAAACAAACAAACAAACAAACATCTAATTTTTAAATATCTTCATTAATAAAAAAAAAATCTCTCTGGTGATAGTGAATGTGTATATATATATATTTACTTTGTTATCAGTAGTTTCATTTTCGTAGTTTTATCCATTCATCCATCCATCCATCCATACATACACACCAAATGTCCTTTATATATACTAGCAAAAAAAAAACAAAAAACGACCTCCGGGCGATATAAAAATACATTTTTGAAAGATATTGCTTGAGGAGGTGGAAGTTACAAATTAAATGTCGGAGAGTTTGAACCATAAATCATGAAATCGTCCAATTTATTAAAGGAGTAAAAAAAAATGAAAAATAAAACAATTTGAAATCGAAACTAAGTTCTATTAACTTTGAATATCTATTAAAATAAAACAAACTATATATAAATATATGATACTGGGGATGTATCTATTAAAACTTGTTTGAAAAACAATGAGGACTGTCTAATGTTGCATGCTCAAATTTTGAGTGTATTATTCTATGTTATGACGATTTCGGGTATAGTGACGTAAGTAGTGACGTAGTTTTTGTTACAGACAAAAACCGGAAGCGAATCTCCATTATTAATAGATATTTACCAACCCCTCCGCACGAGCAGGATGTGACACAAGGTCAATTTCTTAAGCGGAGTTCAACAGGTTTGAATTCAGAGTTTTTCTTCTTCTAGAGCGGTTGCCTAACCAAGGTCAAAGAGCCCGGTCTGCCCTATTATTTATCCATAGCTGGAGGGAGAATAGGATTCATACCTTTCCCAAGGGTATTAGTACTAAGTGAAATGCAATTACTACCCCAGAAATTGAACTCGGGGCGTCGACTCCATTCCCATGACTTTAACCATTACACTACGCGCTTTCATAACCATCTCCTATATATATGTATAGATAGATGGTCAACCAGTCCCCCCCTCCCCCGATACCAGTTCAGTGTTTTTGTCCCACGTTTGACACATATGATTGAAAAGTTAAACAGTCCCCTAAAACCGGACGCATCAGCATTAAATCACCCAGTTTGAAAAGTAGGGGCCTTCGCAGCAGGTTTAGCAATGTTTATCTAAGCACACCCCTGACGCACACATGCCCGAAACACACATGTTATCTCCCCCTTTATATTTCCATTGCTACTTACCTGTGAACTTGGTCAGTGAACGAAGCTGTAACGCATTTCAAAGCGGTCGTTGTCCACGGTGTCTGTGTTCAAGGAAAATTCAGTTTTTTTTTTTCAATGATTGACAAACTTCCTCCGAACTTGGTGGCGCCTTCCTGTTTCCAAGATGTCAGATAATTCTCCTCTCTCTTCTCTCTCTCTCTCTCTCTCTCTCTCTCTCTCTCTCTCTCTCTCTCTCTATATATATATATATATATATATATATATATATATATATATAGATAAAATTATAGAAAAAACAAATGATGATATTAGTATGCCAACAAATATCTGTTTCGACCTTTTGATAAAGCGGTCATCCTCAAGAGCAACTATATTTATAAATTTTCTATCACACTGTCGGATTCATTTCCATTTATTACACACACACACACACACACACACACACACACACACACACACACACACACATATATATATATATATATATATATATATATATATATATAGAGAGAGAGATAGTTATTTATGTATAGTGATAAAGCGTGTTTAATATCAGTGACCATATATATCTAAATTTGAATAGCGTAGACACTGAATCTGGTCTGATGATCACATCGGCGAGAAACGTATAGTCACCAAGCGTATCCTAACACACACACACACACACACACACACACACACACACACACACATATATATATATATATATATATATATATATATATATATATATGAAACTGTTTATATCTTATTTCACCGCCCCGCCCTGTGTAGACAAAGAACTAGACACTCCCTTTACCTGGTGTTAGATATTTCCAATCCTGGCGTGAATTGAGTGGCTTAAAATTTTTTTCTCCCCCCCTCTGACTCACCATTCTCCCTCCATTCTAAGAATATTTCTCTTAATTTATATACAATCTGACTTTTAATCGCCACCTGAAAAGAGCCGGACGAAAGGGCCCTCGTATTTCATACCCCCCCCCTAATTTTTATTTTCGTAATAAAACATCGTTTTATTTCTCCATCCCTCATTTTTGTATAATCTCTCGGCAATACATATGATTCGACTACTCGTAGTATTTTATAAATTCGCTTGTACAAAAAACTTACATCATCCACATACAGTCCTGTTTCAATGTCTCATCAGTATGACTAGACATGCAGGACTGTTTCAGGCCGGGATCGAAACCACCGATTTGTCGTAAATCAAAGTTCTTACCTCCGCTCCATCTACATGCCCTATTTTGAGAAAGAGAATTTACTGATATAAACATATAAGGCTGCTAGGAGTGCTCAATCCGTTTTTTAATGAGAGAGAGAGAGAGAGAGAGAGAGAGAGAGAGAGAGAGAGAGAGAGAGAGAGAGAGAGAGAGAGAGAGAGAGAGAGAGCAGTCCAAGTAAAGGAGAATAAATATGGAAACTGAGATTACATTTTATTTGCATATCTTCGACATGAATTTGTTTCTTTTGTTTTTTTTTCCAATAATTTATTTTCTTGGGTGCATGATTTTTCTTCCAAATACAATCTTCAGCTATTGTCACCTCCTTTGTAAAATTGTACTTTATATATATATATATATATATATATATATATATATATATATATATATGAGGTAAAATAAGGAATGAAAGAACAAAACTCCACAAAACTTACCCACCCACCCACTCCCCGCTTCTATAAAACACTTGTATGATCCTAATGATTCAATACATCTTGAGGAAGCCGAACTTAATGTTCCAGCGAAATATACTACACATTTTTGTCTGAGTTTTGTTCTTTCATTCCTTATTTTACCTCATTCTGTTGGATTCATTCCAATTCCATTTTCCTCATATATATATATATATATATATATATATATATATATACAATTTTGTTATATATAAATTGTGACAATATATCATGTATGAAGAAAAATCTTGTAACCCTCAAGTAATTGGGTTTAATTTGGACCTTAAATGATATTTTTCCTTTTTTATTTATTATTTCAAGGTGCATCATGGGAAACGCTGTGATGCGATACCTGAATTCGGATTTTCTCGTGTTCGTACGGACCGGAGACCGGAAGCATGCGTCAACTGATGCCAACGTCAAGATTGTTTTAATCAACGAACAGGGTGAACGATCAAGGGAGATCACTCTGGACAACATGCTGCGAGATGACTTTAAAACGGGTGCCAGCGATACGTTCGCTGTGCGTAACTTGCGCGATTTTGGCCGAATCGAGAAGATCGAGTTTTGGCGGGACAATGCCGGTGTCTCGCCCGACTGGTTCGTGATGAAGATCATGGTAGAAAACGTAAAGACAAACGAAATGAGCATTTTTCCTGTGTTCCGTTGGATCAAGGCTAATTACCACTATAAGATATGTCACTTGGATACGGTACTGCCACAGTTCGATGAACATAGTGAACAGCGTAAAATGGAATTGCAGGACAAGCAAAAGATTTATATTGGGAACAGAAGAGCGCGGGCCTTCCTATTATGGTGAGTTGCTGATATTTTATATAACCTAAATGATACCGTATATACTTGTGTAATGAACGATATTTTAAGACCAATTTCTCACCTAAAAAGAAAGGGGTCGTTCATTACACGAAATATGTTTTTGAAGACGTTTGAATTAATTTGGCTGAGGTATACGTAAGCATCTCATCTCGATTCTCACCGGGCGCTCCGTACTACTAGCCTTGTGCCACATCAAAGCTAGGCTTAGTAAATAACTATATGAATGTTCCAAACTAACTAATGTGTAACAAACACTTCTGTTTTTTTTTATATCGCCATAGAGAAATAGTCACTGAAGTGTATTGTTTGGTTATATATATTTACCAACCCCTCCGCACGAGCAGGATGCGACACAAGGTCAATTTCTTAAGCGGAGTTTAACAGGTTTGAATTCAGAGTTTTCCTTCTCCTAGACCGGTTGCCTAACCAAGGTTAAAGAGCCCAGTCTGCCCTACTATTTACCCATAGCTGGAGGGAGAGTAGGATTCATACCTTTCCCAATGGTACTAGCGCTAAGTGAAATGCAATTACCCCGTCCAGGATTTGAACTCGGGGCGACGAGTCCATTTCCTATGACTTTAACCATTACACCACGCGCTTCCTGTTTGGTTATAATTTGTTTCTTCAACAATGAGTTCGAGTCTCATTGGGCGCCCCATGCTTTGGCCTTGTGCCACATCTAAACTAAGCTTAGTAAATAACTATATAAATTCTTATTTGTAGTCAATACAAAACAAATAAAAAGTTCAACGAACGTGAAATTTTGTATAAATTTAGCTGCTACCAATTTAAAAAAGTCAATGCATATTATACACGAGATTTGTTTTTTTTTTTAAATTTTGTCGCCAAAAATTAAAGATGCGTATTATACACAAATGCATATACATAATTAATTACGGTAGATTATGTCGGAACCTAGGATCAAGTTAATATTGATGCGTGATATCTTTTTGGCCGTTATTCTTAGACACACACATACACACACAAGAGAGAGAGAGAGAGAGAAGAGAGAGAGAGAGAGAGAGAGAGAGAGAGAGAGAGAGAGAGAGAGAGAGAGAGGTAAAAAACACACAAAATCCAGCCTTGCAGAGTAGCTCTTATTTAAAGACGTACGAATTGTGAGGGATACAGGAAGATAAATAAATGTGTGCAGAGTGGCGGAGGGGGAGAGGAGGGAGGAGAAAATGAAAAGAGAGGAGGGAGGAAAGCAGAAGAGGAAAGTTGTAAAACAAAATTATGGTATTAGGAAGTTTTAAGGATTGGCGTTATTAGGGGGAGGTTATCACGGGTTATTTAGGCTGGTGACAGGAGGCGATTTTCGCTTGTCATTATGTCATTTTAAATACTTTAAATGGAAGGTGGGGACTATCACTGGGTACAAACATTTGACACAGGTTCCAACAAGCTTAAAAATAAATGCAATCAATCCTCTTTCGGTGCCAGGGCGGAGGGGGGGAGACGATGACGTCATGTTTTTGGTGCCCATATTTGGTAAAAAAGTTCTGGTCAATTAAAGAACCTTTTGCTACGGTATGGAAGCCAATATATTCCAGACTGATATTCCTTGGAATATTCGAACTTAATTGCCGCCCGATTGGGCGGCTTTTAAGCTAGTAATTCAATAAGTTTGAAATTAGAAATTTAAGCATAGTTAGAAAACCTCGGCTTCAAAAATGAATCCTTTTATAATTAATGATTTCGGGTCGACCTATACACGAGCTCGACTTGTACACGAGTATATACGGTAATTATTTGTAAGTTGTAAAGTTGCCAGTCGTGCTTTCTAATTGTATGTATGCCTGAATATACATGTTGTATACAGATAAATTAATTCATATTAGCGAATTGCTCTTTGCAATATTCTGTAAGTGTGACGCAGTAGAAAGTATTTGTTTTTTTGTCTTTTTTAAATCTGCAATTCTATGTCATGAGAATAACGTGCGTGGGAATAAGCGAGAAATATGACAACACAAAAAATACCAATACTACTACTACTACTACTACTACTACTACTACTAATAATAATAAAGAAATTAGAGAAATAAAGTTAGAGAAATAGGAGTAAAAAGAAAAAATTTAGGGAGAATAAATAAAAGAATGATATAGAACAGAGAAGTCTAAGTGGGAATGTGTTTAAGAGAGAGAGAGAGAGAGAGAGAGAGAGAGAGAGAGAGAGAGAGAGAGAGAGAGAGAGAGAGAGAGAGAGAGAGAGAGAGAGAGAGAGGAGAGCAGAAAAGACCAAAAAT
Source organism: Doryteuthis pealeii (assembly GCA_023376005.1). NCBI lineage: Eukaryota > Metazoa > Mollusca > Cephalopoda > Myopsida > Loliginidae > Doryteuthis > Doryteuthis pealeii. The sequence goes on from CM042147.1 coordinate 85,953,857, forward strand.
CAAAATGAGCAGATTTTATCAAGGTTAACAATAGGTGTAACAGATTTAAAAAAAAAAGTTACTGTTGTGT
>CM042147.1:85958926-85996426 GCA_023376005.1 Doryteuthis pealeii
TTAACCCTAACCCCTAACAAACAACCGGATATTGACGGTGTAAATGGAAAACATGTCCTTTCTTAATCGAGATCAAAAAGGGGTACCGAAAAGTAATATGGTCCACAAAATTTAGTAAATAGTTCAGTCGGTAGAGCATCGGTTTAGCTCAGTATAGGAACTACAAGGTTCCGTGGTTCGATATCAACCCTGGCATGAGTAGTCCAGCGTGGATCTGTGCGATAAACGAGGAGCTGGTGGTAGGTATGCGCTACCCCTTAGACGCAAAAACAATTTCTCTAGTCTAGTACTAAGAAAAAGGGGGATGGACTCCCTCGCTGTTCGGCTGATACTGACAATAGTCCCTTCTGTCGACTTTATCTACTTTGCATGAGCCACCTCTTGGTGTTTTGGGTGCCGCTTTTTAGCTCATATTTTGAGTGCTAGACAAAACTCTCCCTAGTTGAAAGATTGGCGCAATACAGTCTTTATATATTTCTATGTGGTCCTGTGCCACTTGAGTTTAGTAAATATTTTTTTACCAATTTCTTTCTTTCTTTTTTCTTTCTTTCTTTACAATAATTACTTTATCTTTCTTTTTTCTTCCTTCTTTATCGCAATCTCCTTCTTTGCTTTTTTGTTTTGATTTTGTTCTTCTTTCTTTCTTCCTTTCTTTCTTTCTAGTAACTAACTTCTCTCTTTCTTTTTTCTTCTTCTTTTCTTTCTTTCTAGTAACTAACTTCTTTCTTCTTTTCTTTCTAGTAACTAACTTCTTTCTTTCTTTCTTTCTTTCTTTCTTCCTTTCTTTCTAAACTAACTTCTTTCTTTCTTTCTTTCTTTCTAGTAACTAACTTCTCTCTTTTCTTTCTTTTTTCTTTCTTTCTTTCATTCTTTCTTTCTTTTTTCTTTCTTTCTAGTTACTCACTTCTCTCTCTCTCTCCTCTCTCTCTCTCTCTCTCTCTCTCTTTCTTACATTAACTACTTTATCTGTCTTTTATCTTCCTTCTTTCTCGCAATCTCCTTCTTTGCTTTGTTGTTTTTGATTTTGTTCTTCTTTCTTTCTTTCTTTCTTTCTTTTTCTTTCTAGTAACTAACTTCTCTCTTTTTCTTTCTTCTTTCTTTCTTTCTTTTTTCTTTCTTTCTTTCGTCATAGAGTACAACATTTTTATATGTCGACTTCCATTGACTGGTCTGTTCTTAGTTTCTGGAAATTAGAGCATTTTTTTTCGTAAGTGAGAATCTCATAACGAATTTACACTTCAATTAAAACCGGCAACCACCAACTCTGCAATTTTATATTCTATTCATAAATTCTTCAGAAGATGTAAATAAGTAAAACAGTAATCGGAACTATTATCATCAAGTTTTATTTCTCATTGTCATCCGGACTCAACTATCTCTCCTGTCATGTCTATCCAGTCTACACATTCCATTCATCTTACTCACTTCCCTTGCCATTTGACATTTTCCCTCCTTTTTTTTAACTTTAACAATAACAGCTGATCTTGGGTATTTGATGAACTGGTGTTGTCTGTAATATTTGTAAACTTTCAGGAAAAGATCAGAGGAATTATGAACTTTTGTTTAGTAAATTAGGGTGTCCCCCAAAAAAAAAAACAGAACTTCACAAATGTTGTAATAAAACTGTTAATTTTAACTAGGGGGTTTAGGATTAGGGTTGGGGTTAGGGTTTTTAGGGTTAGGGTTAGGGTTGGGGTTTAGGGTTTAGGGTTAGTTTAATGGGAAAATAAATAAATAATTTGGGTTCTGTTTTTTTTACAGGGTGACCCAGAAAAAACAGAACCCTAACCCTAACCCCAACCCTAACCCTATACCCTAACCCTAACCCTATACCCCCCTAGTTAAAATTAACAGTTTTATTACAAAATTTGTGGGTTCTGTTTTTTCTGGGACACCCTAATTTACTAAAAAAGTTCATAATTACCCTGATCTTTTCCTGAAAGTTTACAAATATTACAGACAACACCAGTTCATCAAATACCCTCTGATTATAAAAATATACGAGGAGAGAAATATTGTCAAATTGTCTCCCCTTATTTTGCGAACAAGTTCCAGTTTCATCAAGTTATGGATAACGCATTAGTTTGCGGAGTTGTGTAACGGTTATCAGCAACGAAAACAGAAGAGGTATCTTACTAAACTTCATTTGGTGATGAGATTCCAGGTTTCGGTGGAATGTGGAGTACCCCCTGGTTACAATTACTCCCGCACTCTTTCCTACCCGGAATGCTAGTACTGTTAAGGTCCCATTTATGGTTCACTTAGATCTGTTTGAGATAACGAAGCGTTTACCTGTTTATGATATACTAGCAGCGGCTACCCGGCGTCGCCTGGGTAGAGAGGCATTTTTAAAAAGTTAGTCCTACAGATCCATTATTACTGAATCGTGAGTTGAATCTTCGTGGAATGCCCCATTTAAATCCCCATGTAAAAAACTTCCTTGCATTGATCCAGATACTCTGAAAAGAAATGTTAATATCTACTATCTAAAATATTAAATAAAAAAAAAATCCATGCTGTTATCATTCAAATTCTATTTTTTAATTATTTCACGAATATAAATCAAATCTCTATTATTTTTGCTAAAAAAAAAACAAAACAAACCCTGGTGATATTTAATGTGTATATATATTTACTTTGTTCTCAATTGTTTTATTTTCGAAGTTTCCTCCGGATATACATATACACACAACTGCCCTTTATATATGTATAGATAATGTTTTATGATATAATTGAATAAATAAAAAATAAATAAATTTCTGGAAATTTACAGAGTTCTTCATAAGTAAGTGCAAAAAGTTCTTCTTAAGATCCGCTTGTTTAAATATCACACAGATTTCTTGGACGAGAGGGAAATCCACGTAGCTTATTGGATAATGTACTGACTGCTTACATTACAGTAAGCAAGTTCGAAAGCCAGTCGCAATATAACGTTCACTTTCGGAAGAATACCCTTGGGAAAGGTATAAATCTCCTCATTTTAAATTCTTAGCTTCTTTTCATTGTTACATCTTTATGGGTAAAAAAGAAAATAAATTAAACGAATACATTTTATCACTTTAACACGACAAACAATTAAAATTTGTGTCATATGTACAAAAAAAGGTTTTAGAAAAATAGAATTATGTTTCAAAACACTCACGAGTTTATGGTTACATCTTCTTAGAATAATATTCTAAATGTAAAAGAACAAAAAAAAAAAAAAAAAAAATAACTTTCTTGAAATAAACGAACATTGTAATACACAAATTCTTAACTAATATTTTCTAATTATAAGTAATTAGATAAATTAGTTTCTTATTTCCCCCTTCTCTTCCAGCTTTCTCTCTTTCTCCCTGGCGTTCATAAAATCATTTTAGTCCAATCATGGACCGGTACTCTGGTAGTATATATATGTAATAAATACATGTATTTATGTATATTGTGCACACACACACACACACACACACACACACACATGCAATACTCCACTTTGGCCCTATCTTGGGCTAGACGGGCGGTCGGAGAGGCCCCCTCCGATCAATCGGCTGGTCACGTCAAGCCCTAGCACCTATATGATTTTCCCAACCCTATTGCCCTTATGGCAAGCCCCAACCCCTTTTTTATCATATGGGTGCTAGAAGGCGGTGGCTACATGTCCTGACGTTAAACTCTATCTGATGGTGAGGTTCCAGTTCTGGAGGTTTGGGGAATGTGGAGCACCCCTTCATCACCATTGCTCCCTGGTCCACTCTGACCCGGAGAGTACCTGTTAGGGTCCCATCTATGGGTTAAATAGAAAAATGTATTTATAAATAAATTGTATTATCCATTAAGAATTGATTTATTTCAAAACTTTATCGACATTAAATGACCCACTGAGGTTGATATGCCGCAAAACAAAACAAACCAAAACCACACACACACACACACACATATATATATATATGTATGTATATATATTCACCAACCCCATCACACGAGCACGATGTAACACAGTGACGGAGTTAAACAGGTTTGAATTCAGTTTTCTTTCTCTTAGACTGATTACCTAACTAAGGTTAAAGACAACAGTCTGCCCTACTATTTCCCCATAACTGGAGGGAAAATATTTGGATGGATATATTTACCAAGGGTATTAGCGTTGTGTAAAATGCAAACAGCTTCGTTTAGGATTTGAACTCGTCTCAGCCGTGTTCATTTCCTACCACGATATCCATTACACCACGTGCCCCCAACACACACGAACATATATCGTCAATTCTCTGTGATATACTCGTTCATTTTCGAACCAATAAAGCAGTACCTGTTTATCAGTGTGCGCTTCAGTGGTTGAGCGCCATCTTGAAATTATTCGGCTGAATTTTTTGTCACAATTCTCTACTTTGTTTGGTGCATTCAATCTTGTATTTCCTACCGCTTACTTTTTCCCCCGTTGGCACTGGTCACTTATATAATAAAATACTCGTTGTTCTTTCAAGGCAAATGAGAAATTCATTTATTTACAGACTTCCAGAAGAACAGATGTTCTTTCTGACTTCCTCTGATCTTGTTCTTCTTCTCAAAAAAAAAAAAAAAAAAAAAATCAGGACAAGTAAATGACATAAGTTTTCTAGTCTTTTTTGAGGAAGCATTTTGATTATAAATTCTAACTAGTTTATTTTTATTCAATTTAATGCAATCAACTCAAGACTACTACTACTACAACTACTACTACTACTACTACTACTTTAAATCAAATTACTACTATATGTAAATATTAGGAGGCGCATGTCGTCTAATAGCTATAGTCGTAGGGAAATTGACACGGTGACACAAGTTCAAATCATGGACGAGGTTGGTTGATTTTCACATAGAGCTAATACCATTGGGAAAGGTATAAATCCAACTATTCTCCTTCCAGCTATAAATAAGTAGTAGGGCAAACTGGGATCTTTCACCTTGGTAGGATACTGTCCTAGAAGAAGGAAAACTCTGAATTCAAACCTGTTAAAATCCTCTTAAAAATTGACTATTTGTCACATCCTGCTCGTGCAAAGGTTTTTGGTACATACACACATACATACATACATACTACTACTATACTACTACTACTACTACTACTACTACTACTACTACACTCAATCAACGTAAGACTATTACTAAATGATGTAAAAAACTAATATGGCATGGAGAAAATCGGAGCAGGTTGGTTGGTTTTACGGCATGTTAACATTTGTTGAGATATTTAGTACAAGTTTTTTGCAAGTAATTATCTGGTTTCAAGTAATTACTGATAATCACTTGCAAACAATTATAGTTTCAAGTAATTATTCTTAATACAAATAATTTGCAAACAGTTATATGCTTTCAAGTATTCCTATCTAATATTTCTCAAACATACATATTTGATTCACAGATGGAACCTTAATGGGTACTATCATTCCGCAATCGGACTCACTATTCTAAAATCAACTAGGCGTAGCTTAGACATGGCACAGGGTCACAAGTATGGGACACAGTTTTGTTTTTATAAACGTTCTGTTATCCTCTTGTTTCTTTTTCGTGTCTAATACTCCCTTCCTTCCTTCCTTCCTTCCTTCCTTGTTTCCTTCCTTCCTTCCTTCCTTCTCTCTTTCTTTCTTAAGTCATTCATCATTGGCAATTCAGTCTCGAAAGACTATGATAAAAGTTTTTGTGTGCAAAAAAGAGCCTGGGCAAGATGTATGGAGGCCCTGGGTTGCCCAAGTGACAGGGACCCCCTGCCTTGCTGGCGTGATCCGAAGGAATGGTGAACCAATACATTCGGCGTCAGTTTGGCTGCAGGAGTTGCCAGTTAGTGTTTTACACACTGAACTGCCTAACGGAGTCCAAGCCGTGATTTCTGTCAGGGTTTTCTCCCTTAGCCTTTTCCTATCCAGAGGATAACCACAAGGCAGTGGGGGTTATTTAGACTATTACGCGCCTGGATACCAGCCCAGGTATTTCTGTGCTCTCGCGTTAATGTGCTAGATGGCCGTTGAGCGAGAAGCTTTCTCCACCCTTTCACAGGTTTTGTTTTTCGTCCTGCTGGGTGTCTAGCCACCCTCCTCACCAGGCAAGCCTGGTGGGGGTACCGGTTTAGTCGCCGATGATCCGACTATGGGGCAGATTGTACGGGGTTACATAATACCCATAGCGCTTTGTGCGACCTGACATTTCTTAAGTAGTGGGTGTCTAACATGGTCATTATCAATCTCAAGTCTACTCGATTGTTGAGTGTCATTCAACAAGAAATCATACCGAACCATTTTTGACACGTTCGATCATCCGCCAGAGCACCTTCTTCATACATTTAATAAATCTGGATTTAAAATGAGTTGCAACATGTTGAACAGGTCATCAATGAATAACAATTTATCAAGACAAACAAAAGGAGTGTCTGTTGAACATTTACTGCCATTCAAGTACATATGGTGTTTCAGAAAATGAATGCTCGGATATTTTATAAGTAATTTATATATATATATATATATATATATATATATATATATATATTTATAAGTAATTTATATATAAATTAAATTATAAGTAATTAAATAATAATTTTTAATATAAATTTAATTATAAGTAATTATAAGTAATTAAATACTATTTACTATTTATATATATATATATATTTATATATATATAATTTATATATAAATTAAATATAAGTAATTATAAGTAATTAATTTATATATAAATTAAATTATAAGTAATTATAAGTAATTAAATTACTATTTTATAATTATAAGTAATTAAATTATAAGTAATTAAATTATAAGTAATTATAAGTAATTATAATAATTATAAGTAATTTATATATATATATATAATTATTTATAAGTAATGCTTATATTTTTATAATTCTTATGAATGTATGGTGTTTCAGAAAAATTGATATGATTTCGTGATCTAATAACTTGATCAATTCTCGTTCAAATGATTTCAAATGTTAACAGCACGTGTAGAAGCAACTAAAACCTTTATGTTTTTTTCTTCTTATTTTTAATATAAAAATGTCATTCACTGAAAAAGAAAAGGCGTTAAAACATTAAAACCTTTTGCTGAGTTGGCGAGGGCCGGTATCGAACCAGGAATCTTGTGATTTCTAGCCGAACGCTCTACCGAGATCAACACATTAATTAAAAAAGAAATGAAACAAATTAATAAAGGATAAAACATAATAAAAATCAAATCCAATAAAAAAATACAAACAAGAAAAGTGTTAAGAATAAAACGAATATATAGAAAAATAATTTTTATTAAATCACCTATAAATATAGATAAGAGGTTTATCTTAGCTTTTTAAATCCCGGGTAACGCCGGCTATATCTCCTTGTAAAATATTAAAATATAGAACAAGGAAACTGTTTCATATACGTCTTTGAATTCATAGAATAAGCTTGCATTTCACATGATTAAAAACTGGCAAATATGGTCTAATTACATTAATATCACAAGAGATAACACCACTTGTACTAAAAGTCACGTATCAGATAACGACACGCGAGATCTTGTCATGAGACTTGGTAGTTTTATTTTTTTTTCCGACAGAGATAATAATCTAAATCTAAATATATGACCATTCTTTTTAACTTCCTCAACCGCCTATTACGTTTCCATATTTATTTATATATACTTATTTTTTTGAAATTCTTAAATGAAGCATCGTCAATTATTATTACTTTATTTTTTCTACTCGCATTTGCGTCATTCTGATTTCAGTTGCCTTTTTATCACTAACTGTTGTTTATTTACAATCTGATACGTACAGAAATTAACATGAAACAAATATTGGTTGGTTGGCTGGTTGGATTTTACGACATGTCAACACATGTTGGGTTATTTTATGCTAAAGAGGTTTTTGTTTTATACATTCTTTATGGGTACCGTAAATCATCGAGTATAATCCGCACTTTTTTCCCCAAAATTTAAAGGTCAAAATCCCTAGCGCGTATTATATACGAAGTTAAAAATGAAGAAATATTTTCTAAGCAATGTCCGAGTCTCTATTTGCTATAAGGCAATGTTTATTCAGAACATTTTTTTCCAGAGGTACAGCCCCCTAAAAATCCCCTGCGTATTATACTCAAGGGCGGACTTACTCGAGGATTTACGGTACTCAATTTTTTAAACTCATTTTTTCTATTTAACCCATAGATGGAACCCGAACAGGTACTACCACTTTGAGTTAGAGTGGGCCTGGGAGTAATGGTGAAAGGGTACTTCACACTCCCTAAAACTCCATAACTGGAACCTCACCATCAGATAGAGTTTAACGTCATGCCCGGAGCATTAAAAATCTCAATCACCGCCTTCTAGCACATATATGATAAAAATGGTTGGAAATTGCCACAAGGACAATAGGGTCGAGACAATCATATATGTGCTAGGGCTTGAGGTGACCAGCCGATTGATCGGATTGGGGGGGTGTGTCTCTCCGACCGTTCGTCTAGCCTACGTAAGGACCAAAGTGGAGTATTGCATGTCATGGAAAACAAATATTGGTTGAACGATAAATTTGTTATATTATGTTTGTATATACGTATTTACCCAACCCCTCTGCCTAAGAAAGATGCGACACAATGTCACATTTAAGCGGAGTTAAACAGGTTTGAATACAGAGTTTTCCTTCTCCAAGACCGGTTGTCATACAATAGTTAAAGAGCCTAGTCTGTGTTAATATTTACCCATAGCTGGAGGGAGAATAATTGCATTCATACCTTTCCCAAGGGTAATAGCGCAGCGTGAAATGCAAACAAACTCGTCCAGGATTTGAACTTCGTTCGCCATGTCCATTTTCTACGATGATAACTATCATACTGCAAACACTTCAATTGTGTTTGTTTATGAGTATTTAACCGTAGCCCAACAAAAATGAATGTCATAGCGCAGATTCTATCAGAGCAGTACACTTAAAATACATTTAACTTAGAGGAATAGAGCAATTTCTAGTGCAATACTTAAGGGAATTATAATGTTGTGGGGTCTGCATCCGCACTGAACAACATATTTTAACGATTAAATTTCTCGATATCAGATAATTAGAATCCTTCACGTCTTCCAAAAATGCCGCAGCATTTTCTTTCTAGTGAGCATAGACTTTAAGATATGATTACAGAATTTATGCTCAATCTCTCTCACTCTCCTCCCCTCCCCCTCTCTCTCTCTCTCTATATATATATATCTTTATATATATATATATATATATATATATATGTATATATTTCTCTTATTCTCACACGCACAACCTAAGGTTTAACTATAGCACAATATCGGAAGTATGGGGTACCCAGTGAGAATCGGATTCACGCAAGCCTGGCTGGCTCACCACTACACCACGCGAGGTGCTCAGTGGACACACACACACACACACACACACACACACACACACACATATATATATATATATATATGTGTGTGTGTGGGGGGGATTTTACCAAGAGGCATACTGTTTCTCCTCAAACACAAATCCACACAGACACACATGCATACACAGACATTTACATTGTACATTGACATATTATATATATATATATATATATATATACATATAGTATATAATAATATATCTGAGAGTCAGACGAACCTACTATTAGTTTCGCATAAAGCTCTTCAGGGCTAAAATCTGACTCTACTTAGGTATCGAGCACTTTTTACAAATTAGCTTCTCCTAGCGGTTATATGAATATATATATATCTTATATACATATATATACATATAAATTGTTTTTTTTTGGCCAAATACTATAACCAATAGATTATTTTTTGTTGGTACGAATATCTTGGTCTTTTCTTTTTTTCAAAAATTTTTTTCTTCCTGGTTGATGTTTGGTAGTATATTTTTTACAATCAAACTCTCTGCCGGGTTTTTTCTCTCCGCAAGGATCTACCAACACACTTGGTATATTAAATTATATATATATATATATATATATATATATATATATATATATGTGTGTGTGTGTGTGTGTGGGTGGGTGGGTGTGGGTGCATTTGGGGCGCATTCTTTCATTTATACATGTAGAATTAACAATTTTATTAACGTTTAACAATTTTATTAATGTTTAACAATTTTATTAACAATTTTATTAACGATCTTTTCAAGCTTTCTGGACAATTTTTCATTTGGATGGAATCCGTAGATTAGTCTACCAAAGTTCTTATCCCAAGTTTTATATATATATATATATATATATATATATATATATATATATATATGTGTGTGTTGTGTGTGTGTGTGGGTGAGTGTGTATACGTATCATATAGTACATAAATAATGAGAAGGGAATCGTAAGTCTTTCCTATAAATAATGTCTGACGACATTTCAGAGGAGAGAAATAACGAGATCTCACGGGACTTGTTAATTCAACCAAGAAATTGCAAATTATACTGTTCGCTTTGTATCATTGCTTAGTAAACCCTTAACACTCGTTGTGTTTCTTCCTATTACTTCTTTGTTAATTCTAACTTTTGAGTTACAACAATATATATATATATATATATATATATAGTCGGGGCAGCTTAACGTCGGCATCAGCAAACAGCGAAGGAGTCTATCCCCTTTTCATTAGCGCTGAACGCAGATCTCTTTGCTACTCATACGCTGAGATGGCGACACACACACACACACACACACACACACACACACATATATATATATATATATATATATAAAGTCATCGACAGAGACGTGTTTCGATTTATCAAGCGTGGCTAGACATTTTGTGAGCTATCTACAGCCGGGATAGTTCTCCGATTGTTTCAGCAGCAGTCGGACAGCTTAACCGATCGGCCATAGTCATCTACAGAATGCAGCGGGGATTTTAACTGTTTTAATACATACATCTGTATGTATGTAAAGGCCGCCATAGAGTGCCCCATCCCTTTTATAGGAGAGCGTTGTGTTAACGCTTTCGTTGGCGGTCATCAGCGAAATCCCTCCCAAAGTGCTCAACCCCAGATTGATGGAGAGCATATATAGTCATCCACAGACATGTATTTTGACTTATCAAGTCTCTTCAGTGTGGCTAGACGTTTTGTGAGCTACCTACAACTGGCATAGAACTCCGATCGTTTCAGCAGCAGTAAAGAGAGAGATAGTTATATGTAGTCGGTTTGACAATATATCTATATATATATCTATACACACACACACACACACACACACACACACATATATATATATATATATATATATATATATATATATATATATATATATATATATATATATATATATATATATATATATATATATATATATATATATATATATATATATATATATAGGGCCGAGTTACCCCAGTCGGTAGACCGTTCGGCTAGAAACCACAAGGTTCCTAGTTCGATCCCGGGGTCCTCGCCAACTCAGCATATGAGTAGCACAGGAATCTGTGCGGTAAAGTAAGGAGCTGATGGTAAGTGTGGCGCTCCACCTCAGATGCTAAAACAATCTCCTTTGAAGGCAATTTACAATGCAATATGTGTTGAATTTATTTAACTTTTTTTTTTTTTTCAAAACTAAATATTTTAACATCACGGAAAAATTTTTCAAATATACGGCGTTCATCAACTTCTTAAACAACAGAAGATTACAATATCGCCGTGGGATAAGTACAATAAAAAAATCACCTAGTACTTTCAATACTTTCAACTTTCAATAACTCTGAAGATGGAATTTTACTTCCGAAAATATTTAGTTTTGAAAAAAAAACCAAAAGTTAAATAAATTCAACACATATTGCATTGTAAATTGCCTTCAAATTCTTTATATTACACATACACACAATGCTTCAATGATACTATAAAGAAACAAACTTTATTATATATATATATATATATATATATATATATATATATATATATATATATATACGATAAATATAGTAATTTATAAAAATGATTAAAATGGCTGTTTGTTTCTCTTGTGAAAGTTAATCATTGCATTTCCGTAACTTGTTCTGTCTTGTTTTTCACTTTTATGCAATAAAAAAACTTGTTCTCAAGCCGATAAAATTACACATTCATCGTGCAAAAGAAGATGGAAAACATCTCTGACGCTGCCCTTATTTACTGTAGATCAGCGTGAGAACCACACTGCGTTAAATGAACACATTGTTAGTTAATTATTACCTTCGTTAGTATAGCGAGTTAGATGCCCAGTGGGTGTCCTACCACTAGTATTCTGGTATGGTTGGTTGGTTGGTTGGGTTTTTATAGCATGTCGAAACTATTGGGTCATTTATGCCAAATACGTCTTTGTTTTGTTCATTTTTGATGGGTACTAAATTCTTTTTTAAACTCAATTTTTAAAACACATCCTTACCACTCATTTTCTTCTATTATAACCCATTAATGGTACCCTAACAGGTACTACCACTCCGGTGTATCTAGGATTAATGGTGATGAAAGGGATAAAAAACGGTTGGGGGTTGCCATAAGGGCAATAGGGTTGGGACAATCATATATATATTTACCAACCCCTCCGCACGAGCAGGATGCGACACATGGTCAATGTCTTAAGCGGAGTTCAGCAGGTTTGAATTCAGAGTTTTCCTTCTCCTAGACCGGTTGCCTAACCAAGGTTAAAGAGCCCAGTCTGTCCTACTATTTACCCATAGCTGGAGGGAGAGTAGGATTCATACCTTTCCCAAGGATATTAGCGCTAAGTGAAATGCAATTACCACGTCCAGGATTTGAACTCGGGGAGACGAGTCCATTTCCCGTGACTTTAACCATTACACCACGCGCTTCATACTGGGACAATCATATAGGTGCTAGGGCTCGACGTGACCAGCCGATTGATCGTAGGGGGCCTGTCCAACTGCCCGTTCAGCCTAAGTAAAGAACCAAAGTGGACCGTTGCATGTCATAGACTCCTCGCCCAGCAGAGTTCTATCCTTAAGCACTACAGGTGGCCCTATTGTGTGTGTGTGTGTGTGTGTGTGTGTGTGAGTCATACCCCTCTGCTGAGGTGCAGTCGATGTATTCTAAAGCGTCAGCCGAAATTGCAGGTAATTCTGGGCCAAATCCAAACTTAGTAAATAGCTAATATTGTGCAATGATAAACAAGCTTATCTATTAGATAGTGTAATTAGTTATTATATATATATATATATATATATATATATATATATATATATATATATATATAGTAAAGAAATAACAAAAGACTTAGAGATTTAGCTTTATAGTCTATTTCAGGGAGCTTAGACAAAGTGTCTAACTCTCCGACTCATCAAATGCGAATGATGAATTCTTTATTACTTTAAAGGCATTTGAAAACAGATTTTTATTTTTTTATTTTTTTATTTTTTAAAATTTTATAGTCCTGTAATATGAATTCCAAATGAAATCCTTGATGTTGCAAAAAAAAAAAATGTTATGTTGTAGTTTCACTTCCGCCACAAAAAACTCGGTCACAAAAAATGTATCTCTTAATGTATCCCTTATTTTGACAGATACAGAAAAAGAAAGACATATTCCAAATTCGTCACCAGACGAATTCACCTATTCAACCAATATGAAAATAAACCGTTGACGGCAAGCCAGCAACGGAAATTAGGAATATATATATATATATATATATATATTATATATATATATATATATATGTGTGTGTGTGGTGTGTGTGTGTGTGTGTGTTCCGCATAACGCCAATACATGTAGAAATATATGAATCCAACTATTCTCCCTCCAGCTATGGGCAAACAGTAGAGCAGTTTGGGCTCTTTAATCTACATTTTCCTTTCTACTAGCTCAATAAAAAGGCCCCAAGAATTTCTCTACTAAAAGACTATTCCTAATAGGATTATTTCTTCATAGAAGTCTCTATATTACTGAAGTCATTATTGAGTTCGTTCTTCTAAGTTTGCACTGGCAATAAAATTGTTCTTATTAATTCACCATGAATTCTTATTGCATATATATCCACATGAAGATATTTCATCCTACACACAGGCTTTGCTCTACAAAGTGTCCGGGTTTGTTCCTTCTAAACTAAAGGTATCAGCGGTGAGTTGTGGTTTCCAAAACGACAAACATACAGGGCAACTTTAGTTTAGTAGAGACCATATCATCATACTGTGGTATATCCTCAGGTCCTGCTAGTAATGATTTAATTATTACAACGTTTCATATGTTTACTTAAAAGCTTTTGCAAAAATCGTTCAATGTGTAAAAAGGATAATAATCTTGATTTAACTCTCACTCTTTTTTCTTTCTTTCCTTCTCTTCATCTTTTCATTATTATACATTAGCATTATCGCTTCCGCGAATTCTCCCCCTCTCTATATCTTTCCCCTTCTTTCTTTCTTTCTTTCTTTCTTCTTTCTTTCTTTCTTAAATATTTCTATGTCCTTTTTTGCCTTTCTTTCTTTATAATAAAAACGGAATGGCCCATTATTTAGCTGAGATGACAACACTCATAAAAAATAAGAATTCACATTTTTGCATTTCATCTTGGGCAATTTGCACAGTCTCATTTTTAACCAGATGATGATAACGGCTGTATTACCTTTAGGCACCCCTTTTTGATCTCGATTAAGAAAGGACATGTTTTTCATTTACACCGTCAATATCCGGTTGTTTGTTAAGGGTTAGAGTTAGGGGTTAGTTTTATAATTAAAAAATCACGTGTTTTCTTTTCTCTTTTCGCCAAGGGACGAGCTGGCTAATCTATGACTGTAAAGACCTCAACAAAATGGCGAAGGAATTACAAACTGTTAGTTGTTAATGTAACTGAGTGTAAATGTATAAATCATCTTCTGTAGAATAAAACCACTGCATCAGGGCAGAAGGGTAACCCACTCCCCAATGAGACCACCCGTTGACCGTGGGTGGCGACCCGTGATGCTTCAGGACAGAATCCTGGTAGCTGAGCAGTCCATAACACTTTACTAGTAAGGGCCAACACTCCGCTTTGGTCCGTACTTAGGCTAGACGGACAGTCGGAGTCGCCCCTCCGATCAATCGTTGGTCACATCAAGCCCTATCACCTATATGATTGTCTTGAACCAACCACTATAATTGCAACCGCCCAAATCTTTATTATATATATATGTATATATATATATATGCTAGAAGGTGATGGCTGAGGGTCTTATTCTCCTGGGTATGACGTTAAGCTCTACCTGGTGATGAAGTTCTAATTCTGGAGCTCTGGGGAATGTGGAGTACTCCTTCATCACCATTACTTCCCGGTCCACTCTAAACCGGTGTGGTAGTACCTGTTAGAGTCCAATCTATAGATTAAATAGAAAAATAAGTTTAAAAAATTGAGTTTGAAAAAAAAATTGAATACCATCAAGAATGAATAAAATAAAATACCTTTGGCAAAAGGTAACCCAACAAGGATTGACATGCCGTAAAATCCAACCAACCAACCTAATTGATAGGCCCGAATTGGTATCGACCTATACACGAGTAATCCGTTTATAATAGGAAAACCATTTTATTATTTACAATCAGTTTTGTTTTTGTTTGTTTTGTTTTGTTTTATGGCATATCAACCACGGTGGGTCATTTAATGCCGGCAAAGTTTTGAAAGATTCTTATCGATAGTTTGTGAGAAAAAATTTTTAAACTCAATTTTTTTTTGTAAACAAATATTCTATTTAACCCATAGATGGGTTTACGGTCAGTACTTTATAGGCAGATTAAGTAAACTTTTATATTATCTTGAAAAGAAATTATATCTGATTAATTTAGCAGTTTGGACAACTGAAAAAAAAATCTTATTTACTTTTTCTTTTATTGTTTGTCAGATTTTCTTTTCGGCTTTTAAGAATATAATTATTTAAGAAAGTCATTATTTGGGATCAGCATCAATCATCATCAAGTTGACAGCACGGATGCCCTCTCCCGCCAACTGTCCCTATTGGTCATCGCTCCTGGCAGGTCCTCCTTGCAGCAACCAGAATTCGCACTGAGCTGATTGGTGTAGGTTTTTAATAAATTTGTTGTTTTTGGCTTTTTCGGGTCATTTGATGCCGAATCAAGTCATTTTGATAAACAAAGAACCCAGGTTGATTACAGTGTAGTAAGAACAAAACAAGTGCTTAGACTTTTAGGAAAGCTTTATTACTTTACTCTAACTACGATCTGTCTGACGTTTCAGAGTGTTACTTTTATAGATCTCAAATTTCCAAGGGGAGGTAATTAAGGTGGATTACACCATGCAAGATAACTTTAATTTACTAAGTTTCACACAAAGCCAAAAGTATAGGCCATCCAATGAAAATTAACCTCACTAATGATGGTCTACTAGCCAAGCTAGCTAACCATTAAACCATGCAAGGAGCCCTTCATTTACTAAGCTTTGCTTAGGCCTGCACAATGCTAGAAGTATAGGACACCCAGTGAGAATCAAACTCACTAACAATAGGCTGCTAGTCTAGATATCTAACCAGTACACCATGCAAGGGGCTCTTCTTTTACTATGCTTTGCTTAGGCCTGCACAAGGCCAGGAGTATAGAGTACCCAGTGGCCTGTTAACCAAGCTAGCTAACCAAGGTGTCCAACAAAACTACATAATTTGTGCAGTCTAGAAGAACTGAACTCTTTACATTAACAAAGTAAGAAGAGCTTCTATAAAAGTCCTTGCTGTCACATAATGGTTGGGACTCCAATTACATCAACTAGAAAGAAAGAAAGAAAAAATTGAAAAGGGATACCGTGTGTAGTAAGAAGAGAACCAGTGCTTAGACTTTTAGGAAAGCTTTATTACACTTTACTCTGACTACGATCTGTCTGACATTTTTAGAGTGCTACTTTTATAGATCTCAGATTTCCAAGGGGATTCGAGTTAGCTCAATCGGTAGAGCGTTCGGCTAGAAACCACAAGGTTCCTAGTTCGATACCGGCCCTCGCCAACTCAGTGTATGAGTAGCACAGGGATCTGTGCGGTAAAGTAAGGAGCAGATGGTAGGTGTGGCGCTCCACCTCAGACGCTAAAAAACAATCTCCTTGGTCTAGCGCTATTGAAAAGGGGATAGACTCCCTCGCTGACTGGCTAATACCGATTTTAGGCTGCCCCGTCGACTTTACTTTTTTTTTTTTAGTAGTACATACAGTATCTGCAGTTGCTTAAGTTGTCACCCAATTATGTATTGAACATGTAGACTTTTTGCCGGTCGGTCTCCATTGATGTGTCAATGTGTAGGTTTCCAGCATGTGTTTTTCGTTTACTTGGATAGTTTGTGTGATAGAAGTCAAGTGACCATTCAGCTGTTTTCTTGTGAAATGCTGCTCCCAAGGTTTGTTCTATATTTTTTTCTGTAAGTTTTTCGTTAGAGTCCAGCCATACTGTAGCACTAATACGGTTACAACTTGGAAGAATTAGCATCAATAAAGGTGGCTTAGTTATTAAGTCTCCATTTTTATGTTTTTATTTTTGATAAGTTTTTTGATAGGTGATAAGCAATGAAAGAAGAAAGGAATGATCCGAGAGCGTAACGGTTATCGCCATGGTTCAATCCTTGTCAAAACTGGTTGTGTTTCGCTTACAATGATGACTTTGAGAAAGGGATAAGTCCATCTGTTCTTCCTTCTTCCTATATATATATATATATATATAATTAATTATATATATATTTATATAATATATAATATATTATATATAAATTTGAAAATTTGCTTTTTGGAGTATTGTTAAGTAAAGTATATTATTGTTTATATTTTTTGAAGGCAATTACAATGCGTATATTGTATAAAATTCGATAATTATTGAATAATTAATAAAGTTGAAACAGTTGTACGGTGTTCCATGTCATCCGCGTTATTTGCCAAGTTTACTTGTCATGATTATTTTCAATAATTATCAAATTTTATACGATATACGCATTGTAATTGCCTTAAAAATAAACAGTAATATATATATATATATATATATATATATATATATATATATAGAGAGAGAGAGAGAATAGATAAAGGTAAAAGTTGAGCACTCTTTACTTATTAACTTTAGTATATCCTAGCGGTTTTTGTATGAATATATATATTTTCATTTATATATATATACGTATAAATTGTTTTTTCTTTTGGCTAAGTATTATAGTATGAACTGATTATTTTCGGTTAGTACGACTATCTTCGTCTTTTCTTTTTTTCAAATTTTTTTCCCTCCAGGTGAGGTTTGGTAGTATATTTTTTACAATCAAACTATTTGCTGAGTTTTTTGGTATATTAAATTATATATATATATATATATATATATATATATATATATATATATATAATCAACAATAATCAACCGACGTAATTTGCGGTCCCAAAACATAACAGCAAGAAATGTCTTCACATAAACACCGGAAGAATTATTAGCAACCTGATGATAGCAAAATAGCTTGAAACCTGGGTAGTTGCCTATGGAAAACAATTATATTTAAAAAAATTCAACAAATAAATAAATAAAGCTCCTACAAATTTGTGGTTGAGCACTGTGATTTCTTTGTTTCATCTCAAAAATTATATATATATATATATAATATATATATATATATATATATATATATAATATAATAAGATAAATATATAGGTTTTACATATCTATTTATTGGGTGACAAAGGAACATTCACAACCATATTGGTTTCATGCGATGCATTCATCAGGTGAAGATGTTTCAAATGTGAGGAAAATCGAAAAGTTTCAAAAAATTTCAAAAAATTCAATAGACATGGGATGCGTATGATTGGATAAAATGATGTGTGTATGTATGTGAAGGTGAATTGAATGTATGAGATTGTTAATGGGCAGTATAAAGGTTGCGTACGCGTAGTGACTGGTCACACACAGCTCTATTTTATATTAATACTGCCTTTGGTACACCATTCCAGCAAAAGCTGAAATAGTGACCATCTCACACTACAGTATATATATATATATATATATATATATATATATATATGGCAGGTGCAGTTTGGTTGGAGAAAGATAAAGCAACCTAAATAACAAAAACTACAAAGAACAATAATAGAAAAGGAAACGTGAACACTTAAACTAAAAAAGAAAGTCCCAAATCTTTAACATGGAAGTGTCCGGTTTTGTGCAACCTACTTTCTCCAGAGTAATATATTTCAAGTGGATAAACATATGTGCTTGAGGACTTTTTCTGTATTCAGAAAATAAAAAATGAACAATAAAAAAAAAGCTAGTCTTACGGATCCTAGATTGTGTACTAATTTCCATCATTACTACTCTCCGCCCTGTCGGTGGGGCGTTAGAATGCACCGACTGCATCTCTGCAGAGGGGTAAGACTCCCCCAATGGGACCACCTGTTGGCCGTGGGTGGCGACCCGTGATGCTTAAGAATAGAACCCAGGTGGATGAGCAGTTCATGACTTGCAATACTCCACTTTGGCCCTATCTTGGGCTAGACAGGCGGACGGAGAGGCCCCCTCCGATCAATAGGCTGGTCACGTCAAGCCCTAGCACCTATATGATTTTCCCAACCCTATTGTCCTTATTAACCTTATATATCAGCTCCTTACTTTACAGCACAGATCCTGTGCTACTCATATGCTGAGTTGGTAGGAACCTTATAGCCGAACGCTCTACCGACTGAGCTAACCAGGCCTTGTTTAACTCTCTCTTTTATCATATGCGTGCTAGAAGGCGGTGACTGAGGGTCTATATGTCCTGGGAATGACGTTAAACACTATCTGATGGTGAGGTTCCAGTTTTGGAGGTTTGGGGAATGTGGAGCACCCCTTCTCATCACCATTGCTCCCTGGTCCACTCTGACCCGGAGTGGTAGTACCTGTTAGGGTCCCATCTATGGGTTAAATAGAAAAATGTATTTATAAATAATGTATTATCCATTAAGAATTGATTTATTTCAAAACTTTATCGGCATTAAATGACCCACTGAGGTTGATATGCCGTAAAACAAAACCAAACCAAAGCAAATATTACTACTCTCCAACGATAGTTGTCTTTAGCTAAGCTAAATAATAAATCAGTAATACATAATATATATATTTACTAGCAGGACCTGTAGATATACCACAGTATGATAATTTGATTATTACAACGTTTGATATGTTTACTTAAGAGCTATTGCAAATGTAAACAAAGTCGTCGTCGGGGCGGCCTAATATCGGTATCAGCCAATCAGCGAGGAAGTCTATCCCCTTTTCACTAGCGCTAGACCAAGGAGATTGTTTTTGCGTCTGTGGAGCAGCGCCACACCTACAATCAGCTCCTTACTTTACAGCACAGATCCCTGTGCTACTCATACGCTGAGTTAGCGAGGGCCGGTATCGAACTATGAACCTTATGGTTTCTAGCCAAACGCTCTACCGACTGAGCTAACCAGGCCCTTGTTTTAACTCTCTCTTTTTCTTTCTTTCCTTCTTTCCATCTTTTCATTATGTTCAATTGAAACATTGAAGCATTATCGATTCCGCCCGCTCACCCCCTTTATCTATCTTTTCCCTACTCTGTTTCTTTCCTTTTTTCTTTCTTATTATATTTTCTCTGTGTAGCATGTCATTTTTCTCCTCTTTCTTTTTTTTATAATAAAAATGAGATTATTTAGCTGAGGTGACGACACTCATAAGTAATAAGAATTAGGTGGAAAAGCAACACCAGATAATCAGGATTTACATTTTTGCATTTCCTCTTGACGATTTGGACAATCTCGTTTTTAACCAGATGGTGTTGCAGGATGATAACGATCGGAAGATTAAGGAATAAGAGTATTAATATATAGATTATCATAGCAGAGAGCTAAACCTATCGTAAGCTTAGAACCTATTATATTACAATGCTCTGTGATGGGGCATATGATACGCTGACTGTACCCTTTGCAAAGAGGTATCCAGGGTAGGACACCAAACAACATATTCACTTCTGGAGCTATGGGGAGTGTGGGGTATCCTTCCCTTGTAATTACTCCCAGGTCCACTCTGATCTGGAATGTTAGTACCTATTAGGGTCCCATCTATGGAGTATCTGTGTATGACGTTAAACTGCATCTAATGGTGAAGTTTCAATTCTTGAGCTCTGTGGAATGTGGAGTACCCCTTCATAGCTATTAGTCCCAGGTCCACTCTTTGGTCTTAAAAAACGATATACATGAGCTTATTAAATCTGTTTGTGCTGTAATCATCATAGAAAATGGACAGGACGGCAAGAGTTCAAATCCTAGATGAGGCTGTTTGCATTTCACATAGCGCTAACACCCTTGGGAAAGGTATAACTCCATTTATTCCCCCATCAGCTATGGGTAAATAGTGGGACTGATTGGACTGCGCTCTAGGAGAAGGAAAACCTGCATTCAAACCTGGTAATTAGAAGGGGCTGTTTTTGTTTTGTTTGTATTATGACATATCAACCTTCAAACAGTTGTGGTGCTATTTAACCCATAGAAGAGGGATGAGGTGTCTCATACATTTCCCAAGGGTATCATACTGAAAAAAAAAGTAATAGCCCGACTGGAGTTCGAACTCGCTTACTAAGATATCACAGTCCAGTACGTTAGTTACTAAACCACGGAACTCCCCCATGGAGGGGTTGGTAAATACATATACTAGCATATGAAGCGCGTGGTGTAATGTTTAAAGTCATGGGAAATGGACTCGTCGCCCCGAGTTCAAATCCTGGATGTGGTAATTGCATTTCACTTAACGCTAATACTCTTGGGAAAGGTATGAATCATACTCTCCCTCCAGCTATGGATAAATAGTAGGGCAGACTGGGCTAGGAGAAGGTAAACTCTGATTCAAACCTGTTGAACTCCGCTTAAGAAATTGACCTTGTGTCACATCCTGCTCGTGCGGAGGGGTTGGTATATATATATATATATATATATATATATATATATATACTATAGTGTGAGATGGTCACTGTTTCAGCTTTTGCTGGAATGGTATACCAAAGGCAGTATTATTGGTAGAGTGCTCAATATAAAATAGGACTGTTATATAATATAATAAGATAAATATATAAAGGTTTTACATATCTATTTATTAGGTGACAAAGGAACAATCACAACCATATTGGTTTCATGTGATGCAATCATCAGGTGAAAATGTTTCAAATGTCATATTTGAAACATCTTCACCTGATGATTGCATCGCATGAAACCAATATGGTTGTGATTGTTCCTTTGTCACCTAATAAATAGATATGTAAAACCTTTATATATTTATCTTATATTATATTATATTATATTATATTATATATATATATATATATATATATATATATATATATATACTAGCATATTGGCAATGTAACAAAACTGTTGTACATGTATAAAACGATCCAAGGGTTTTACTTAATAATCCTCACCCAAGAAAAAAAATAGTTGTTTGATCGACTTAAAAAAATCATTCTACTCAAGGCAGGACCGGGGCAAAGCTTAGGTACTTGACATGTATGCCAAGCAATGACCCCTTGACATGTATGACCTGGATCAATCACCCCTCCCCTTAAAATTCAATTATCTTAACAAAATTAACCAGTCTAATAAATACTTTTACAATATATTTTTAACACTAGTAAACTTCAACATACATTTTTTAATTCTTTGCCTACTTTAAGCTGCTCACAGTGGCTCTCCAACCACTGTTAAGAATTTTCATAAATTTAAGTTTTATATTTTCAAATTAATATTATCAAATATATTAACTGAGAATATAATTAAGATTTCTAGCTTATATATATATATATATATATATATATATATATATATATATATATATAATCAGTTTATTAGTCTTGTAATTTTGAGGGTGTAAACAAAATCCAACTCAAGGGTATCAACGAATGTAAAGAAAACACCTGAATCTAAAAGTCCCAAAACTAGAGATATAAATAATTTGTCGACATTGTGTGGGCTCAGTGCATGCTTACTTCTGTAGTTATGTCTAAATACTGGCATTTCTTCAAAATGGGCATAGATATATCCCAGGTTTTTGAGACTATTAAAAGATCTTGACGTGCTACTCCAAGTTGGCTGCAATGAGGATGAAATGCAACTGGTCAGATTACTGTTGGCAGACACAAAACTAAGTGTTTGCACCAGAACAGCCTATTCCATGTATGCTTAAGCAAAAATTGTGATATTATGAAATATACTTGGTACCTCAAAAGGGGGAGTCATTCCTAAAATGAGGTAACCAAGCGAGTACTCGGTACTTTAATCATTGTAGTTCTTTTAGACAATAACAAAATAAATAAAGTTATTCTAATTAATTATTATTCTGATAACTCCATTGCAATCTATTAGATTTCCATATGCCGCCTTTGAATGAGCTATCTATCATTATCAAATTCTAAAATGACTCGATTAGTGAAGATAAAAGTCAAAATTAATAGTAAAAATGACATGACATGCATTTAAAAAAAAATGAAATAATCTGTTATAAATTATTTTAATTTATTATCTAGATATATAAATAAATTATTTATATCATATCTGGGTTATATTCGCAGAGTTCCGTCCCGGCCTCATGCCTCAAAAACAGCTAGCCAGTGGCTGCTGAAAAAACACAAAAAAAAACACCAGCTACGATTGAAGTCCGTAGCCGAAGCGGTATCACTTGAAAAAAAAAAGGGTTAGGGTTTAGGTTTAGGTTTGGGTTAGGGTTAGGGTTTAGGGTTAGTTTAATGGGAAAATAAATAAATAATTTGGGCTCTGTTTTTTCTGGGTCACACTGTATACAGGGTGACCCAGAAAAAACATAACCCACAAATTTTGTAATAAAACTGTTGATTTTAACTAGGGAGCTTAGCTTTAGGGTTAGGGTTGGGATTGGGTTTGGGTTTTCGGGAAAAACGCCCTAAGTTAGTTGTTTTTTTGTTTTTTTAAGTGACACCGCTTCGGCTACGGACTTCAATCGTAGCTGGTGTCTTTTTTTCGGCAGCCACCGGCTAGCGGTTTTTGAGGCAGGAGTCTGGGACAGAACTCTGTGAATATTACCCATATCTGCATCTAGATAATAAATGTTAAGCTTATGTAATAGATACCAGGTACTTTTCACAATATATGTCCGGTACATAAACTTGCCACCCCCTCCCCGCTCACAAGTATATTTCCCAGCAATGTGAGAACTTTAGAAAAAAAATGTCCTGATAATTTAAGTATTTGACAAAGACATGGTGTGTTGCAGTCATTAATGGCTTCGGTTGCTAGACTTCAAATCCAGAGAAAATTACCCATGTGTTCCCAGAGATCTGTACCCCAGGCAACACTTGCCCCATCGATTTAAAGGACCAGAGCTTGGTTTATTGTCCTGTGCTTGCAATGCCTCAAACGGGGAATACCGACGGGAATAGTTAATATCAAAGGGGTTAGTCGACTCATAGTGTTAGTAAAAATGACAACACAATACGTATTTTAGGAGATAATGTGCACACAAACGTTTACTGCCCTGAACTCAATGGTTGTTTGTTAGGGGTTAGGGTTAGGGGTTAGAGTTAGGGGTTAGTTTTATAATTTTTTAAAAATCTAAAAATCGTCTGTTAAAACAACTGGATATTGACAGTGTAAATGAAAACATGTCCTTTCTTAATCGAGATCAAAAAGGGTGCCTAAAGGTCATGGTCTTTATTCTTTCAGGTTTTTCATTTACACTGTCAATATCCGGTTGTTTTTACTGCCCTGAACTTAATGGGGGTTAGGGTTAGGGGTTAGAAGGGTTAGTTTTATAATTTTAAAACATCTAAAAATCGTCTGTTAAAAACAACTGGATATTGGCAGTGTAAATGAAAAATGTCCTTTCTTAATCGAGATCAAAAAAGGGTGCCTAAAGGTCATATGGTCTTTTATTCTTTCATGTTTTTCATTTACACTGTCAATATCCGGTTGTTTTAACCGACGATTTTTAGATTTAAAAAAAATTTATAAAACTAAGCCCTAACTCTAACCCCTAACCCTAACCCCTAACAAACAACCGGATATTGACGGTGTAAATGAAAAACATGTCCTTTCTTAATCGAGATCAAAAAGGGTTGACTAAAGGAAATATGGTCCAGAATAAAGACAAAAAAAGAAAACGAATTGTGCGCCAATCTTAGTGGTGCCTACAAAGATGGTCACGTGGTAATACTACGTAGTTCCACGCACTTTTTGCACTGGCCATCGGATGAGCTTAGGTTTGTGCGCAGCTCCACAAATTAAAATGACCTTGTGTAAATCCCGGCCTGGTGGGAGGTCAGGAAAAATATCCGGTGTGAAACATATTTTTAGTGTGGGAGTGTATGGTCCCATTTTCGTTCTGCCTGGATATGATAAATTCGTTAAGTATCATTCTGGCGAGCTGACTTCCGATTACAATTTAGATAGAGTCGAGTGTGTTTCGACTGATTCTCGATAAAAGAATAAAAAAAACAAACACATAATTGAGACCTGTGTTTGTCCAAGATTTAATCCAGAAAATTCCTTTACGAAAAAGAGCAATTACCAAATCCATTCGTTGCATTAGAAATTAAGAAATTTGAAGCGATTGAGAAAGAAATACGATTGAGTACGAATTTTATAACCGAAAGCCTAAACAGACAATAGAGTAAGTAAGTAAGTAAAGTCGTCAGGGTGGCCTAAAGTCAGTATCAGCCAATCAAGCGAGGGAGTCTATTCCCTTTTCACTAGCGCTAGACCAAGGAGATTATCTTGGCGTCTGAGGTGGAGCGCCAGACCTATCATCAGCTTCTGACTTTACCGCATAGATCCCCGTGCTACTCATACACCGAGTTGACGAACTAGGAACCTCGTAGTTTCTAACCGAACGCTCTACCGACTGAGCTAACCCGGCCCTACACGGTTATACACACTGAACGGCTTATTTGATCTATCCGAATTGACAGTACAGCGATAACTTGACTTACGAGTGCTTCAACTTACGAGCTTTCTGAGTTACGAGCTATCACTTGAGCGATTTTTTGCTTTGTGTTGAGAGCTAAAATATGAGGTATGAGGGGTTGGGACAATCACTTAGATGCTAGGGCTTGGTGGAACCAAACGACTGATCCGGGGGGGGGGCCTCCGGTACTTAATTGGGTGACCACTTAAGCAATAGCAGGTAGTGTAAGCCCTTTGTTTATCAAAATGACTTGATTCGGCATTAAGTAAAAAGTAAAGTTGTCAGGGTGGTCGAATGTCGGTATCAGCCTGACAGTGTGGGAGTCTATCCCATTTTCCCAAGCGCTAGAACAAGGATATTATTTTTGTGCCTGAGGTGGAGCGCTACACCTACCATCAGCTCCTCTACCACACAGATTCCTGTGCTACTCATACGCTGAGTTGGCGAGGGCCGGTATTGATATGCCGTAAAACCAAACAACCAATCTTATTTACGGGTTAACCGCGGATAACTAGAACCGTGGACAACAAAACTGAGGATTATGGGAACGACTATTGTAATGTTTCATACATTCCTTGCTTAACATTAACACAATTGTATTGTTTTGTTTGTTCCTGTTTCTTTCCATCTTAGAAAAAAAGTCCCTTTTGTTTTTGTTGGTCTTATTTTCTTTGTTCTTTTCTTTTGTACTATAAAATTACCGTAACTCTAACCTAATGCTTTAAGAAACTCCTGTTGCCGTTCAGCTCTAGAAAACGATAGTATCTGCGCATGCGTAATGTCTTGCAACGTATGATTGAACAGACCACTATTATTTTTTATTCGTTATTTTTATTTTTTTAATTTTTTTTACAAACGAATTTTTTATAGAAAAAAAAAAAGCACGACTGAAAATTTTCTCACAGATATTCATTAACTTAAAACAACCCACAGTGCTTTTTGACAAACAATAGCACAACCCTGATAATCTGTTTCCTACATAAACGGCGCCCTGTCGACTTGGGCTGTAGAAACTGCACCTCTACAGAGAAAGATTCTCCCAATATTGGCCGTGAGTGGTGACCCGTGATGCTTAAAGATGGAACCCTGGTGACATGCAACACTCTACTTTGACTCTTAATTAGGCAAGGCGGGCGGCCGGAGTGGCCCCCCTCCAATCAATCCGCTGGTCACGTCGAGCTCTAACACCTATATGATTGTCTCAACAATATTGCACTTATGACATGCCCCAACCTTTTTTTATCATATATATGCCAGAAGGCAGTGACTGAGGGTTTAATATCCTGGGTATGATTTTAAACTCTATCTGTTGGTGAAGTTCCAGTTCTAGACCACTGGGGAGTGTGGAGTACCCCTTTATCCCTATTACTCCCAGGTCTCCTCTGACCCAGAGTGGTAGTACCCGTTAGGGTCCCATCTATGGGTGAAATAGAACAAAATGTGTTTAAAAAACGTGCTTAAAAATTAAGTTAAAAAAAGATTAGTACCCATCAAGAATGAATAAAAGAAAAGTCTTTGGCATAAAATAACCCAACAAGAGTTGACATGCCGTAAAAATCAACTAATCAGCCAACCTACATAAATCATTCAAAAGTTAGGCACAATTAATCAGTTCTTGATGCTTTTGCTGAGATCATGAAGGTGACTGTACCAAACACTAGACTGTGGCGAGCTTTTTGCTAGACTGCTGTTTGCCTAATTGGCTCAATGGCATTGAGGATGGCCTCGGATAGGCTTACCTGAAATTTCCTGTTCGTCGAAGGTTTTTGCAACACGAGCGAAATTTCTTCAAGCATCTGGTTACTGTACTGTGATCAACTGCGGCTTCACCTTCCGCATAACAGATTATTATTATATGGAGTTCAATACAAATTGGGTGTCCCATTTTGGCCTTGTGACATATATGAAAAAGAAAGATTTTGAGATATCGAAAATATTGAAAAAAAAAAATGCCCCATAAGAATTTTACGTCAATGGGTTCATATTGCGCGTCAGTATTCATGGGCCTTTGATTATATATATATATATATGCTCCCATACATTTGGTATGAGCTCTCTAATTGGTAATTTAAATTAACTCTCACTACTAAGGATATAAGCAATGATCGTTTCCCGGGAAATTTGATCTCTGTAACCGTAAAATACATAAACAAACCTATGTACTTAACAGTTTAAAAACACCAGTCCCCGCTACAGCTGTCAGTGGACGAGGGGATAAGATATCGGGCTGCCAAACGGTCAGTCTGAGTTCGACCCTTGCCAAAGATAGTTGTGTCTAGCCACACTGAAGAGGTGTGAAGCGCCGAAACACGTGTCTGTGGATGACTTATTAATTATATATATATATATATATATATATATATATATATTATATATATATATGAAGTGGACAAACAATCTGTTCGAGATGGCTCTAGCCGACAACTTTTGGGAGATTATGTGCTTAATTGAAGTCATATCTAATTTGAAAATGAATTAGGCGTGCATGTCGGTTTAAATGTAAGGCGTAAACAAATCGAGAAAAAAGTCAATCTCTGTATGTACATTTCAGCCTATTAGGCCTCATCAACAGAGTTATAGACAGAGCAGTGGTTTGTGCATGATTCGAACCCTACCTGCCAGTCTGACAGGCGGGGAATCTAACCATTACACTAACTGGCTTTTCCCAGATTTTCTCGTTTATAATCTCCCAAATATATATATATATATATATATATATATATATATATAAGAAATTTTAAAACTGAAATGTCATGGAAAAGGTAGGAAACAAACAAGCAAATATATGATTAAACCAATGTAAGGCAACATGTATAGGAGGAGGAAAACTGAAATTAAAACCAGGGGTTGTGGGCTAATAATTGCACTTCCATAAAAATCAATTTTTAATTGGTTTTCCTTCGCCTAGACCCAGGCTAAAGAACCTAGTCTGTGCAATTATTTTCCCATAGAATAGATGGGCTTATACCTAATTCCCAAGGATATTATCATGACTAGCAAAATAAAAAAATACCCCTGGCGATGTAAAAATAGATTTTTGAAACATATTGCCCGAAAGGGTGGGAGTCAAAAAATTCAATGTCAGCGAGTTTGTACCCTAAGTAAGTAAAATCATCAAATTCATTAAAGGATTAAAAAATAAAACGATTTGAAATGTAAACTTTAAATATGTATTAAAATAAAACAAACTATATATAGATATATAATACCAGTCATGTATTTATTAAAACTTGTTTTAAAAAACAATGAGGACTGTCTAATGTTGCATGTTCAAATTTTGAGTGTATTTATTCTATGATATAACGATTTTGGGTAATGTGACGTAAGCAGTGATGTAGTTTTTGTTACAGACAAAAACCGGAAGCGAATCTCCATTATTAATAGATGTGAAAGCAAACAGCCTTGTGCAGGATTTGAACTCGGGTCACTGAGTCCATTTTCTACGACTATAACCATTACGCTAAGGGCGCCTCCCGAGAAGATTGTTGTAGCACCATTATGTCTGGTCGGATTACCAATGTAGCTTTGCGCCATAACTCAGATAAGCTTCGTAAATATTGGGAGTGAATATTCGACCGTGCCCAGTTCTAAGAACAGTGAATAATCCAATTTAGGTCTGGCGCTCTAATTAACCTAGTTTCGCTCAAATTATTCATGCGCAGAATATTTACTCAACAGCAAAAGTAATTATCGAACTTTAAGTGAAATTTCGACATCAGCGGTTTTGCAAGTGCGCGACTGATAAGGCTGCGACTAGAATCTGGTATATATATATATGTTTTATCATTCTCATCGACTATTGTCCCCATCTTTATTGTTGTTTGTACAACGTTTCGGTCGATATGCCCTCCGGCCTTCTTCAGGTATTTCTTGTTGGACTCGGGAACCTTCTTTTCGGACTCGGGACCTTTCTTGTTATAATCGGGAGCCATCACGGAACTTCGAACCCAACCCTTTATTCAGTCCTCGGGGGTATCCTGTTCTCATTCCGCTAACAATAGCTGGGGTAGGAGTTGTGTTAATTATTTTTCTATGTTACTATTATGAAATACCTGAAGAAGGCCGGAGGACATATCGACCGAAACGTTGTACAAATAACAATAAAAATGGGGACAATAGTCCGAATAACGCAGATAATAATATTCTTATCGAGGTTTTACAATAGCCTACATAAGGTTTTTATTGCAAATATGTGAATATGATCTGGTATCCCAACCCGTCCCGTTAACCAGGGATAGGTTGTGACTTTACCGCACATTCCCGTGCTACTCATACGCTGAGTTGGCGAGAGTTGGTATGATTTCTTTGTTTTAATGGCATATCAACCTTCGTGGGTTATCTAATGCCAAAGCCTTACTTTTAGAAGATCAGTAGTACTACTATCTAACCATGGAGGCATGAGTGGGTCTAGAATGGAAAAAATAGAGGGGAAAAATAAGTATTCGACTTGTCATCCCACTTCTACTTATACTAGTTTCCCCTCAACATCCGGGTGTCTGTGCCCCACGCACGAGATTCTAGAACCAATCCCGGTCGCCGGAATCCTCATAACTATCATCCGGGCACCTGGTGCTAACATCCGGGACTGTAGCATCTTGACTTCGGTGCCAATGTGTCGCCCGTTCGCATTCTGAAGGACGCGGGTTCGATTCTACAGCCAGGAAAAGCCTAGCCCGCTTCCTTCGAGAATACGGCAAGCCTTGACGTTCGCCACTCACCTCGTGTTCTCTGTCACAGTGGGTTCATTTTTCCCCAAGGTTATTAGACCGAAATTGAACGTAATAGCGTTATGGCCAATTTGAGTAGATAATTATCCAATCCGTTTGACACGGGTAGGATGTGGCACAAGGTCGCAAGTGTGGGGAATCCAGCCAGGACCGAATTCGCTATTCAGAAATAATGGATCAGCGAGACTAGTTTGCTAACCTTTACACCGCGTTAGGACACCTTTTCTAACCCAAACCGCTCGCCAGTGGTGCGATGTAACACAAGGTCGGAAGTATGGGGCATCCAGCGAAGACCGAGAATTTTTCAGTTGTAATGGATATGCGAGACTAGCTTGCTAAAACATTACACTCCGATGGGTCACCTTTTCTTACCCGACCTGTTCGCGAGGGGTAGGATGTGACACAGTGTCGGAAGTATGGGGTATCCGGAGAGGATCGAACTCGCTATTCAGTAGTTGTAGACCAGCTAGACTAGCTTTCTAACCATTAACCACGATTTAACATCCTTTCTTACCCAACCCGCTCGATAGGGGCGGGATGTGACAAAAGTTCGCAAATATGAGACATCCACCTAGGATCAAACTCGCTATTCAGTAGTAATGTACCTATGAAACTATTGCTAACCATTATGTTGCATAACACCTTCTTTACTGGCACTAAATAGGTATATGTTATATACTGATCTTTTTACATACCAGATCAGCATATAATGTTATATACCTTTCTTACTTCTTACTCTGTCGTCTATTCTTCTGGCCGGCTTTGCTTCTGATCGTCTATCATCTATCTTGGTCTGGTATATCTTCTACAGGTCTGGTCTGGTCTTAGGGATTTCTTGTTATCAGAAGCCCTGTGTCATTGTTAGTTTTTAGTAATAAACACAAGACTTCGATTTACGATGATGTTACTTTATTCGTAGATCCCCAGACCAGACAATCTGCGCAGTGAGACTCACATCTTGCTAGCTTGGCTTCTAACTTCTAACTCTCTTACTTACTTAGTATCCTTAAACCGGAAGGGGGCTTTCTCACGGTCTATCCCCAGAAAGCAAGGTCAGAGTGAGGTCAAACGCTGTCACTCACTCTCAAGGCCATCAGCTGTACTGATCGCCATAATGATTCTACACTACCTTAAAAATGTATTAGGGATCCAATTATTATGTAACAATTACACCATGATGGAGCGCCGTCTTTATCCAACCTGTTGTCCAAGAGTAGGATGTAACTCAAGGTCACAAGTATGAGGCATCCAGCGAATATTGCACTCAATATTCAACAGTAATGGATCTGCGCGATTAGCTTGCGAACCATTATCACACAATGGGATGCCTTGGTCAATACAAGGTATCGTCATTACACCACCCAAAACAACCCCCCCCCAAAAAAAAACCAACCCCTCCAAACAAAACAAAACAAAACAAACGAAAGCAACTGTAGTGCCCTCTTCTCTGTTTGTCCCAGCTATAGTTTAAATAGTACCACTACAGGATGGATTTGGCTTTAAATAACCCATGAAGGTTGAATGATGCCATTAAACAAGGAAACCAAATCTTCACTCTTTTTGGTGTCATAAGCACGTGCTTATTTTGCTCAACGATTAATCCAGTTCTTAGTAAGACCAACAATTTTTTTTTCAGTACCTCACCGTAGTTACAATTGTAATTCTTTATAAGTGAACTCACTAACAAAGGCTTCCGATGCAAGTCGGTTAGTTAGATAGATACTGCTCTATGGTAAGCGACCTAAAATAATGCTGGTTCATTGGATCACATAATGATGGTTTCTCTGTTACCAAATTCATTTTAGGCTCCAAAAAGCTAGAGAGAAAAAAGAAAAAAAAGGAAAGAAAAGGAATTTGTAATTCGGTATAATAATTAACATATATTAGTAACAATAATATTTTAATTACAGATTTTGCATCCTATTCACAACCGATTATCATATTTTTCGGTGTTCATTAATTTTCCCGAACAGTAGGTTAAAATATTCGTCCTGAGTCGACTCTTGATTTTTGTTTGTTTGTTAAGAAATCATTAACCTAGTATATACTAGCTAAAGTAACCGTCAACGCAGGGTAAGAAGTCGAGTTCTGAATTGCAGCTGGTTATTTTTGTTGACAACTCAAGATTTACACCAAACGATTACAAACGGTCGTCATTTAATAAGTTTAATTTAATTTAGCTCAATGCATGATTAACTGATTGATTTTAACGGCATGTCTAGTGTTATTGTACCCTTAGAGGTTAGGGAATCATATTGAGCTAAACTTGCAAGTCGTCTTAAGAATTAAAACGGAAAATTTTGACGACGATTTGCAACACATCAGACTAAATTTTGAAATTAGAAGTAATTTTAAAAATCTGATTCAAAATACTTGACTTTTTTTTTTTTTGCTAAGTCAGGTTAGAAATTGTTTTATTTCATTTATTTAACGAATCTTGAAATATTTTCTAAACTAAAATATTTATGTGCAGTTTAGAAAATATTTCAAAGTTCGTTAAATAAATGAAATAAAACAATTACTAATCTGACTTACCAAAAAAAAAAAAAAAAAAAAAAAGAAAAAAAAAGTAAAAAAGTAAATAAAATCAAATAAAGTAAATAAACAAATATAAAAAAGAGAAGGATTTTTTTTTAATTTATGAAATAAAACAGTTATTAACCTGGCTTACCCCCCCCCCCAAAAAAAAAATCAAGTATTTTGTATCGGATGTTGCAAATCGTCATCAAAATTTCCCACTTTAATTTTGACGACGATTTGCAAGTTTAGCCTCATATTGATTGTCTGTTTATATTTACATTGCTGTGTGGTGAAGGTGATCCACTGGGAATTGTGCAAACGACTATACTTTATAAAAATTGTTATATACACAGACAACAAGAGTCTGTCATAGAAAATGAGACACTGAGAATTCTTAAGGAGTTCGATATACAAACGGATGACCTCCCTGTCAACCGGGGCAGTAGAATACGCCGACTAGAATTCTCCCAATGGGGCCAACTGTTATTCGCGGGTGGTGACCCGTGATACTTAAGGATCGAATCCTGGTGGTTGAACAGTGTATGATATACAGCACTTAAATTTTGGCCTTACTTAGGCTAGACGGGAGGTCGGAGAGGCCCCTGCCGATCAATCGGCTGGTTACGTCAAGCCATAGCATTTCTATTATATATGTGCTAGAAGGCGGTGATTGAAGGTCTTAATGTCCTGGGTATGACGTTAAACTCTGTCTGATAGCGAAGTTCCAATTCTGGAGCTATGAGGAGTGTGGAGTACCCCTTGATCACCATTACTCCCAGGTCCACTGACCTGAAGTAGTAGTACCCGATAGGGGCTCATGTATGGGTTAAGCCAAAAGTTTAAAATGAACGTGTAAAAATTTGAGTTTTAAAAAATTGATTGCCCATCAAGCACGAAGTGAACAAAACATCTTCGGCATAAAATAACCCAACATGCCGTAAAATTCAACAAACCAATAAAGAAAAACGTAATCTATAAATTAATACGCTTGTTCTTTAATCTTCCATCCGTTATTATCCTGGTTAAAAATGAGACCGTCCAAATCGTCCAAGATGAAAGTAAGTCTTAATTATCTGATGTCGCTTAATCGTCAAATTTCTTATTTTTAATGAGTGTCGTCACCTCAGCTAATAATGGACCATTCCGTTTTTATCATAAAGAAGGAAATGTAAGAACAATGACATGCTACCCAGAAAAAATAAAGAAAGAGAGAAAGAGAGAAAGGAAGTGAATAGGGGAAAGATAAAGAGAAAGGAAAAGAAAGATGGAGGGGGCGAGTGCACGCAAGCGATAACACTAATCTGTTTCAACCGAACATAAGGAAAAGATGAAAAGTAGGAAAGAAAGAAAAAAAGAGTGAAAGAATGTTAAATCTTTTTTACATATTAAACTTAATTTGCAATAGCTCTTAAAAAAACATATCAAACGTTGTAATAATCAAAGTATCATATTGTGGTATATCCACAGGTCCTGCTATTTTATATAAATCCAGAATCAATTCACAAATTATTCTTTTGATGGAGTGGGTGAACTTATTGTCATGTTAATTTTGTGTTTCCAAATTTATTTAGTTATTCAGATTTAAGGTGCGTCTACGATTCTGGGGAAAACACAGCATATTCATGAATCACATATTGGCTTATTATCAATGCAACAATAAAGGAAGAGCCTTCAAATTTCAAAGACGTGGCATTGTCAATTATTATTATGCTTATTTTCGAATCTTTCTTTCATCTTATTTCTGTTGCATTTTACCACAGTTCACCACAGGACGAACTGCATTGACAAAAAATAACAGCATGCTGAAAATTAATATTTTTTCAATGTAAAATAAATTACTATATTTGACGGACTTTTTCCCGAAATTTTGGCTAAAAAATTACCCTGCGTCTTATACATCGTAGGTGAAATTTGATACCTCCCGTAGGCCTAGGCTAATCTCTCTATGATGCTCACTCACCCAACTTACGCTCGGTACTTTGCTTACCTGTACTGTCAAATTGCTTTTATACAGCTATGTTTCTGCTTATGTAATGCACAGCTAGACTGTTTTCAACAATATATGCTTAAATACACTTAAAAAACTTATTTTCCTGAATCTGACCTGCTGAAATGGGGGTGCGTCTTATATACCCGTGCGTCTTATATGTCGTCAAATACGGTAGTTTTTCATCTTTAGCCTGAACACTGAACGACGTAACCACGTGTATCTCTATCCCACTCTCTCTATATATAGTCATCCACGTACAGACCATCAGTGCGGCTAAACTTGCAGACTGCTTCAGGCCTGGATCGACAATCGACCGATTTATCGTCAGAGTTTCTACCATCGAACCATCTCCACAAGCCAATTAATAAAGAGTATTTTCTTTTCTGATAAAAATATCCCTTCTGCCCCTCCCCATCTCACAAACTATCCGAGTGAAACGGACTATGCTGCTGGACACTGCTGGAGAAGCAAGGACGAGCTCATAAGCGACGTTCTCCTGTGGAAGCCAACACATGGACATTCTAACGTGGGCCGACCACCAACGACCTACATTGACCAACTACGCGAGGATACTGGATGCTGCGCAGAGGACCTCCCTGTGACAATAAATGATAGGGAAGGTTGGTGAGAGATTGTCATGGTTATCCGTGCTAATTGCGCGACATGATGATGATGAAGTCGCTTGTGGTTTGTTTTTTTCCCATCTTTATTGTTACTAGCAAATATATGCACCCTCCGGGTGCAAGTATTTAAGTTTAAATGTAATAAAATATTAGATTAAATCAGAAAGGCTAATGAAACTAATTAAGAATTCAAATAAAAAGATTTGAAACAGAGGGGGTATAATCGGAAAATAGAACAACTGAAACTTACTCTTTCATCACTTCCGTTTTTCAATGCTAAATTTTGCTGATTTAACTATTTAGTTAAAATAGGAAGTAAAGAATAAAATTACAGTTATTTCTTCTTGTTAATGAATTTCTTTTAGGATTTATCACCGAGATTTATGTTCATATTCATTAAGATAAAACCAAACAATTAGAAATCAATAATACCAAGCATATTTTTTATTAAAATCAGTTTTTTTAATATCAATATGCAAATTAGCTTTACGTTTACACTGAAAACTGGTATTTTGTTGTATATATGAATAAAATTGCATGTTAGTAGTATTTAGGTAAGGCCAACAGTATTAATAATGTCAAACAGTTTTATTATTAATTGAGGTTTAAATAAAAATAAAATCATGGAGAATGTGACGTAAATAACTAAGGAAATTGTAACTTGAGTAGTAATTTAGTTTCGGTTACAGACAGAAAAACACACAATCTCCATTATAATAAGATATACACGGCCTTCTTCAGGTGTTGCTTTTCCAACTCAGGGTTTTTCTTGTTGAATTCGGGCATCTTCGTGTTGTAATCAGGAGCCTTCACAGAACTCCGAACTGAACACTTTATTTAATCCATTGGGATAGATTTTTCTTATTCCATTAACCATGACCAGATACAATTGTTAAGCTATGTTAAGTATTCTATGTGATATATCCGGGTTAAGGGATATATTCTGAAGTTGGTATTTGGTATATTATCGCAGTAGTGTTAAGTATCTGGTCGGCATCCTTAGTTCCAGATGGAGTAAGTAAGTAAGCAAGCCAATAAGAATCCGGTGTTATAGTATTCTTTGTAAGTCCGACGTCCAAGAGAATCCAAGTGTCAATGACATAAGTTAAAGAATCAGACCTCTATATATACACCAACATCAGCAGCAGCACTGCCAGTGATTGGACAATAGAAATCTTTCTCGGGTCACGTTGTAGTTGACGAGTCTATATTTAGGAGTAGGCCTCTATCACCCGCCTTATATCTACAAAATATTCCAACACGTGTTGTAATCAGGAGCCTTCACAGAACTCCGAACTGAACACTTTATTTAATCCATTGGGGTAGATTTTTCTTATTCCATTAACCATGACCAGATACAATTGTTAAGCTATGTTAAGTATTCTATGTGATATATCCGGGTTAAGGGATATATTCTGAAGTTGGTATTTGGTATATTATCGCAGTAGTAGTTGGTGCGTCGAATAGCAAATCGTCTGCCGAGCAGTCGTGGTGTAGTCTGGCGAGTAAGTTTAGCTTGTAGGCTTAGGTTTAGGTTTTATTTTCCCAGTACCCACTCGTACCGGGTCAGGCACGAAGGCCCTGTTTATGTGGGACCACCCACAAGCCGAGACTCATGGGTGGCAGGTGGAAAAATTGCGTCGATCCTGTCGGCATTCTCCCTCAAGGGGGGCGCCTCAGGCGCTGGGCAATAAACCCAGCCCTGTCCCTTTAAGTCAAGGGGGCAGGTATTGCCTGGAGGGATGGCCCTCTGGGATCGACGCTATTAATTTACCATCTCACAGGTCCAGTGGCCGAAGCTCACTGGACACCCGCCTGAGCGGGTAGGCTTAGGTTTAGGTGC
>CM042147.1:85998926-86003926 GCA_023376005.1 Doryteuthis pealeii
AGTAGGGCAGACTGGGCTCTTTAACCTTGGTTAGGCAACCGGTCAAGGAGAAGGAAAACTCTGAATTCAAACCTGTTAAACTCCGCTTAAAAATGACCTTGTGTCACATCCTGCTCGTGCGGAGAGGTTGGTATAATGTATATATAGTCTAATAATATATCGTTAAAACACCAGAACACAGAGAGATGCTTGAGAGAAGATGGGATGGCAAGCGTTATGTGAGCANTATTAGTGTGTTTCCTCTGACTGTTTATACACACACACACACGTCACTATTAGGTCAACACACACATACACACGCATACTTTTTCTCATGCTTCATTAATAAATGGTATTGATTGTAAGTAGCGTTTAATTATTTCACACTTTCTTTTATATAAAAAGGGCCATGTCATTGTAATCTAGTGCTAGTGAAAAGATCTCACTATCTGGCTGATATTAACTATAGGCCACTCCGCCTATTTACTATATTATATATATAGAGAGAGAGGGAAAGAATTGGTGTGCATGTGCGTGCATACGCGTATGTTTTCTCTGTATTATCACGGGCCTTACTAAATTATTAATAACGGCCCACATGATAAATTAAGAGGCAAAATAACAGGCCGATTGGCCTGATAGTCAATCTGTAGGTTTAGGCTGGAAAATGT
This sequence comes from Doryteuthis pealeii, assembly GCA_023376005.1. Classification (NCBI taxonomy): domain Eukaryota; kingdom Metazoa; phylum Mollusca; class Cephalopoda; order Myopsida; family Loliginidae; genus Doryteuthis; species Doryteuthis pealeii. The sequence goes on from CM042147.1 coordinate 85,999,577, forward strand.
TAAAAGTATACAAAAATACACAAACTGTTTTTCTTTTACTATTTCTAAATTACTAACGCATAACTTTTTGCTTTTAAATATTGATTTTTTTAAAGTTTTTCGCGATAATTTGTTTAATGCCAAAATGGTTAATCTTTTCATATTACATTTCTGAAGAAAAAAAAACGAAAAAGTTTGTCTATTTTTGTATACTTTTAACAATGTTTCAGCCTAAACCTACAGATTGACTATTAGGCCAATCGGCCTGTTTTTTTTTGCCTCTTAATGTATCATGTGGGGCCGTATAAATAATTTAGTACGCCGTGGTATTATATATAAAATAAACACACATATACAATGCACATCACAAACACACACACACCACATAGCATCATACATATATAACGTATATTATATATATATAGGGTAGGTCGATTTTTTCAACTTTTGTTTAAAATATCATCAAAATGGGTCAACAAGAAGAAATGTTGGTTATTGTATGATAAGTACTTTTATATATTATATATTATATATAGCCTACCCACCAATATGATAAATTTATCATGAATATTAAGTACTGGATGAATATGATAATCGTTCAACAATGGGGAAATTAATTTCCTCACTTCCTTGTTATAAAAATATTTTGATAGGTGTGCTGGGATTTTGTCATGTACACTCCCACAACTATCTCTGATGTATATATATAATAATTATATATATATAATATATATATATATATATATATAATATATATATATATATATAATATAATATTTGTCCTGCAATTTTTGGTTGAGACTGGAATAATTGTATCCATTTAGATTTTTTCGGACTATTGTCCCATCTTTATTGGTCTATACATAAATTTCCAGTTAGGCACTCATGACGCATGGATATACAGAACTTGAGTTCTATGTAACAATCATATACAGGTTCAGGTTCAATCCTGCAATCACCTCATACATACAATCTATCAATCTTTGAATATACATACAATATATGTAAGCTGAAAATGGAAATGAATCCGACGATATTTGAAAGGGATGAATAAATAAAGGAAGGAAAACTCCTGGCTGAAACACGTGATAGTAAACTCATTTTAATTCAATTTTATCCATTCAACATTTCTTTCCTTTATTTATTTATCCTTTCAACACCCCCCATAATATATATTTTTTTTTTTGGGGGGGGGGGGAGAATATGTGCTTAATTGAAGTCGTACCTAAAAATCAATCTCTCAATCAGAGATTGATTTTTCTCGATTTGTTTAGCCTTACATTGAATAGGTATGTCCGCCTAATTAATTAATTATTAATTAATTAATTTTCAAAATTAGGTACGACTTCAATTAAGCACATATTCTCCCAAAAATTGTCGGCTAAAAAACCATATCCAAACACATCGTTTGTTTATTTACTTCTATATATATATATATATATATATATATATATATATATATATATATATATATATATGTGTGTGTGTGGTGTGTGTGCGCGTGTGTGTGTGTGTGTGTGTCAGCACCCAATATATACAACACAATATCTACATACCTATCCACATACGGGATACGTGCTGGTGAAATGCAGCTCACCCTCCCGCCCTTATTTTTGTCACTCTCACATTATCCGCCATTTCACCTAGTGATGTATCATAACGCTACATCCCGTTTTTGTCCAATGCTATCTCAGAACAACTGCCAAAATATTTTATAATAGAAGACAAAAAAAAAAAAGGTAAATGTCTATTATGGTCTATGATTATATTATTAAGTTAAAAATGTATTATCTTTGATGGGTGGGTGGCGCTAAACTAGCACACCCAAAATACATATATATAGACAGATATGGAAGTGCGTGGTGTAATGGTTAAGGTCATGGTAAATGGACACGTCACCTCGAGTTCGAATCCTAGATGTGGTAATTGCATTTCACTTAGCGCTAACACCCTTGGGAAAGGTATGAATCCTACTCTCCCTCCAGCTATAAGATAAATAGTAGGGCAGACTGGGCTCTTTAACCTTGGTTAGGCAACCGGTCAAGGAGAAGGAAAACCCTGAATTCAAACCTGTTAAACTCCGCTTAAAAATGACCTTGTGTCACATCCTGCTCGTGGCGGAGAGGTTGGTATATATATATATATATATATATATATATATATATATATATATATAAACACACACACACACACACACACAGAGAGAGAGAGAGAGAGAGAGAGAGAGAGAGAGAGAGAGAGAGAGAGAGAGAGAGAGAGAGGGTGCTGAAAAGTTCCTGCACAATCAAGAAAAATGACCTTTTCTTAAGGCTTAAAGAAACTTGAGGAACGGCCATCCAAACGTGCGCAGAATAAATGTGTGGAATAGCATATACCTGTCATGGCTCGTGATCATATATATATATATATATATATATATATATGTGTGTGTGTGTGTGTGTGTGTGTGTGTTGTAAAGAGAATGACTCAATGGAAAGAAAAACAAAATATCGTGCGAGTCACAATTTCGACTTTCAGAAAAAAAAAGAAACCGAATTAATCCGAATAATAACGGATATAGAAGATGGTCAATGCACACACACACAAACACAGACACACACACACACACACACACACACACATATATATATGTATATATATATATATATATATATATATATATATATATATGGGAGTAAATATGGAAAATAAATCCGACAATATTAAGAAAATTGAAAAAACAAGTGTTCCGAAAATAAGATGAATTTATTTATCGATGTTTAAACATTTCGGTTTCTTTAAACCTTCATCAGGATGTATCTTGGGGTGAAGAAATTGATGGATGTTTTATAGATGACAGGAGATGAAAATCTTTATAAAATCTTTTTTGTTGTGTAACTGTATTTGTTGTGTAACTGTATTTGTTCAGCGTTATATTTTTGAAAGACTTTGTTCCCTTTGTTCTCATAAAATAATTCCATTAATACTTTTTCTTGTCTTTTGTTGAATGCATTTCGTCGAGTTGCGTCACGCGTCATGACATCTCCGCGAGCGTGGATCGCGACTGGTCTTTCAAAAATATAACGCTGAACAAATACAGTTACACAAAAAAGATTTTATAAAGATTTTCATCTCTTGTCATCTATAAAACATCCATCAATTTCTTCACCCCAAGATACATCCTGATGAAGGTTTAAAGAAACCGAAATGTTTAAACGTCGATAAATAAATTCATCCTATTTTCGGAACACTTGTTTTTTCAATTTTCTTAATATATATATGTATGTGTGTATGTGTATGCGTATGTGTGCGTGCGTGTGTACGTGTGCTTTAAGCAAGATATTTAAAGCAGTACATAACAGATCGTTAGATCGCAGTTGGTCTGAAGTAAAATTCAAGAACAGTTTGAATTCATTCATTTTAATAGCATGTCAACTCATCCAGGGTTATTTTATGCCAAGCGGTAGGTTATGAGGGATGGTCAAATTTTTTGTTATGTCTTTTTCAAGAGGTGCAGTCTGTGTATTCTACATCCGGGGTGGGGGTGGGGTGTTATCCTAGGTGTCACATCCAGGATAAACATTTTTTCACACCTTCATTCATTTAAAAAAAAATCTTATTTTCTTATGTATTCTCGTTTCTATTTAGTTTTGCTCTGATAAAAACTAAGCTGCATCTGATGGTGAGGATCCAGTTCTGGAGATCTGGGTGGAGGTTGGAGTACCCCTTTATTGCCATTACTCTATACAAAAATAATCTTACTGTTATCAAGTTGAATAAAAAAGACCCATTTCCACAGCAGGTGTCGACTCATTAAAATTACACAATCTTGTATTATTAGTCTAAAATAAGAATAAAGAAATAGTTTCCACAACATTTTTTCAAGAATTTTTATTGATTTTGACAGTAGGTTGTTTGCAGTTAAGTGAATTGGAAATCAGTTTAAGGGATGAAATTAAATATATATCAGATATGTATCTCCAATCTTCCCCAGGACAAAACAAATATCAACTGTTGATGTTAGTTAATACAAGAGTAATCTCAAAAGTAAGGTCTCCAAAGTGTTGGAGATGCAGGGAAACTGTTTGTGCGGCTAATGGTAACGCTGTTGTGTTTGCTGTGCATGTGTCTGTGCCTGCTTGATAGAATTTGATAAAAGCTGACAGCAAGAATCATTGAATTACTCTCCCAATATTAACAATCTTTAATATCTTTTCATTATTATTTTTAAATGGACCATATGACCTTTAGGCACCCCTTCCGCGATCTCGATTCACAAGGACACATTTACACCATCAAAATCCGGTTGTTTTTTAGGGTTAGGGTTAAGGGTTAGGGTTAGGGTTGGGGTTAGGGTTAGTTTTATAATTAAAAAAAATCTAAAAATCGTCT
>CM042147.1:86008926-86036426 GCA_023376005.1 Doryteuthis pealeii
GGAGGGGTTAGTTTGTGATATCTTAAATTTAAAAACATATACCATGTAAATAAAAATTAAAAAAAAAATATTTAAAATCATAGAAGATAATAAGTTATTTTCCTTTGTCAATGATATTAAATTAACCGTAATTTCTTTGAGTGTATGAAATGTTAAAAATCAATTGTATGTACTAATAGATATTTATTATAGATGTATTACATAATTTAAATCCGTTATCTCAAGTGTCCACCTGGACTTATTTCTTGAGGAACAAAGTAAAAATATGCAAATAGTTAATTCATAATAGGTTTAAATTTGTGATAGGGAAAATTATATATATATGTGTAATATATATATATACTAAATAAACTATAAGCTATATATGGAACGTGTAATTTAATTAATCATATATTCAGTATTTAATTCTAATCTATTGTTTATACCGGGACCTAATTTAGCTATTAATAAACTTTCTCTAATTCTGAGATTACCAATGTTGCATATTATTGTCTCTATTAATGGAAAAACAATTGTCCTTATTTTTGCATTTGATTAAATGTTTATGGAATGAGGATGCACGTGTGTGGATATGTTCTTTGATTCTAATCTATTATGATATTTCAGAGAAGCTAAAAATAAAAACGCTAAAGCGACAACTAACAAAGAAAGGAAATTAAAAAAGGAATTATTTTTAATGAAAGATATTGTTAACCATCAATTTATAAATGAACTAGCAGGTAGAGGGGCATTTTTTAAAAGTTAGCCCGCAAATCCATTATGACTGAATTGTGAGTTGAATCCTCGAGGGATGTAGCAACCTAAAACAAATACGAAAAAAATACTACCAAACAACAAATCTAAAACAGATATTCTATCAAACAAACCCAGAAAAACTACTTGGATACATAAAAGAAGCACACATCTACAACAAAATCTAAAAATCTTCCCCAAAAAATGAAAACACAAAAATATATGTTAAAAAGAATCATCTAAAAGTTCCATTCACAAAAAATATGTCAAAAACAAAAAATCTTCAGAAAATTAAACATTATCACCAATTCATTTCAAAAACGTAGTCGGCATTAAATGACCCATTGAGGTTGATATGCCGTAAAACAAGAACAAAATCAAAAATCGAGGGATGCCCCATTTAAATCCCTGTGTAAAAAATAGACCTTGCATTGATTATAAAAAGAGTTAATTTGTTATTTTTCCATTTCATTCCAACGCAGTGGAGTATCGTGAAATTAAAAGCCAGACTTATCACAACAGGAAAACTTGTTAAAATCAAGGCGGGAAACTGGACAAGTTTTGTGGATTTATTCAATGTCTACACAAGCAACACGTTTAAGAAGCCAAAGGTTTGTTCACTTTTCATCTCATAATCAACCGTTTTTGTTTTGAATATCTCTTATTATAATGGAGATTGTGTGTCTATCTATCTGTAACCGAAACTACATCACTAACAATTCCCTTTATGTTATATTCTCAATGGTTATTAAATAGATCATTATTTTATCTTAATTAGCATCTTATCTATTAACAACCTCTCTATTAAGGTCTATCTGAGATAAAAATTGCCTCAAAACAGCCCATGTTATTAAGGCATTTACCTCGCATCCCACGTATGCGGGTATGACACAAGGTCTTTTAATGTGGGACCACTCACGAACCGAATATATATATATATATATATATATATATATATATATATATATAAGCAGATTCTCTTAGAGGCACATTTTAATAAAAATGATATTTTTTTTATTCCACTTTTCTTTTTGGCGAACAGGGTGTTACAACTGTTTTTGTAGGCAGTTTAAAAACTGTCCAACGTCTTTGTGTAGTCCAAGTACGGGTACTTTCGATTACCTTCGGTCATTTTTAATGATATATGTATTAGTCAGCTATTAGTTTAAACCTAGATATAAATGCAGAGCAGCTGATTTTTTTTCAGAATATCTGATTGATATTTTGTAGAACAGCCTATTAAAAGTACCCAGATTTTCTTCTTGTGCCACTTCAATATCATATCCAAAATAGCCACAAAATCACTGAAAAATGTCCATTAATTGTTTATTATTTATACCAGTGGTCCCCCACACTTTTTTGCGCCACGGACCGGTTTCATCTAAGACAATATTTTCATGGACCGGCCTTCATATGCTGCAGCCTAAATTTGCTCGATAATCGTTAATGACGTAATCTAATAATAAATCATCCGCAGTGGTCTTATCTCAAATGCAAACATCAACAGACAATAAACAACCTTTTGTTTATAAATTAAGAATCAACAACATCTCTAAACTTTTCAAAATAAATAATCAACATTTAGACTGATAATCAATAAAAAAAAAAAAAAAAATTCAAACGTTCTGTGCGGCCCGGTACCTAATGGCCCGCGGCCCGGTACCGGGTCGCGACACGGTAGTTGGGGACCGCTGATTTATACTAAAGAAGATTTTTTCAATAGTATTTATTTCAGTTTTAAATGTGATTGATAACATATCAAAAGTTTACCAAAATTTGACTACCGGAAATGTATGATTTTCAAAATAGTGTCCAAGATGGCGCTAAAAAACTGATCATTGCTTACCTAATAATTCTCATTAATTGTTGAACTGTATTTTGTAGTCTCAAAGGGGCTTAATAATTGCTGTGTTCTCGTTCCGCGACCGTTTTCCTTGTTAGTCGGCTGAAGTGTATTCAAAGATAGACGTAGAGATGAAAATATATCCAATTATATTAGCTACTGGCAAAATGAGCCTAAAATGCGTTTTTGACAAAATGACTCCTACAGAAAATAATTTACCAAAAATCAGAAATGACCCTTACAGAAAATGACCCCTACAGAAAATAATTTACCAAAAATCAGGGAATTATCAGATTTTAATGAAATTTTCAGTGTTTATTTATCAATGAATGATCTTTATAATGCATTATTTATTTTATTTCAAAACTTTCTCATTTTTTTCAGGTCGCTTAATTTTGACCCCACTTATGTTGGGGGCGTAATATTTTGTTCTAGTTGGTCTTATATTGTACTAATTACAGTATAAATAAAGAGATAAAAGACCGAAGTTATGAATAGAAACAAACATTTTTTTTTAAAGGTGGCTATTCTATGAGAAAATAAGTACCGAAATCGAAAAATAAAATGTAAAAAAATAATAGATAATTAACTTTTTGGAGATTTTTTTTTTTACTCATTTCGATAATTATTTAATTGACTATTATCTTATAAAAGAAAGAAATTATACATCGATATTTTTCTGCTTAAAAAGGGGAGGGGGTACATTTTCAATCGAGTTTTTCTTCAAAAAGTATACTTTGATGCAGTGAAATAAAGTTTGCATTAAATAGATATTTATTTCTAGAATCTAAAAATATAACATTTTAAACTTAACATCAGATTTTTCACATTTTAAATGAATTTTATATATTAATTTTTCATAGCAAAAAATACTAAATTAAAGTTTTGAAATAAAATAACTGATGCATTATAAAATTCATTAATTGCTAAATCAATTACTGAAAATTTCATTAAAATCGGATAATTACCTGATTTTTGGAAAAAAATTTTGCAATCGCGAATGTTACAGTAAAATTGTAAACAAGCACTTAAAACCATCAAAAAAGAGACAAAATGTCGGATCGCGTCGAAATTGACCAAAACAAATCGCTTTAAAAATATTAAAAATAAACTGCATATGTAATGATATTTTTCTTTTTTTAATAAGAATATTATGTTACTACTTATCGATTTAGACAAAGTTTGACCTTAAATAATAGATTTAATTACTTTTAATTCACTTTTAAAATTCCTATCAGACAACAAAAATGCCTGTGGTTAAATTATATCTTTTATAAATTTCTTCGCAGGGAGTGCACAGTTGGAAAAATGACTTCATGTTCGGCATGCAGAGAGTGACTGGCTGTAATCCAAATCTTATTCGACTTTGTCGAAAAATACCAGAAAAGTAAGTCAACAGAACAGTTGCTATATATATATATATATATATATATATATATATATATATATATATATATATATAGTCTCCTGGCGGGTTTGTATGTATATATATATCTTATATATATATATGCATATAAATTGTTTTTTCTTTTGGCCAAAATATTGTACTAATAGATTATTTTTTGTTGGTACTATTATCTTGGTCTTTTCTTTTTTACAAACATTTTTTTCTTCCCGATTGATGTTTGATGTTTGGTAGTATATTTTTACAATCAAACTATTTGGTTTTTTTCTCACCGCGAGGATTTACTTACAAGTTTGGTATATTATATATATATATATATATATATATATATATATAAGTTGAAAAATGGAAGTGAATCCGATAATATGTTGAAAAGCTAAATAGATAAAGGAAAGAAAATCTTGAATCCTTTATTTATTTATCTTTTCAACACACACACACACACACACACACACACACACACACACACACACACATATATATATATATATATATGTGTGTGTGTGTGTGTGTGTGTGTTGATCGCAACGTCTTGTCAAACGAATGCCACTCCTTCATTCATTGTCCGTTCGTGAGCGTGTTGATGACTTTTCATCCCTGCCAGCGACTTGCCTATCTTAGAACAAATTTGGCACTCATGACGATCGGTATTGACTGAGATGACTGGCACAGTATAGGCATAACTATGAACTTACATATGAAGCCTGAGACCACCAACTCTTCGGCACACTTTGGTGCAGCATGAAATATTTTTATGTTGGGAATCAGAGTGTGGCATGGGAGATACAAAAATTGCAGTCAGATTGCTCTCATGTGATTTCATGTGATTAACCACATACATACATACATACATACATAATAGGTCGAAATGTACATTCAGGGATTGACATTTTCTCGATTTGTTTAGCCTTAAATTTGAACATATATGCCCGCCTAAATTCATTAATTATTAACTAATTAATTTTCAAAATTAGGTATGTCTTCAATTAAGCACATATCCTCCAAAAATTGTCGGCTTAAAGCCATATAAAAATAAACACATTTGTTTGTTTACTTAACCTCATACATACATACATATATATAGATACTATATTGAATAAATGAAGTAACAAACTTTAAATTTTCTTCATTGTAATAATTTATTTCAACTGCATCAATGCAGCAGCATTGTATGTATGTGTTATAGGTGATATACCCTATAGACTAATGGAATGCGCCGACGGTTACTATAAGTAACAGGGACAATTATGGCTTGGAGAGTAAACCAATGCGAGTCAGCTCATAACTCTATTGTCGGACGTATTTCCCACTTCTCTGTACTGTAATTGTCTATTCTTTGGTTAATACATTTTCCTACATTTGTTACCCGTCGTTTTGTTCTTATTTGACCCCTTAAAACCCCACAACAGTATGTATGTTTTTTTCTTTCATTTATTCAATATATTGCTCTGTTCGTCCACTTACCGGTAGATCGAGCTCTCATTACGGTTTACCAGTATCACTACGTTTAAACTACACATGAAATGATCCTCATTACCAAAAAATATAAATACTTATAAATATAAATGAACATAATAGCGCGACTGATGTTCGAACTCGCTAACTACGATGTCTAAGTCCAGTACATTTACCACTACGCCACGGGGAATGCCCTCTGTGGGGTTCAGAAAGTAATTACATTTTACAAGAGAGGAGATAAAATATGAAATGTACATTAGATTTATATTATCTGTGTTATTCGGGCTATTATCCTCATCTTCGTTGTTATCTGTACAGCGTTTCGGCCGATATGGCCTCCGGCCTTCTACTGAAGATAATACTAACCATTAAGCCTCATCTCAAACATTCAGAGAAATAGTACATTAGATCTGAGTATAACTATCTGTGTATATGAATATTTATATTAAAATATCTGTGCATATCAATATCTATATATAACTACGATGTCTAAGTCCGGTACGTTTGCCACTACACCACGGGGAATACCCTCTGTGGTGTTCAGAAAGTAATTACATTTTACAAGAGAGGAGATACAATATAAAATGTACATTAGATTTATCTAAATATTACCAAAGATGTAATCAAAGTATTAAGATATGTAAGATGATGAAATTGGAAGAAATTTAATTGACAAGTAAAATGATTTGATTTTCTTCTAAATTTAAAAAAAAAAAAAGAAATTGAATTTAAGTTTTTAAAAAGTTGAATACCCATCAAGAATGAATAAAATGAAACGTTTTCTGCATAAACTAACTCAACAAGGGTTGAAATTCTGTAAAATCCAACCAACTAACTTACAGGAGCGTAGTCCCGTTCACGAGTTAAAGCCTTCATAGGAAAATTAGCAATGGGGCTATCTGGAGAAGACAAGTTCTCAAAGATAACGATGCTAGTTCAAAATTTGGCTAGAGGTTTTTTGTTTCGTTCTGCTAATTTAGCATCCTTACAACAATGATGTTAGTATCGAGAAAAAATAAGAAGAAAAAGAAATAAAGAAAATAAAAATCAATGAGATAAAAGAAAGATTCGTCAAAATTTAATCATTTAAGTTAGGTTTCCCAGACATGTTCGGACTGATGGCTTCAAAAGATTATTTTCCAAATTAAGAATATATATATATATATATATATATATATATATATATATATATATATATGTGTGTGTGTGTGTGTGTGTGTGTGTGTAAAATAAGACTGCAGCAAATTTTGAAGGCAAATTTTCGATTCCATATTTAAAGAAATCTTTGAAAGTTTGAAAACCGTTTTCATCTTCATTGTTTTTTTTGTTTTTTTTTAATGTTCCGCCTCTAATGAAACGTTATAGCGATCGAAACAAATGAAAATCTATCAGTGAAAAATCGAGGGAAATGGAGGGACCATATGGCCTTTAGGCACCCCTTTTTGATCTCGATTAAGAAAGACATGTTTTTCATTTACTCCGTCAATATCCGGTTGTTTGTTAGGGGTTAGGGTTATGGGTTATGGTTAGGGGTTAGGGTTAGGGTTAGGGGTTAGTTTTATAATTTAAAAAATCTAAAAATCGTCTGTTAAAACAACCGGATATTGACGGTGTAAATGAAAGACATGTCCTTTCCTAAAGGTCATATGGTCCGTATGGAGGATGTGGAAGAAGCTTGCATCTTAATGATCTTTTATTTTCTTTATTTCCTTTTTGCTTTCCGTGCATAATTGATAGTACATCCATCAATTATGCAACAGGACACAGAAGAACTTCTCACTTGACGATCTTTTCTTCATTTCATTTTTGCTTTCTGTTATTTCTAGACTTGGAGTGGATGATGAAATGTTAGAGTCTCAGCTTGAAGGACTGACACTGGAAGAAGCAATCGCTGCAAAACGATTATTTTATACAGACTTAGAAATTATGGAAAATATTAAGCACAGACAGGGATTTGAGGTAAGTCAGTTGATTAAAGTCTTTCTTTCTTTCTTTCTTTCTTTCTTTCTTTCTTTCTTTCTTTCTTTCTGTTATATATTGAATGGCCAACCGTCGTTTTGGACGATTAGAGTAGAAATAGATTTTAATCCAGATATAGTTGAATTCAAATCTGAACCCTTAGTTAGCTTACCCTCGATTTCCGGTTACGACTCAAACGGTCGGAATAGAGGCTTTTAGTTAAATAGTCAGCCGCTAGACGTCCGAATGTAAGGACGTATTTGACGGAGGCTCCTGCGGTGGTTTAAGAATCCTAAGTTTTAAGTTTGATAAAATGTGACCACAAAAACTAAATGCCATGAGTTTGTCTCTAAAAGTATAACAACCTTGGCATATTTTAAGACACCAGAACGTTGAGGAAGTTAAAAGAAAAAAGGAAGACCAGAATCAGAAGTTAGAAAAAATACTAACCCGGAATCAAAGACCAAGTAATAAAGATAGCTACAGACTTTCTTTCTTTCTTTCTTTCTTTCTTTCTTTCTTTCTATTGTATCCTTGAGGTGGAAAAAGATACACAGAGAACACAGGGTGCGTGAATATGTATTTTATTCAGCACTTTTAACATAGAACAAAGAAGTAGTTCACTCACAAGACAAACGTACAAAATGAGGAAGTTCAAATGTTGGAGTTGATGCAGTAATTTGGTCCGAAATTTTTCCCGACTTCTGTCACTGCTGCGTCGACTCTTATATGGCTCTGGGTCAGTCCATCTTGTAGGGGTGTTAACTCCTCTACAACACTTTCTTTCTTTCTTTCTCTGTAGTTCTCTAAAATCTATGTCACGGCACACTATCCCAAGTAAACATGGAAACTTTTCCGAATACAAAATCACTTGGGCCTTGAACATGTCCATAACGTATAGTATGTCTGTTTCTAGGACCGGTTTTCATATATTTTCCATGAATATTACTTCATGAAAATTGATATATAGTACAGTGTGACCCCTGTATCATATATGGGGAGGAGGTGAGACCCTAGCACTGGCCCTGTCTGTTTCATTTCCACCACCGAATTGCCAATCTTGAGGTTTCCCGCATGATTCAAATATATTTTTATTGTGCCATTTTTATTGTGCCATTATAAATAAAGTTCAAGAACCACTAATCTTATTATAATGGAGATTGTGGGTTTGTGTGTCTGTAACCGAAACTATATTACTACTCAAGTCACAATTCCCTTTGTTATTTACATCACATTCTCCATGATTTTATTTTTATTTAAACCGCAATTATTAATAAAATTGTTTTACATCATTAAGACTGTTGACCGTATCTACATACTAATAACATGCAATTGTATTTATATATACAAAAAATAGCAGTTTACAGTGTGAATGGGAAGGCTAATTTGGATATTGATATTAGAAATTTGATTTTAATAAATATATGCTTAGTATTATTGATTTCTAATTGTTTGGTTTTATCTTATGAATATGAGCAAAAATCTCGGGGATAAATATTAAAAGAAATCCATTAACAAGAAGAAATGACTGTAATTTTATTCTTTACTTCCTATTTTAACTAAATAGTTGAATTAGGAAAATTTATCAATGAAAGACGGGAGCAACGGAAAATGATGGAAGAGTTAGTTTCAAAGTTGTTCTATTTTTCGATCATACCCCCTCTGTTCCAAATCTTTTTATCTGCATTCTTATTCAGTTTCATCAGCCTTTCTAATTTAATATGATATTTTATTATATTAAAACTTAAATACTTGCACCCGGAGGGTGCATATATTTGCTAGTCTATATAATATTGTGTCGTGAGTATGATAACTAAGCTAGTGAGGCAGTAAGTTCTGGAGTTCTGTGGAATGTGGTGTCACACATTCATTGCCATTATTCACAGGTCCATTCTGACCCGGAATGATTGTACCTGGTAGAGTCCCATCTGTGTTCCGAGTATATGTGTTTGAAGTAATGTTTAAAATCATTTTCCACTACATTAACAGGTAATTTATGAGGAACTGGCGTCCCGGTCCCCTGCCTCCGAAATTGCCGCCCGGTGAACTTTCAAATAACAACCCCAACTATTGCCGCCACAGCGGTGTTACTTGAAAGAAAACAATCAACTCAAACAACAACCCCAACTATCGACGCCACAGCGATGTTACTTGAAAGAAAACAACCAACTTAGGGTGTTAAATGTATTTGAGGGGGGGGGGTCTCTTTTTTGTCTTAATTCTTGTTTATTATTTTTTCCATTCGAAAGAAAAAAATATTAAACCTTTTTTTGTTGTAAATCTTATTTTTCTTTTTTTGTCGTAATTCTTATTATCATAATTTGTCGTAATTCTTGTTTATTTATAGAAATTTGTCATATTTCTTGTTTAGATAGTTTTGAACAGACTGAGATAGATAGATATTTTCGACAAGTAAATAGATAGATAGATAAACAAAGCGATATAAATAGATAGATAGGTAAACAAAACGATATAGATAGATAAAAGATAGATAGACAATGGCGCCGATAGTTGGGGTTGTTATTTGAGTTGGTTGTTTTCTTTCAAGTAACACCGCTGTGGCGGCAATAGTTGGGGTTGTTATTTGAAAGTTCACCGGGCGGCAATTTCGGAGGCAAGGGACCGGGACGCACTTCCTCATAGATTACCCATTAATACATTGGCTCTCAAAACACTAATACTTCACCCTGTCGGCTGGGGCGCTAGAATGTACCGACTGCACCTCTGCAGAGGGGTAAGACTCCCCCAATGGGGCCACCTGTTGGCCGTGGGTGGCGACCCATGATGCTTACGGATAGAGCCCAGGTGGATGAGCAGTTCATGACATGCAATACTCCACTTTGGCCCTACTTGGGCTAGACGGGCGGTCGGAGAGGCCCCCTCCGATCAATCGGCTGGTCACGTCAAGCCCTAGCACCTATATGATAGCCCCAACACTATTGCCCTTATGACAAGCCCCAGTCCCTTTTTATCATATGGGTGCTAGAAGGCGGTGGCTGCGGGTCTACATGTCCTGGGAATGACGTTAAACTCTATCTGATGGTGAGGTTCCAGTTTTGGAGGTTTGGGGAATGTGGAGCACCCCTTCATCACCATTGCTCCCTGGTCCACTCTGACCCGGAGTGGTAGTACCTGTTAGGGTCCCATCTATGGATTAAATAGAAAAATGTATTTATAAAAAAATTGTATTATCCATTAAGAATTGATTTATTTCAAAACTTTATCGGCATTAAATGACCCACTGAGGTTGATATGCCGTAAAACAAACCAAACCAAAACTGATACTTTAATTAAGTATGAACTATTTACTTGTTTAAAATGATTGTGAAAATACATTTTGGACTGTATATAATTGGAAACCATAATTGTTAAATCAACTTATAACCCAACAAGGATTGACATGTTGTAAAACCAACCAAACATATAATTACTTGAAACATTATAAGTATTAGATATGAATAGGAATAGTTACTTGAAACCATGTGAATACTTGAGAAAGAGACTGAGTTTGGTATTAAATAACCCAGCAAAAATTGACAAAGCCATAAAACCATAAAACCAACTAACCAATCAACACACAGAGAAATAAATAAACAAATAAATAAGGATATATATACATATAATACACACAAACAAATATGTGTATATATATGTGTGTGTATATATATATACACACACACACATATACACACATACACACACACTTATATATATACACACACAAATATATATATATATATATATATATAATATAATATAATATAATAAGATAAATATATAAAGGTTTTACATATCTATTTATTAGGTGACAGAGGAATAATCACAACCATATTGGTTTCATGCGATGCAATCATCAGGTCTTCACCTTTATTATATTATATTACAGCTCTATTTTATATTGAGCACTCTACCAATAATACTGCCTTTGGTACACCATTCCAGCAAAAGCTGAAACAGTGAACATCTCACACTATATATATATATATATATATATATATATATATATATATATATATACAATATATATACATATATACATATACACACACAAATATATATACATATACATATAAACTGACCGAAATATACATATATACACACAAATATATATACATATACATATAAACTGGCCGAAACACATGTGTAAGTGATATTGATTAAATTCATCTTTTATTATCCCTTCTATTCTTTCTTTTCTTTATTCATTCTTCCTCATATTGTCGGATTCATTTCCAATTTCCATTTTTACACATATACATATATACACACACAAATATATATATACATATATATATGTGAAAATAAAATGGAAATTAATCCGACAGTATGAATATGAAATAATGAAAAAACAAAAGATGTTTACAACTGAAATAGGCTCATCAGGAGAGAAGTGTGCAAAACCGTTTCGGGGCCAAATCTCACGACGGTTTTAAAAAGTCCATCCTCACTAATATGAGGACCCTTTCGCATTATAATGCATCGACCGCACGTGGTCGGTCATCAACAAAAATAAGACGGGAAAATGACCGTTAGTAAAAACAGAACATATATATATATATATATATATATAATATTAATTTAATTTGACAGCTGACAGAAATGCTGTACCATTAGGAATTAATTGAATACTGATATACAGGACAGAGAAGGATTTATGGTGTGAATGTGTGTGTGTGTTTGTGTGTGTGTGTGTGTGTGGTGTGTGTGTGTGTGTGTGTGTTTTTGTGTGTGTGTTTTTGTGTGTGTGTGTTTGTGTGTGTGTGTGTGTGTTTGTGTGTGAAATAGCAAATAGGAAAGAAAAATAATAGATAGAAAGCAAAATGAAAAAGAGAAAGAAATAAAGAAAACAAATACGAAAAACAAATAAGAAAAAGAAAGAAAGCAAAAGAATAAATAGAAAAAGAAAGAAAGAAAATAAGAAAAAGGAAAAGAAAGAAAGAAAAAAGAAAGAAAGAAAGACAAAGAAAAAAGAAACATGAACAAAAAGTAAATGCATGGATCGAACGAAGGAAGAAAGGAGGAAATAAATAAAGAAAAACAAAAAAAGGCAAGAAAGAAAGAAAGAAAGAAATAAGAGAAATCGAATTAGAAAAGAGAAAGAAAGAAGAGAAAAGGAAGAAAGAAAGAAGAAAGAAAAGAAAGGAAGAAAGAAAGAAAGAAAAGAAAGAGAAAGGAAAAGAAAGAAAGAAAAAAGGAAGAAAAGAAAGAAAGAAAGAAAAAGAAAGAAAGAAAGAAAGAAAGAAAGAAAAAGAAAGAGAAAGAAAGAAAGAAAGAAAGAAAAAAGAAGAAAGAAAGAAAGAAAAAAGAAAGAAAGAAGGAAGAAGAAGAAAGAAAGAAAGAGAAGAAGAAGAAAGAAGAAAGAAAAGAGAAAAGGAAGAAGAAAAGAAAGAAAGAAAGAAGAGAAAAGGAAGGAAGGAAGAAAGCAAGAAAAGAAAGAAAGAAAAGAAAGAAAAGAAAGAAAGAAAGAAAGAGAAAGGAAAGGAAGAAAGAAAGAAAGAGAAAGGAAAAGAAAGAAAGAAAGAAGAAAGAAAGAAAGAAAGAAAAGGAAGAAAGAAAGAAAGAAAGAGAGGAAAAGAAAGAAAGAAAGAAAGAAAGAAAGAAAGTAAGAAGGAAAGAAAGCAGAAGAAAGAAAAATCGAATAAGAAAGACAAATAGATTGAAAAAAGAACTAAAAGCGAATGAAAGAAAGCAAGGCAAAAAGAAGGAAAGAAGAAAAGTGTGTGAGAATGCATGTGGATATGTGTGTATGTTTGTGTATGTCTATGAGTTGGTGTGTGTGCATATGTTGGTGTGTGTGTATGTGTGGAGGTCTTTCATTAATGTCAGAGTCTCCTGATTATTCTAGCTGATCTTAACAATGCTGTAGTCTTTATAGTTTCGATTTTTCCCCTGACTTTCAATTCCCCCAGTCTCTTTTGGGGACCGTAACAAGTGCACCAGAATTGTGCACCCACAACGATTTATAGACTAGCCAAGGTCACGTGATTGACTCTTGTAACCAATCACTAGCAATACTACTGGTCTGATAGAATACTTAAACCCCCCACATTGGTCATAATTAAAACTGCACTCTTGAGGACGGACATACATAGGATTGCCGGATCTTTACCAATACTCTCGAAGGACTTATACGATTACCGGTAACTGACAACACTTTAGTAACCAAAGGATTCACATTGTTGACGGACTCTTTTTCAAGGATCTAATTCCACCAGATAAGCGCTTCTGCTATAAGACCAAGGAATGGCCCTCAAAAACGTAACAGTCTTTTTTAATAGAATTAAATTCTTAAATGAAAAAGCTATATGTAAATGAATATCTGAGTATAACTATCTGTGTATATGAATATCTATATAAAAATTTCTGTGCATTTCAATATCTATATACAACTATCTATGTAACCCTTTTGTATAAAGAAAGACTTAGGAACATTGACTTACCAAGTTTGGTTTATCAACGTACAAGTGGAGGATATGATTGAAGTCTACAAATATACATTATACAAATAATGATTTTATTCAACGAACTTTGACCTACTAAACATTACTCAACATATCAATACCAGGGGTCACAAATTAAAACTCTTAAAAATTTTGTAAAGCAAACGCAAGACAAAATTATTTTAGTAACAGAGTGGTGAATACATGGAATAAACTACCATCATCAATAGTGAATGCCCCATCTCTAAACTCCTTTAAGGCAATGTTAGATAATCTGTGGAAAGAGTATAAATATTCTGTAGAATTAAGATGAATGTTTATAAGGAACAGCTGACAGGTCTCGGACCTAATATACTAGCTGAAAAAGATATTATTATCATTATTATTATTATTATTATTATTATTATTATGAGAGTTTTTCACATCAGCGTTAGCTGATGGTATTTCCCTGGAGTCTGAGTGACAACAAGTCTCCTCAGGTCTCCAGGACTCTTCTGAGTATTCTGGCAGATTGCAGCAGTGCAGTATTCTGGATGGTATCAATTCTTCCTCTGATTTCCAGATTTCCAATCTTTTTTCCAATCTTTTTGGGACCGTTCCAAGTGCACAACTACAATTGGTATCACTTTGACTTTCATATTCCATAACTTTTTTTAGTTTTCTGGCAAGGTCCAGGTATTTGTCCATCTTTTCGTTTTCCTTCAGCTTCACCCTGTGATCTGCTGGAACTGCAAAATCCACCAGTTGACAAGTTCTTTCTTTTTTGTTAATCAACACTAGGTCTGGTCTTCTTGCTGGGATAAGGTGATCCGTTTTTATCTCAAAGTCCCAGAGAATTTTATGCGTTTCCTTCTCAAGAACAGATTCTGGTTTATGTATATATCATTTTGTTGTATGGTCAAAGTTTAATTTTTTGTATAATTCCCAGTGGGTACCTTCCCAACCCAGTCGAGCCTAGCTTTGTATTCCTGTTGTGCTAGTTTGCAACATTCACTTAATACATGGTTTACAGTCTCATCTCTATCACCGCATAGTCTACATTTACTATTTTGTTGGGTCTTATCAATTTTTGCTTTGATATAGTTTGCCTTATGGCATTATTCTGTGCAGCAATTATTAGTGATTCAGTTTTTCTTTTGAGGTTTCCTTTTCTTAACCATGTCCAGGTTTTTTCATGTGCAACCTCTCCGATTTGTCGTTTGAAGTGTCCATATAATTGTTTTTCTTCCAATTTTTTTTTTTAGTTTTTGTTGTTTTTCTGTTTGTCCATATGTCACATCTACTATTGTTGGCTGATTATTATTGTTGGCTGATTATTATTATTATTATTATTATTATTATTATTATTATTATTATTATTATATGTATATCTTTGCATAAATATCTGTGTATAATTATTTGTGTATATGAATATCTGTGTATAAATATTCAGAACATCACCTATTAACGATTTCCTGATGATGGTTTAGTATTTAAACCAATTTTTTTAAATCAGTATAATACTAAAATGAAATCATTCTCTGAATACCCTTTTTTTCCCCTATTTTTTATTCCCTATTTAAATATCTTTGTACAAATATCTGTGTATGTGAATATCTATGAATATGAATATCTATGAATTGATATTTATGTATATATCAAACCTATGGTGCTGATGTTCTAGACTTGCGTGTCATTGATAATATGTTATATTATGTCTCAAATTTTGATCACCATATTTTCAAATCTTATAAAATATTTTCATTGACTTAATTTCAGGTCTGTGCTCCAATTGCTTTGTTTTTCCTTGACAAAGACAAACAGTTGATTCCAATTGCAATTCAGTTGCAACAGAAGAAAGCGCCAGATAATCCAGTGAGTTTCTTTACTTTATTTAAAGGATTTTGTCTTAATGAACATTGAATATATATATATATATATATATATATATATATATATATATATATATATATATGTGTAAAAATGGAAAAGGAATTGAATCCGACAATATGAGGAAAAATGAGTAAAGAAAAGAAATGTAAATGGATAAAATGAATTTAATCGATATCACATTAATCGATATCACTTACACATGTGTTTCGGTCAGTTTATGTGTGTGAAAATATTTCGCATAAAAATAAATGTTCACTCTGATGAAGGTCGATTCTTGTATGTGTGCGAAATATTTTCACACACATAAACTGACCGAAACACATGTGTAAGTGATATCGATTAATGTGATATCGATTAAATTCATTTTATCCATTTACATTTCTTTTCTTTACTCATTTTTCCTCATATATATATATATATATATATTGGTTGGATTAAAAACGGTATGTCCGAAAAGGAGTAAAGAATAAAATTGTTTTTGTATGCAAAGAGTGGGACGGAATCTGTTGATGAGGAGGGCTTCGAGTATAGCCAGGTGCAACTCGTTGGTTGAGGATGCCAAGACCGAGGACATTGCGGGTTTATATGCTGCAGCACAATCAAGATTTTCTAACAGGTGTCGCCCAATGGTAGAAGGTGAATATGAATTGCTTGGCGGAGAAGAGCGGTCAAAGTTATTGTTACGGTTATAAGACGGAATGTGTTGGTTTATTCTGACCTCCAATCTTTGGGTAGTGCGCCCAATTTAGCAAACATCGCATTTGCATTTAAATTTGTAGATTAGGTAACTTTTTTCGTGAGGGTCACACTATCTTTAAAATTGGGTGGAAAGAGCGTGTCAGATTTAAGAACAATTCGCAACTTGACAGAATTAAAACAATGGTGGACAGACCGCTCGATGCAATCAAGCAATTGCCGAGATGTATTGCCAATCCAGATATACAGGACACTTTTCAGGTCCAAATCTAGGATTGGTGGTAAACTGCATGCATTTACTTCTTATTGTGGTAGATATTAGGTCTTCCGGATATCCGTATACAGAACACTTTTCAGGTCCAAATCTAGGATTGGTGGCAAACTGCATGCACTTACTTCTTATTGCGGTAGATATTAGGTCCTCCGGATATCCATTTTTTAATAAAGTGGTTTTAATGTAGTCGAGCTCGTCCGTGAGTTTAGCTTTGGAACAGAATATATATATATATATATATATATATATATATATATATATATATATATATGTGTGTGTGTGTGTGTGTGTGTGTGTACTTCTCTATTATTATTTTAATAAAACATAATTTTCTTTCAAAGATACTAGGACTTATTATTTCTAGTTGAAAATTACAGTCAAAGCTGAAATTATTTGTTATAATTATTTTTTACCAAACTATCTAGTATTCATATTCTGTATCCAAGGAAAATATCAAATTTTGTTTAAAGATATACTATAAAGTATTTTTGCATGGGATGTACTTATTTTTGGGCAGCTGCATCTTCATAATTTTAGTTACAGAGTTTGGTAATGAATAACAACTAATGATATCCGTTTTCATTCTATATTATACAAGAATGAATAAATTACTGGTTTATATGGCTCAGAAGAAAATTAACTCAGTTATATTGTAAGGGTGTTAAGTTTTTACTTGATTTTAAGCAGGACCCATTGTGGTTGTCTCATGATAACTATCAAATTTGCACCATGATAGAAACAAGGTGACAAACAACTTGTGGTTCTTTTACCCCCCTCCAGATAATGAGGGTGGGTTTTCAAACACTCATTTTGTCCCAGAGGAGAAATTCTACTTCGACACAATTATTGTCATCACCCCCACAGCATTGGAACCTTGGGAGTCTGCCTAAATGCGTCTCATACATGACTGCCTTGAGAATCTAACTAAATAAACAGACTCTGTCTCCCTTATCACATGACAATCCTATCCACTTGTGGGGAGGAAGAAGTCTGTGTTTCTTACTGACTGTGTTTTTTTATCCCTCATGGGAACAAGAAGTACCTAAACAATGGCCTGCTCCGAGGCAGATGTCATATTTCATTCTGCATCTGGGGACATTGAGGTCATCTATAGATAATTACACCGACCAGCTATACATACACTGACCTGATACATTTGTCATGCATTAAATTAATTACATCTGTAATAGTTTTATTAATGTATCATTGGCCTCTATATCAACTTAGACAAAAAGCAGTTCATCTTTTAAACAAAATGGCGACCATATGACCTTTAGGCACCCCTTTTGCTTTGCTGATTCATAAGTACATTTTTTTTTCATTTACACCGGTGTTTGTTAGGGGTTAGAGTTTAGGGGTTAGGGGTTAGTTTTATAATTAAAAAAACCCTCTAAAATCGTCTAACAAACAACCGGATGTAGACGGTGTAAATGAAAAAAAATGTACTTATGAATCCGCAAAGCAAAAAGGGGTACCTAAATTTCATATGGTCCCAAAATGGAGGCATCTCTACACTGGATGGTAAGTCTCAGAAATTAGTAGACCAATTCATAACCTTGGTAGTAATATCTCATCTATAGAAACCAATGTCATTATATGCATAGGAAAGGCATAGACTGATTATAAATCATATGGAAATCTGATCTCACTTATAAGATATATTGGTTTGTTATAATACCCTTGGGAAAGGTATGAATCCTAATCTCCCTCCAGCTATGGATAAATAGTAGGGCAGACTGGGCTCTTTAACCTTGGTTAGGCAACCGGTCTAGGAGAAGGAAAACTCTGAATTCAAACCTGTTGTACTCCGCTTAAGAAATTGACCTTGTGTCGCATCCTGCTCGTGCAGAGGGGTTGCTAAATACATATAAGATATATTGGACATTGCTGGAGAAGCAAGGACAAATTCATGGGATGTTCTCCAATGGAACAGCAGTGTAGGTTGACCAGCAAAAAAAAAAGAAGGATTCTTGTTGCCATGCCAACGATCTGCCAGAGGCAATGACTAATAGGGATTGAGGGCAAGAGACAGTCATGGGAATTCATGCTGTCAGTGAAACTTGATTATGATGACACTAGACACTTCCCCATATTCTTTTAGAATCCACAACTTTCCCAAATATATGTTTGTTTATTGATTTTAATGGCATATCAACCCATCTGGGTTATGTCATGCCTAACGGTTAGTAAGTTATACATATTGTGTATTTATATTTATACTTTTAGTAATTGGTTTTAACAATGTGTTAGCATTATTGGGGATTATGTTGTATGGTATTGATTTATTTCATGTCTATATTCTATGGTATAATTTTATTTTCCCCCAAAAAGAGAGAATATCCTCCATGTTGACATTTTTAAACAGATCCTTCATATTGTTTGCTTTAAAAATAACGG
The DNA here is from genome assembly GCA_023376005.1 of Doryteuthis pealeii. Classification (NCBI taxonomy): domain Eukaryota; kingdom Metazoa; phylum Mollusca; class Cephalopoda; order Myopsida; family Loliginidae; genus Doryteuthis; species Doryteuthis pealeii. The sequence goes on from CM042147.1 coordinate 86,028,003, forward strand.
TTTCTGAAGTGAGCAAAAACCCTGCATTCCATGAATAAGTGTTTAACTGTCAAAGGTGTTTGACATGTTCCACATTGTGGTTGTTGTTTTTGTTTGAGTATATAGGAGTGCGTTAGTCTTGTATGACCAATGCGTAATTGGGACACAATGACTTGTTCCTTTCTAGACTTCCTTAAAGTTGGTCTCCAGCCTCCCAAAGTGGGTTTGATTACATTTCGTTACACTTAGTCTATTATTATATATTTTTCTTTTTTTTGTTGCTTTTCTTTCTTCTTTCAGAATGGCCAACATGCATCTACTCCTCTATTTGGCAATTCACATAATACTACAGACATACAGGCAAATGAAAATATACAAGAATATAAAAATATTTATTAGCTTGTGTCAAACCATAAATTCAACAGGGTGTGCCATGACCTGTATTCTTGCCTTACATGAAAATCCCATGACATCTGCTCTCAGAGTCTTAAATCAGACAAAAAATTCTTAATGTCAAGCAAGTATCTGTCTTCCTGGACCCTTATGTGTGCTATTTACTACTAAGAGGAATTTACGGTTTTATGTGGGAGCCTCTTATTTCTCCCTGTCGTAGGCAAATTATTCGAACAAAAGAAGACAAAAAAACACAATGGAATTTAAACATGTATTGACAAATAGTACAAGAATATGTAGCAAATTTTGTTGGCATTTGCTACAAGACTTATCTGTGAGGTGAAATACTGTTTGTTGGAGAAGTGGCTCTAGAAAGGGAATTCTGGTCGCTGTGGTTGTAGAATGCGGTTGAGACGTGTCCGTTTTGGTCAGTTCTCGTTCGATAAGTAAAAAAAGGGTAGTGTTTATTAGAAGCTACACGCCTGGGTAACTACCCTTTTTATAGGCTAGGCGATGGGAGTGCTTATTTTAGCGACTTGCCTCGGTGACAATCTCCAGATAAGTGATGGGCTTTGATTCTCCCGCCAACCTCGTGTTGGCAATTCGCCCCCTAGGGGAAGATAATTCTCTATTGGATTTCCGATACTACTAGAGCTTTCAATACCAAAAGCAATTCTCCCTTTCAGCATAAAGCATGATGCAATTGGATCCAGAACACATTAAAATACATCAAACAATAATGTTTGATGTATTTTGATGTGTTTTTAGATCCGCTCAGTTGGTAGAGCAACTGCCTAGGAATCAAAAGGTTCCTGGTTCGATATCGGCTCTTGGTCTATCGCTAGTGTAAAGGGGATAGACGACTCCCTCTGGCTGTTACTGACATTGGAATAGTTGATATACTAATAAGTATTTTGTCTCCCCCCCACACAGTTAATATCCTTAATGTCTCTGCTATCTTAGGCAATAAAAAAGTGGATTTTGTATTCAAATATTTATGAGTGGGAAACTGCTTTGATTCCTCTTTTCTTATCAGAGGGAAGAGCACTGAGATTGATTTTGCTGGTTCAACACATAAAATGCCTCAGGGCCGGCCATCATATTCATAAAGCTATTCAAGGTCTTGTGCTAGATCAATCTGGGTCATCTAGGTGAAGGTGTATGATGTTGAAAGACCAGAAACATCTTGGATTGCATCATTAATAATACTAGTAAATATTTGCACCCTCCGGGTGCAAGTATTTACGTTTTAACGTAATAAAATATCATATTAAATTAAAAAGACTAATGAAACTAAATAAAAATGCAGATAAAAAGATTTCAAACAAAGGAGAATATAATATATAATTTTTAAAAATAGAACAATTGAAACTTACTCTTGAATCACTCCCGTCTTTCATTGCTAAATTTTCCTAATTTAACTATTTTGTTAAAATAGAAAGTAAAGAATAAAATAACAGTTATTTCTTCTTGTTAGTGAATTTCTTTTAAGATTTATCCACGAGATCTTTTCTTATATTCAATAAGATAAAACCGAACAATTAGAAATCAATAATACTAAGCACATATTTATTAAAATCAAATGTTTAATATCAATATGCAAATTAACCTTCCCATTCGCACTGTAAAACGCTATTTTGTTATATATATAAATACAAATGCATGTTATTAGTATGTTGATAAAGCCAATAATGTAAAATAATGTTATTAATAATTAAGGTTTAAAAATAAAATCATGGAGAATGTGACGTAAATAACTAAGGGAATTATGAATTAAGTAGTAATATAGTTTCGGTTACAGACAGAAAAATACTCAGTCTCCATTATAATAACTAGCAAATATATGCACCCTCCGGGTGCAAGTATTTAAGTTTTAATGTAATGAAATATCGTATTAAATTAGAGGCAGACAAAAAGATATGTAACAGAGTGGGGGTATAATAGAAAAATAGAAATGAAACTTCCTCTTCCATCACTCCCGTCTTTCATTGCGGAATTTTACTTATTTAACTATTTAGTTAAATTAGGAAATAAAGAATAAAATGACAGTTTTTTTTCTTGTTAATGGATTTCATTTAAGATTCATTGAAGAGATTTTTGCTTATATTCATTAAAATAAAACCAAACAATTAGAAATCAATAATACTAAGCACTTATTTAATAAAATCACATTTTTAATATCAATATGCAAATTAGCCTTCCATTCACACTGCAAACCGCTATTTTTGTATATAAATACAATTGCATGTTATTTGTATGTAGATATGGACAATATTAATAAAAAGGTGAAGCAATTTTATTAATAATTGAGGTTTAAATATAAATAAAATCATGAAGAATGTGATGTAAATAACGAAGGGAATTGTGACTTGAGTAGTAATATAGTTTCGGTTACAGTCAGAAAAACACATACTCTCCATTATAATAAGATATGGTCAGGTGCATCTTCTAGGTGTATTTCTTGATATGATTTTTAAAAAACTTTCTATTGCCTATTTTAATATTACCTTATATTTTACAGATTGTCCAGTACATTGTTTTAATTAAACACTTTTCCTTTATTTCTTACAGATTTTTATGCCAACTGACCCACCAGGTTTATGGACTTTGGCCAAAATGTGGTACAACAATGCAGATGCAGCTATTCATCAGTCATTAACACATTTAGGTAAATAATCAGTTGAAAATAAAATAAAAACATCTTGAACATTTTATGTCTAATTTCATTTGTCTACATCTCCCGCCTTTTTATTCTGCAAATCATTTTGATTGGTTAATCTTTATCTCTTGAATTTGATTGCTCAGTTGTTTTCTGATTATAGAAATCATTTGAAAATAAAGAAAATAATCTTGAACATTTTATGCCTAATTTCATTTGTCTACATCTCCTTTGCTGATCCAAAATGATCTACTGATTATAGTAATCATTTTGATTGGATGAATGTTTGTCATGTTCAATTTGATTGGTTAGAAAAGTTGTTTGCAACACATACTTACCTATGAGCATCCTTTTCTGTGTTTTCTTCATATTTCTGATATATTATGAAGTTGTAGTAAGGTATATTCTCATAGGTAAAACAGAAGCTTGTGCGTCGAGTAGCAGTACATCTTCCGAGCAGTCAGCGTGGTAGTCTTACTAGTAGGTTAGTAGGCGCTTGTACCACCATAGTGTTGAGTATTTATGGAGGACACTATCCAATCAGATTATAGTGAGGGGGTACAAAGGTATTTACATATTCATTACATCAATTTGTATGATTATTTTTCTTTTCTTTTCTTTGATTTTTCTTTTAATCATCACTTTAAATTGTTTTTTTTCAGGATACACGCACTTAATCATGGAAGGTGTTGTATTGGCCATTCATAGAAATATTTCCTTGTCGCATCCTGTATTTAAACTTCTGGCTCCACACACACTATACCTGTTGGCAATCAATGCGTAAGTACTAGTCAAAACCTACATGCTATACAGCATTTTGGGCGTTCCACATGATGTAATGCCGCCCTGTCGGCTGGGGCATTAGAATGCACCGACTGCACCTCTGCAGAAGGGTAAGACTCTCCCAAATGGGGCGACCTGTGATGTTTAAGGACGGAAACTTGGTGGATGAGCTGTCCATGACCTGCAACACTCAATTTGGATCCTTACTTAGGCAAGACAGACGGTCGGAGAGGCCCCCTCTGATCAATTGGCTGGTCATGTCAAGCCCTAGCACCTATATGATTGCCCCAACCCTATTGCCCTTATGGCAAGCCCCAACCCTTTTTATCATATGGGTGAGGGTCTACATGTCCTGGGAATGACGTTAAACTCTATCTGATGGTGAGGTTCCAGTTCTGGAGATTTGGGGAATGTGGAGCACCCCTTCATCACCATTGCTCACTGGTCCACTCTGACCCAGAGTGGTAGTACCAGTTAGGGTCCCATCTATGGGTTAAATAGAAAACATGAGTTTATAAACAAAATTGATTATCCATCAAGAATGAATTTATTTCAAAACTTTAAATTTAAATGACCCACTGAGGTTGATATGCCATAAAACAAACCAAACCAAACCAAACCATGGTGTAATGGTTAGCAAGTTAGTCCCGCAGATCCATTATTGATTAAATTAACATAAATAAATTAGGAGTGTATCTATATATGGGCGATATTGTATCAGCTGGAATAAAGTTTGTTTTGATACAATTTTAATTCTGATTTCTCATCATTTCCGTCCTTGATCCGGAAATTATAAAAGAATAACTGGGAAGTGGTGGACATATGACAATACTTAAAAAAGGAATAAAGCATTCCATTGTGGTGTAATGGTTAGCAAGCTAGTCTTGCATATCCATTACTACTGAATAGTGAGTTCGATTCTCACTGGGTGCCTCATACTTGCAGCCTCGTGTCAAATCTAAGTTATTTTTAGTTCTTATTTAGGTGCACTTTGCGTAATGTTTATAAATTTTGAAATTGAATCATTGATCCGAGTTCAAGTCCTGGATGAGGCTCTAATTTATTTTTGGACCATATGACCTTTAGGCAACCCTTTTTGATCTCAATTCAGAAGGACATGTTTTTCATTTACACCGTCAATATCCGGTTGTTTGTTAGGGGTTAGGGTTAGGGGTTGGTTTTATAATTAAAAAAAACCCTAAAAATCGTCTGTTAACAAACAACTGGATATTGACTGTATAAATGAAAAAGATGTCCTTTCTTAATCGAGATCAAAAAGGGGTGCCTAAAGGTCATATGGTCCTTTTTTGCACCTGTGCCCTTGGAAAGGGCATGAATCCATTTGTTCTCCTCCCAGCTTTGGGTAAATAGTAGGGTAGACTGGGTTCTTTAAACTTAGGTAACTGGTCTAGGAGAACAAAAACTTTGAATTAAAACCAACTTTACTCTGCTTAGAATTGACCTTGTGTGGTAAACATTAACTTTTTCCTCGTAAATTCCTACCATAAAATAAACTGAACCCTCATTTTATGTCCGTGTTTTTGCAATAAATGTTTTATTTTTCTTGCACCCGTTATTTTACAATACTAAATATATTTTTTTATTCTTTATTCTTTAACAAATAAAGAAAATATATTTAGTATTGTAAAATAACGGGTGCAAGAAAAATAAAACATTTATTGCTAAAACACGGACATAAATTGAGGGTTCGTTTATTTTATGGTAGGAATTTACGAGAAAAAGTTAAGGATTACCCCTTGTGTCACATCCTGCTAGTAGCATAGTGGTTAGATAATCATACACCAGACATGATCAGTGTGTTCCCTCATGGTGTTATGGTTAGCAAGCTAGTCTCGGATATCTATTGCTATTGAACTGTGAGTTTGATTCTCACTGGGTGCCCCGTACTTGCGATCTTGTGTCACATCCTACACATCCTGACCAGGTTGGGTGAATATCTATTTTGGATGTCCCATCGTGGTGTAATGGTTTGTAAGTTAGTCTCACAGATCCATTACTACTGAATGGTGAGTTCGATCCTTATTGGATGCTTCATACCTGTGATGGTTATTTCCTATAAGTCTAAAATAAACAAAGAGAACCACTCTTGACTGATAAATTATCTATTCATTTATTGATCTACTAGGAAAAAAGAAGACAGGTTTAGGGTTAGGGTTATGGTTTAGGGTTATGGTTAGGGTTAAGGTTAGGGTTAGTTTAATGGGAAAATAAATACATTATTTATCAGTCAAGAGTGGTTCCCTTTTGTTTATGTTAGACTTATAGGAAATAACCCTTATGACCTTAGTATTATCTGCATTATTCGGACTATTGTCCTCATCTTCATTGTTATCTATACAACGTTTTGGCTGATATGCCCTCCAGCCTTCTTCAGGTATTTCTGGTCAGACTCGGGAACATTCTCGGACTCGGGAACCTTCTTTTCGGACTCAGGAACTTTCTTGTCGTAATCGGGAGCCATCACAGAACTTTGAACCTAACTCTTTATTCAGTCCATGGGGGTATTCTGTTCTCATTCTGGAATAATAATTAACAAAAAACAAATGAACAGACACACAAATATAAACGCGCACACACACATACTTACTTACACACACTTACTTACACACACATTCTGCTAACTATAGCTGGGGTAGAGGCGTTAAGCTGTGTTAATTATTATTCTATGTTACTGCTGCCCTTGATTAGGATTGAACCTGCAATCTAGAGATAACTGTCACTTAGAACTGTCTTAACCTAACTCCTTTATCCACTAGGCCATGTGTCCAATTGGATTCCCGAGTTCCCGAGTCCAAAAAGAAGGTTCCCGAGTCTGAAAAGATAGATCCCAAGTCCGAGAAGGTTCCCGAGTCCGACAGGAAATACCTGAAGAAGGCTGGAGGGCATATGGGCCGAAACGTTGTACAGATAACAATGAAGATGAGGACAATAGTCCGAATAACACAGATAATACTAATCATCAAGCCTCATCTCAAACATACATTATGACCTTGTATCACATCCTATTTGTGACGAACAGGTTGGGTAAATAATATCTACTTAAACAGGAGCAAATTTAGATTTTGCCAGATTTATGGTTAGATTAGTCTGTTGATTTTATCCTCTGTCAGCCGTTGTTGCCTGATTTGATATGGAGGTCATTTTTTTGCAAGCAATTATTCCTACTTAATAATAACAGGCATTTATAAATGATTACAGCTTCAAGTAACTATTCTTAATGCAAATAATTTGAACCTAGTTATATGGTTTCACCTATTCCTAAGACTAATAATTTGTAAGTAATTATATAGTTTCAAGTAACTAATACAGCCCATACTAATTTTAAAGAGGTAAACACTTCATATTTAGTTACAGTATCAATGTTTTAAGAACCAATAAATTAATGTATGTATTTACCTACCTGTTCCACCGTGAACAGGATGTAACACAATGTTGGTTTTTGAGTGGAGTATTGAAGGTTTTCTCCTACATTTTTTCTTCAATCCCAAGTTAAAATAAACTCGTGTGGAGAAATGGCTTTGGACGACCAGATGACATTTTGTGTCAGTTCTGTCCTGTCACCCAGCCAAAACTGACTTTCTAACTATCTTTTTTGTTCTCATTGTTGGCTCTGGCCAACCAGAGTCATGGTCAGTAAAAGGTTAAATCTTGTCAATCACTTATACGGTATTTTTCCATGATTCAGAAATTACCATTATTTTCAATATCTACACTACTGTACATAATCTATAGGCAACCTATCAACTATGTAATAAATCAATTAATGAACAAAATTCAAAATGGTTTATATTGTTACAACGTTGTAAAATTTTCTTAATTTAAGCATCAGATCCATAATTTTTAAAAATTTAAAAATTTAAATTTTTGCAACATTTTTTTTTGTTTTGGTTATAGGAGAGGTCTGCAGTTTTTGATATCACCAGGAGGCTGGGTGGATAATACAATGAATATTGGAATAGTCGGAATGTTCGACCTCATCGCTCGTGGGTAAGTTCTTAATACCTTATGGTATTTGTTATTAAATTATTATTTTCCAAACTGAAGTTAAGCAGTGATGAACTTGTTCAATACTTAGATGGGTGATAGTTTAAGCGAGAGCAGGTATTGTAAGTAACCTGATATCAAAATGACTTGATATATCTAAATTTAGTTGATACTGTATAATCCGGGCAATACTTAGTATTCATATATTGATCAAAACGTCAAAGCCTTGGGATTGTTCAATAATTCTTTCAGAAAATTCCGAAAAATGTATCATCCATAATTGAAAGATTCTATTTTAAAATTATAACTATCAATTTTCTTTTTAGTACAAAAACTTGGAGTTTTGATATCCAAGGAACCCTCCCAACTGAACTGAAGGAACGAGGAGTAAGTGAACAATATTTTTCAGTTTTTATTCAATGGCAGATTCCAAATGTACAGGGTGATTGTAAAGTAACTCCCTATTTTAAAAAAATCTTATGATTTATTTCTGAATCATTTTTTTTTACAATTAATGAATAGGAAAAGAACACACATAACAAGGAGTTTTATTTAAAATTCTATATGGGCACCAGTATTCGCCTTCAGCCTCTCAAGCCGCTCGG
>CM042147.1:86041426-86071871 GCA_023376005.1 Doryteuthis pealeii
CAGCATGCTAACAACAGCCCATATTATTGCTCCTTATTGTATTTGGTTTTTGTCTTTGTTGCAAAATATGATGGTATATAGTTTTGCAATTAGAACCAACTGTATGAACATTATATATAGTAAAAAAAGTAAAGTCAGTGCAGGGGCCTATTATCAGTATCAGCCAGACAGCGAGGGGGGTCTATCCTCTTTTCATTAGTGCAAGACCAGGGAGATTATTTTTTTTGTGTCTGGGATGGAGTGCCACTCCTACCATCAGCTCCCCCAATTTACTGCATAGATCCAAGCAGTGCTACTTGTACACTGAGTTGGTGAGGGCTCCATGGACCATATGACCTTTAGGCACCCCTTTTGCGATCTCGATTAGTGGGGACATTTATCTCATTTACACTGTCAAAATCCGGTTGTTTGTTAGGGGTTAGGGTTAGGGGTTAGGGGTTAGGTGTTAGGGTTAGGTGTTAGGGGTTAGGGTTAGGGGTTAGTTTTATAATTTATAATTAAAAAAAACTCTAAAAATCGTCTGTTAACAATCAACCGGATTTTGACGGTGTTAATGGAAAGAATGTCCCCACGAATCGAGATCGCAAAAGGTGTGCCTAAAGGTCAATCCATAATGGTTTCTAGGTGGATGCTCTACTAACTGAGCTAAACTGAATAGTTTAGTAATACTTGCACTACTTATTTACCATTGTTATTACCTCTCTTCTTGATTTTCAATACTTTTCTACAGTAAAATCATTAGCAATGCATATTTATTATACATACTAGTACAAAATAAAAAACGCACCCCCGGGCGACGTAAAAATAGATTTTTGAAACATATTGCCTGTGGGGTGGGAATAAAAAATTCAATGTCAGCGAGTTTGTACCCTAAGTAAGTAAAATCATCAAATTCATTAAAGGATTAAAAAATAAAACAATTTGAAATGTAAACTTTAAATATGTATTAAAATAAAACAAACTCTATATAGATATATAATACCAGTCACGTATTTATTAAAACTTGTTTAAAAAAAAACAATGAGGGCTGTCTAATGTTGCATGTTCAAATTTTGAGTGTATATATTCTATGTTATGACGATTTTAGGTAATGTGACGTAAGCAGTGACGTAATTTTTGTTACAGACAAAAAACGGAAGCGAATCTCCATTAATAATAGATATTAACCCTAATTTGTTAGTAATGTTTGCATTATTTCCTAAATGTTCAGAATTACACTCCGTCGATGGGGCCCAGAATATCCTGACTGCCCCCCCCCTGCAGAGTGGTAAAGCACCAAACAAAAAATGTTCTCAACTGAATCCAGTGGTGAGGCTCCAGTTCTGATTCTCTGGGTGTGTGGAGTCACTCCTTTATTAAAATTACTACTAGGTCCACTATGACAAATTAAGGTCCCCCCCCCCTCTCTCTCTCTCTATATATATATATATATATAGTCATCCACAGACACTGTTTCGATGTATCACGTCTCTTCAGTGTGGCTAGACATTTGTAAGCTACCTACAGGTGAGATAGAAATCCTTCGATTCAGCATCATTCTGACAGCTAAACCGCTCGGCTATCTTTACTTACAGAATGGGAAGGGTATTTTAACTGTTTTAATACACACATCTGTATGTATGTACAGGCCACCATCCCTATTATAGGAGAGCGTTGTTTATATATATATATATATATATATATATATATATATATATATATATGTGTGTGTGTGTGTGTATGTTATAGTTATGATAGTTATTCTCTGTTCAACCAAATCTTTACTAACTTCCCTTCCCCTCAATTTCATCACCAACCCACTTTCTCTTCTATAAATACAAATGTACGTACTTTGTTTTGAATAAAGTTAGACTGATGAAGTTTCTCGCGTAAAGCGGAACAAAATATTTCTCTCCTACTTGTTTGAGTCATTATGTTTTGTCCACTTTTCCTTTTACCTTACCTCATATATATATATATATATATATATATATATATATATATATATTGATTAGATAGTTTATGGTTTATATATTTACCAACCCCTGACAGCATGAATTCCCATGACTGTCTCTTGCCCTCCATCCCTATTAGTCATTGCCTCTGGCAGATCCTTGGCATGGCAACAAGAATCCTTCTTTTTTTTTTTTTTTGCCGGTCAACCTACACTGCTGTTCCACTGGAGAACATCCCATGAATTTGTCCTTGCTTCTCCAGCAATGTCCAATATATCTTATATGTATTTACCAACCCCTCCGCACGAGCAGGATGCGACACAAGGTCAATTTCTTAAGCGGGGTTTAACAGGTTTGAATTCAGAGTTTTCCTTCTCCTAGACCGGTTGCCTAACCAAGGTTAAAGAGCACAGTCTGCCCTACTATTTGCTCATAGCTGGAGGAAGAGTAGGATTCATACTTTTCCCAATGGTATTAGCGCTAAGTGAAATGCAATTACCACGTCCAGGATTTGAACTCGGGGCGACGAGTCCATTTCCCATGACTTTAACCATTACACCACGCGCTTCATAGTTTATGGTATAAGGGCATGACAACAAGGTAAAAATGTGTTAATTAAGTACAGGGTATTGCTCTATCTTAGGCTACAGTTGTTGTTATCTCATACAAGAGCAATCTTTTATGATGCACTGTTCCTCATCATCATTAGTTGCAATTAAAAAGCGATGAAAATTAAAAGATGAAAGAAAATATTAATCAAAATTAATAATATTAGTTAACAATACTTCATAGAAAAAATATAAAAATGAATAAGATATTCTTGCTTATTCTTTGTATTTGTTTTCCAGATTCCCCTGAAAAACTCGCAGATGACTCAGAAATCCAGAGTTGGGCAGAAGAACTTGCCAGACCAAGAGAAGATGGTGGCATTGGACTTTCAGTAAGAAATACTATTTCTCTTTGGTTGGTTTCTTTGTTTAATGGCATATCAACCTTCATGGATGATCTAAAGCCAAAGCTCTTCTTGTAGAAGAACAGTAGTGGTAGTATTTAGCCCATAGCTGTGGGATGAGAGGACTTACCTTACCCCAGTATTACAATTTTATGGGCCATCATTTAGGCTCCAAGCAAGAGCGCTTGTCCAGCGGAAATCCTTGGTAAAGAATCCTTTGGCTGTTCCTTGGTGCTCCTCAGTATTGCAAATCCTTCATCAATAACTGCAAATGGACGTCTATCAGTATCAGTGATTAAGTATGACTACTTAATCACTGATTAGGGCTATTGATTGGGTGAGGTTTAAACTATGTGACTTCGCCTAGTCTATGAATTTAACTGGTGTATTATAGCACACCTTATATATATATAAAAATATTCCAACACCCAGTGTATTAGTCTGAATGTGAATGTAATAGCACAGTCAACCAGCCACGCATTAGGGCTGTTGATTGGGTGAGGTTTAAACCATGTGACCTTGCTTAGTTTATGAATTTAACTGGTGTATTGTAAAGTAAAATTAAAGTCGTCAGGGAAGCCTAGACTCAGTATCAGCCATACAGCGAGGAAGTCTATCCCCTTTTCACTAGTGCTAGATCAAGGAGATTGTTTTTTTCACCGTATGAGGCGTGGCGTCATACCTACCTTCAGCTCCTCACTTTTACCACACAGATCCCTGTGCTACTCATACGCTGAATTGGCGAGGACCGGTATCGAACGAGGAACCTCGAGGTTCCCAGCCAAACACTCTACCGACTGAGCTAAACCGGCCCTTATTGTATTATAGCACACCTTATATATATCAAAATATTCCAACACCCAGTGTATTAGTCTAAATGTGAATGTAATAACACAGTCAACCAGCCACGCATTAGGGCTGTTGATTGGGTGAGGTTTAAACCATGTGACCTTGCTTAGTCTATGAATTTAACTGGTGTATTATAGCACACCTTATATATATCAAAATATTCCAACACCCTGTGTATTAGTCGGAAAGTGAATGTAATAGCACAACCGGAGTTTGAACTCACTTCCTTTGTTGTCACCTTCCATCATGTTAACCAATGTGCCATGGGGACTCACCCCCCTTTTCTCTTTTGTTAATGTAGTTGTTTGTACAAACAATGTTTTAAAGAAACCATTTAAATATATTTTATATCAAAAACCAATTGACTTGTTTTATTGGTTTAGAAATGGACAGCAGAGATAAAGAATTGATTTCAAGTTTTTGTTTGGTTTGTTTATATTCCCTTGGGGGGATTAATGCCCCTAGGAAAAGTATGAACCCAATTCTTCCAAACATCCCCACTCCAAAGTAAAATGCTTTCAAAGCTCAAAAGAAGTTGAAGATGCTATTTTTCAATTTAATATATATATATATATATATATATATATATATATATATATATATATATATATATATATATATATATAAATTGATTGTCTATAAACTTTGTTCTTGTGAATATTGTTTTTTTTTGTATTATGAAGCATGGAAATGAACAAATTAACAAAAACAAAAAAACAGAACTAAAAAATAGAGTTTCAATATCCAGCTGTTGTTCTGTCCCTGGTTCGATTTATTCTGATATTTCTGGTGAACATTCACCCTTTGTCAAGGTATAAAGACTGTGTGGGGAAAAGTGAAATTCATTATATGTGAGAAAAATATTGATGTGAAATATATAAATATTACCAACCCCTCAGCCTGAGTAGGATCTGACACAAGGTCATTTTTTAAGCGGAGTTTAACAGGTTTGAATTCAGAGTTTTCCTTCTTCAAGACTGGTTGCCTAATAAGGTTAAAGAGCCCTTTCTTCCCTATTATTTGACCCATAGCTGGAGGAAGAGTAAGTGGATGCGGCCTTTCCAAAGGTTATTTGTACTGTGTGAAATGCAAACAGACTCGTTCAGGATTTGAACTCGCATCAACGAGTCCATTTCCTACGACTTTAACCATTATACCACATGCCTGCTATATATATACCAACTCCTCCGCACGAGTAGGATGTGACACTAAGTCAATTTCTTAAGCAGAGTTTAACAGGTTTGAATTCAGATTTTTCCTTCTCCTAGATTGGTTGACTAACCAAGGTTAGGTCGGCCTGTGCAAAATTAATAGAAGTAGAATACAAAACAGGATAACAGATGTACAGAATAAAGTGAAATGTCCTACAGGCAAATAGTCTTTGATATGTAAAGTCTTGAGGCTGCTGGTATTAGAATGAAGTTGTTAGGAAGACCTAACAAAAATAGAGTTGCTCCCCTTGGATCAGAAGGGGACTGATGGCAAACCCGGAAATGGGGTTTTCTTCCATGTTACTTTTGGTTTGGGGGTTGGACTGTATAGACGCAGCTTACACATGTGAAATAGTTCTGTTATTTTTAGGGTAGAAGCATTCTCTACCCTGTGTTAAATAAAACTTTGTTAATTTTCCAACAACCTTTTCTTGCATTATCATTTCAGTCTTCCGTATTTTTATCTGTATGTTAAAAACATAACAAAAGTAAAGTATAACACTTACTGGTTTGAAAAAGGCCCTCACATACCATGTACACGGAATGCCTAGGGAGATAAAGTTCTCTGTCCCATGGACAGGAGACACAACTAGTGTGTTACTTCTAAATGCTGGAGGATCATAAAAGATTTAACTTAGGCATTTCTACTTTTTATGCTACTGGCCACCACGTCACCTAGTGTTTAACGGAAGAACCGTGACAAGTAAGGAATATAATCCCTACAGAAGCAATGCTGATTTTTTAATGTAGGATCAGTTCTTGAGCTCACCCGTACCATCTAGAAAAAACAGTGTGTCACATTACAAATAACGTGGTGGATTCAGATAAATACCAATGCTGGTAGTTTTGAAACTATTTGGTGTATACACTAATTTTTGTCAACAGTGATCAAATTTCTGATAGAGCAGCCATGAGTGATTTGTTTATGAGTTATATTCCCACAAGTACTTTTCTTATTTGTCATCTTATTTATTTATTCATTTTATTTTATTTTATTTATTTTTTTTCGAAGTGCATCTGGTTTCTGCCCGTTTCATTCTGAGTGGTGATAAAAGTAATTCTATGCATAATGTAATGGGAGAATATTTCCTTTCTTTTTTCCATTTCTTTTTTGTAGGGCTGGTTTTGTGATTAGACTTTTTTGTGGGTGTGTGCTAACTGGAAACACACATTTTGGTACTTAGACATAGACTATTCATCTTGGTTGAACAACTCACTAAGGCACTTAGCTAGCTGCATAGTATCTATCTATCTCAATCTTTTCATATCTATCTATCTATCTATCTATCTATCTCAATCTCTTCTATCAATATATTTCAATTGCTACATTTCTATCTAAGTTTATTCATATCTATCTATCTATCTATCTATCTATCTATCTATCTATCTATCTCAATCTCTTCATATCTGTCTCTCAATATATTTCAATTGCTACATTTCTATCTAAGTTTATTCATATCTATCTATCTATCTATCTATCTATCTATCTCAATCTGTTCATATCTATCTATCTATCTATCTATCTATCTATCTCAATCTCTTCATATCTGTCTCTCAATATATTTCAATTGCTACATTTCTATCTAAGTTTATTCATATCTATCTATCTATCTATCTATCTATCTATCTATCTCAATCTGTTCATATCTATCTATCTATCTATCTATCTATCTATCTATCTATGTCAATCTCTTCATATCTGTCTCTCAATATATTTCAATTGCTACATTTCTATCTAAGTTTATTCATATCTATCTATCTATCTATCTATCTATCTATCTCAATCTCTTCATATCTGTCTCTCAATATATTTCAATTGCTACATTTCTATCTAAGTTTATTCATATCTATCTATCTATCTATCTATCAAAAAATGAAATCACTGAGAAACAGGCCTAATTCAAAGAATTAAAAAACAATGGAAAGAAAACTAAGTTTGCATTTAAAACAGCATATTAACTTGACACATTTTTTCTTATTCTTGACTTTCAAAAAAATTACTTTTTATAAAAGAATGTTAGATGTGATACTATATATATATATATATATATATATATATATATATATATATATATATATAAATCGTTGTTATCAGTCCAACAGGAGAAAATGAGATATTATAAACAAAAAGTAAGTTATAAAAACACACACAACCTATCAAATATCAGAAATCACGCATATACATATTCATATTCTGCCAAAATATGGTTGATTAAAGCCTGAAGAAGATAACAGAAGATCTGAAACACGTGTCGCATATGTAATATAATAATAAATTAAAAAAAGAACATAATCCTTTTTGCAAACCTTTTTTTATAGAATATATATAATGGAGCACTCTGTGATGGCCTTTACAAACAAATCGATGTGTGTATTAAAACAGTTAAAATCCCCTTCCCATTCTGTAAGTGAAGACAGCCTAATGGTTAAGGTGCCGGACTGACACCCAACCGATCGAATTGTCGAAACACGTGTCTGTGGATGACCCTATATATATATATATATATATATATATATATATATATATATATATATATATATATATATATAACCGTTTTTTTATGTGATGTGTTATCTATTGTATTTATAGTTGTTTGTTTTTAACGTTTGCAGTTTGCAATTTGAATTTGCCTTTTACCTTTTTATCTTTTTTTAATTTTTATATCTAATCATAAGAATCATTGGTTTCTAATTGGCTTAGTATTTATTTTCGTGTCTGCATTTTGATATAAATTCTGATCGTTTGTTGAGTAGTTTTTTCCTTCTCGGAGAAGTTTATTATGGCTAATTTTTCTTCTATACAAAGTGTGCATTTTCTGGCCAGGTTGTTGTATGCTGGTGCTGTTTTCATTATTTTCCATGTTATTTCCGGTATGTTTTGATATGAAGTTTTTGTTTCCCAGATATATTTTAATATTGAGGTGCTGTGTTCATATTTTTTTTATTGTTGAATGATGTCTTGTGGAGATAGCTTCTTCGCTTCCAGGTTGCTTCTGTTAAGCTGATGAATAATAATTTAACTTTGTGTCACATCCTACTCATTCGGAGGGGTTGGTATATATATATATATATATATATATATATATATATATATATATATATAACTTGTGAGCCCCCCCTCATACAAATCTCTACTGCCACTGTTCGTTTAAACGGAACTTGTGAACCCCTCCTACTACTAATTCATACTGCTACTGCTCGTTTTAAAATCGAGACAAAGGAAACATTCCACCAGATTCACACCAGAAGATGGCACAAAGACATGCCAAAAGCGCTCGTGAAGAAACCTTTGGTGGATTGCTATACCAATTCCACTCTGACATTAAAAAGATGGCCAGACAGTTAGAAAGGATCAAACAAAAACTCGTCCGACAAGAATCGTCAGTAGAGTTTGTCAATACACACACACACACATACACACACACACACACACACACACACACACACACATATATATATATATATATATATATGAATAGACGTATGAAGACGCGAGTTTCTTTTCTTTCCCTCTCATCCTCCCTTGATTCGTTCGGTTATTATCCATTTTGTACATCTTTCAACATTTGTCAAGTGAATTTCTCTGAAGAGATTGACCGAATAAAATAAAATAAAATAAAATTAAGACATAAGGGTTCCCTAGCTTTTCTTTTTTAGAAATTCAATATTTTACAATGTATACGCTTTTTTACTCCTTAATAAAATTCTGTCCCTACAAAAAACTTTTACACACACACACACACACACACACACACACACACACACACACACACATATATATATATATATATATATATATATATATATATATATTAATGGACTGATTTTATGAGAACAAAGGGAACAAAGTGGGAATGATAACTAAATAATTAAATAAAGCCTGGTATTTTGTAGTTATTTAAAACTATTTTAGCATTGGAGAAACTGCCAGAACTCTCAAGAAGCGTTTATATGAGCACAAACGTAATATTAAATTGGGCAATTTTCAGAACACCCTCGTCCAACATATGTCTGAAACTGATCATAACTTAAGTTTCAATGATGCCACAATATTAGTTCATATTCACAATAAAAAGACTAAGACAGATTTTTGTAGCCTGTGCAATTTCGCTTTTGCCCTCCCTTAATAATCGACATGGATTTTTTAACATATCACCGTTTCTAGCTAAAATAGTTTTAAATAACTACAAAATAACAGGCTTTATTTAATTATTTAGTTATCATTCCCACTTTGTTCCCTTTGTTCTCATAAAATCAGTCCATTAATACTTTTTCTTGTCTTTTTGTTGAATGCATTTCTTCGAGTTACGTCACGCATCATGACATCTTCGCGTGTGCAGATCGCGACTCGTCTTTCAAAAAAAAAAAAAAAAAAAAAAAAAAAAAAAAAATATATATATATATATGTGTGTGTGTGTGTGTGTGTGTGTGTGTGTGTTGATTGTATGAGATACACGAATTGTTTGTTATTAGATAATTAATTTTCTTTGTATTTTCTCTCTCTCATCTGACAGGGCACTCCATTAAAAGACGGCAAAGGACATTTCAATAATTTGGATGAGTTGGTAATGGTTTTGACGTGCATAGTGTACACATGCAGTGTTGGACATGCTGCATCGAATTTCCCTCAATATGAAGAGTATGGTTTCCCTGCACACTACCCAGCTTTCATGAAAGGACCCGTCCCAACCTCAAAGGTATGTATACAAGAAACTATCACAATGTACTTATTAGCAAATTTACTGACAAAAACTAGTAGCCCCGTTTTTCTGGGGCTGTAGAATATACCTACTGTACCTCTGCAAAGGGGTAAGACCCCACCAACGGGGCCACATGTTGGCTGTGGGTGACAACCTTTGATGCTTAAGGACAGAATCCTGGTGGCTTCCTGTTAGAAAAATAATGCATTGACATCTTAAATTCACTTGCAAAATTCATTCTATTTTGTTCTGATTTTCAGGATATTTTTGGTGACAGAAGAAGATATTTTAAAGGTGTTACCCGACAACTACTCTGGATATCATGACAGTCACAAAAATCCTCAGTTCAAAGGGAACTAACTCCTTGGGAGATTTTGAAGTCCAATACATATTTGATCCTCGGGCCATTCCAGTCGTCAACAAGTAAGCAATTATTTTGTTTTGTTTTGAAAACATTTATTCATCAAGTGCACCATATTACTAATTTATAAAAAACATGGACCATATGACCTTTAGGCACACCTTTTTGATCTCGATTAAGAAAGGTCATGTTTTTCATTTACACTGTCAATATTCGGTTGTTTTAACAGACGATTTTTAGATTTAAAAAAAATTATAAAACTAACCCTAAGCCTAACCCCTAAGCCTAACCCCTAACAAACAACCGGATATTGACGGTGTAAATGAAAAACATGTCCTTTCTTAATCGAGATCAAAAAGGGGTGCCTAAAGGTAATGTGGTCCAAAAACATATCCAGTCGTCCAGATTTAAGTACTGCTAGTGGTAAGCTTGATGTTTAATTAATTCAGATTCATTTTCCTTTACAATAATAATTTGATGAGTTTCTCTCCTTCTCTTTCTCTTTCAATAATCATCTTTCCCTCTCAACCCCATCTCTCTCTCTATCTTTCTCACCTTCTCTTTTTTTATCTATCTATCTTTCTCTCTCTCTCTCTCTCTCAATAATTATCTTTCCCTCTCACCTCGCATCCCTCTCTCTCTTTCTCATCTTTCTCTTTCTTTATCTATCTTTCTTTCTTTCTTTCTTTCTTTCTTTCTTTCTCTCTCTCTCTCTCCCCCCCCTCTTTCTCACCTTTCTTTATCTATCTTTATCTCTCTCTCTCTCTCTCTTTCTCTATCTATCTATCTCGCTTGGCCCCTCTGTCGGTGGGGCATAGAATTCGCTGACTATATCCTCAGAAGAAGAGTAAGACCACACCCCGCATCAAAAGGACTGTCGAAATCCTGTATATGATAACTAAAGTTGGGAGTCTTACCCCTATGCAGGGGGATACAATCAGCATATTCTAAGCTCCGCTGACAGAGCGGGCGAACGTTGGTGAAATCTACATTGGCTTGTTTCTGAGATTATAGAAAACTGACTCGCACAACAGATCACGGGGAGATTTGTTTGTAATAATAAAAATAATAATGAAATTTATTGTGTACAGTGCTCAGGTGCACCACAACTCATCAAAGTCTCCTGTCTAGTACATTGAATAATATATTAGTGTCAGGAACATGAATAGCGTACAGTAATAATATACATGTATGTGTACAGTGCTCAGGTGAACCACAACTCATCAAAGTCTCATGTCTAGTACATTGAATAATATATTAGTGTCAGGAACATGAATAGCGTACAGTAATAATATACATGTATGTGTACAGTGCTCAGGTGCACCACAACTCATCAAAGTCTCATGTCTAGTATATTGAATAATATATTAGTGTCAGGAACATGAATAGCGTACAGTAATAATATACATGTATGTGTACAGTGCTCAGGTGCACCACAACTCATCAAAGTCTCATGTCTAGTACATTGAATAATATATTAGTGTCAGGAACATGAATAGCGTACAGTAATAATATACATGTATGTGTACAGTGCTCAGGTGAACCACAACTCATCAAAGTCTCATGTCTAGTACATAGAATAATGTATTAGTGTCAGGAACATGAACAGCCTACGGTAATAATATACATGTATGTGTACAGTGCTCAGGTGCACCACAACTCATCAAAGTCTCATGTCTAGTACATAGAATAATGTATTAGTGTCAGGAACATGAAACAGCCTACGGTAATGATATATATGTATGTGTACAGTGCTCAGGTGCACCACAACTCATCAAAGTCTCATGTCTAGTACACAGAATAATGTATTAGTGTTAGGAACATGAACAGTGTACAGTAATAATATACATGTATGTGTACAGCGCTCAGGTTCACCACAACTCATCAAAGTCTCATGTCTAGTACACAGAATAATGTATTAGTATCAGGAACATGAACAGCCTATAGTAACAATATACACGTATGTGTGCGCGTGCGTACATATGTGTGTGGGTGGGAGTATCGGGTATAGTGTTAGCGGACTACAGGAAGCGTGGAGGCTTTGAAAGATGCAGTGTTTCGGCAGCCTACAATGGATGCAGACAGTTTATTCAATACCTCGCAAACTCTGAGCGTGAAAAAATGTTTCCGAAAGTCATGTGAGCTATGCTGTTTTCTGACTTTGTAGGCATGCCCACGTGTGTTAGAAACATGGAAATCAAAAAGGTGCTCAAGGTTGCTGTTTCATAACGCATGAAGAAAAAGATTTGTCAATTCATGTTGACATGGGGAAGGTGTACCTGAGATAAGAGGCAACACACACAAATAGAAAAATCATAGAAAATGTTTGAGACGGGATTGTTAGATAAATAGAAATTACATATGCTATTTCTTTAAATGAGATAAAACTTTAACTTTTGTTGGTAATCTGAACATTAGCTACATAAATGAGAGTAACCTCCCCTTGTATGTTTCACTTTGAGGAAGTCGTTTGTTTTGGTCGGCCATTTTCATTTCACCGTAAATCTACACTGAAAATATGAATGTGTTCGGATCAATATAACTGCATGTTTTAACACGAAAATATCATAAAATGTGTAAAATTAAAATGGCCGACCAAAATAAACGGCTTCCTCAAAGAGAAACATACAATGGGAGGTTAATCTCATTTATGTAGCTAATGTTCAGATTACACTATTGTTTTCTCTGTTTGATGATATCTGTATTATAATTTATTGCAATTTACCCACGAAATACAATAGGATAAAAAAATGGAATTTATCAAAATTTGTTCCTCAACATTTTGTACTAATTCACATATCCTACTTACTATCATAAGTGTATTTATTTTTATGAAAAAAAAAAAAAAAAAAAAAAAGAAAAAAAGAAGCAGCCTATCAGCTGTATTCGTCAGTGCTCGTAGTATAATAATCACTGCCGTAGTAAATTGACACAGTGACCCCGAGTTCAAATCCAGGACGAGGTCATTTGCATTTCACATAGTTGGTTGTTGGTTGTTTTGTTTTGCGGCATTTTGGGTCATTCAATGCCGAATCCAGTCAATTTGTTATATATTACCGTACCTGCTGTTGTTTAAATGGTCACCAATCTAAGTATTGAACAGGCTCATCGCTGCTTAACCTCGGTGATCTTGTGGAAAAGGGTGATTTTAACGAGACTTAACCGTTAAGTTTTTTCACCTAGTTATACATCCAACTATTGTCACTCCAGCTATGGGCAAAAATAGTAGGACAGGCTGGGCTCTTTAACCTTGGTATGATAACCGGTTTAGGAGAGGGAAAAATTCAAACCTGTTAAAGAAATTGACCTTGTGTTACATCCTGCTCGTGCGGACGGATTGGTAAATACACGAGCAGGATGTGACACAAGGTCAATTTCTTAAGCGGAGTTCAACAGGTTTGAATTCAGAGTTTTCCTTCTCCTAGACCGGTTGCCAAAACAAGGTTAAAGAGCCAGATCTACCCTACTATTTATCCATAGCTGGAGGGAGAGTAGGATTCATACCTTGCCCAAGTGTATTAGCGTTAAGTAAAATGTAATTACCACATCCAGGATTTGAACTCGGGGCGACGAGTCCATTTCCCATGACTTTAACCATTACACCACGAGCTTGGTAAATACGTATAAGCTTTATTGCAGATTAGCATTATAACTGGTGTGCCCCCCTATTTATCTAATTTTTAACCCGCTATGTCTCTCCCCAAAGACGTTATGACCCTTTCGAATCATTGAGTTTGAGAACCTCAATTCACATCAAATTCGTACTGAATCTTGAACAGTATAATAAAAAAAATGTTGTAAGGGAGATAACTCCATGAATTTCAATTCAACAAGTTGTCTTCGCTAAATTTAAAAACTTTATTTGTTTGGGCGATTATAATTAAAAATGCAGGCAATTTAGACCGACCAGACAACAACTACTATTTCTAATTGATAGTAGTCGTATTAATTTTTTTTGTTAATATGCAAAAATAAGATAAAATAAAAAACTGTAAAAAAATCAATTAATAATGGAGATTCGCTCTTTATTTGTCTGTAACAAAAACTACGTCATTGCTTACGTCACATGATCCAAAATCGTCATAACATAGAATAAATACACTCAAAATTTGAGCATGCAACATTAGACGATCCTCATTGTTTTTTTAAAACAAGTTTTAATAAATGCATGTCTGGTATTATATATTTATATATAGTTTGTTTTATTTTGATATATATTTAAGTTATCAGGACAAAGTTTCCATTTCAAATTGTTTTATTTTTTTACTCCTTTAATGAATTTGATGATTTTACTTACTTAGGGTACAAACTCTCTGACATTGAATTTTTAAATCCCACACCCTCAGGCAATATGTTTCAAAAATCAATTTTTACACCGCCCGGAGGGTGTTTTTTTATTTTGCTAGTATTTATAATAAGGCTTCGTGTACAAATTTTGGGTGCCATTTTTCTTTGTTTTTATAACATCTAAAAAATGTATTTTCTTATTTCAGATTCCGTAGTGACTTGAGAGAACTAAGCAAAATAATCAGTGAGAGAAATAAGACGAGGAATCCAACTTATACTTACCTGGAACCTGTTTATGTCCCAAATTCTATCAGCATTTAAGAATAACTGTGCCATTTTCACTTTCAAAGTATTCATCACAGACGAACGCTTCATCACAATTTGATAAATGAACAAGATGAAAAAATTAAATATCAAATATCAAATATCAAAATAAAAAAAAAAAAAAAAAAAATACCCCCCCAAAATACAAACAAACGGTACAAATCCACAATAGCGCGCGAGAGATGATAACATTAGAATCGCATTTTACGTAAAGGTTTCGGGTATTTTCGTGAAATGTAAGGAAATTTAATGCTTTTTATACGTAATCTAATGATATTATCTCTTGCGGGCTTTGTGCATTGGTACAAATAAAACTTTCAAAAACAAAATGAATAAATAAATAAATAAAATGGAATGATTGAGAAGGGTCATTGTAATAAAAGACGAAAACAGTAATTCTTCTTTTTTAAAGCTTTATTCAATATAATTTAACTTTGGAGTTTCTTTTCGTATTTATAGGTGGCTGATCCAGGGGAGACAACTTTGGTTGACTTGACACCACTGGCCATTAATATTCAAAAGAATTATTCGGACACTTGGGCTCCTTCTTGTGCTTTTTTGTTATATGCTAAGTGTTTGCACCTGAAGTTATTTTATCTGAGAGTTTAATGTGAGAGGTTTTCATTCATTTATCTTTTGCGCTTTCAGGTTCAGTTCAATCGTTACTTTCATTCATCATAATATTCTTAACTGTATCAACATCCAACAAGAATGTTGGGATTTCCTTGGAACAAATATATATATATATATATATATATATATATATATATATATATATATATGATTAAAAAAAAGGAAAATAAAACAAAGAAAATAAAAAGAAAAAAAGAAGATTCGTTGTTTACATTTAAAGAATAAATTTCTTCAAAGCCATCTTATCTTTGATTATAACTAGAAATCAGAGGAAGAATTGAGACCATCCAGACAACAGCATTGTTGAGACCGGCTAGATTACTCAGAAGAGTCCTGGAGACTTGTTGTCACTCAGACTCCAGTGAAAGACCATCAGCTTAAATCCGGGTTTTGGCTTGTTTTTTTCCATTTGAAATGGTCGGATGGAGATTTTTCAAAGGTCAATAAGGAAACACACAATATACACAAAGGAACATGTTATAAGACCAGTGAAAGAACAAATACATAGATACAGGTTTAACTGTAATTTTATTCACCGGACAATACGGAAAATAAAACATCTTTCTGTTGTAATTGCATGTGTGTGAAATGTATAATAACAATATTTCATACTATGAATTATAAAACGGAGCGAATGAAATTTCAAATTATTACTTGACTTTTTCTGAGTTGGGATGGATTAGATTGACCGTTCGTGCATTGGGGTAGTTCTATTTTCTTGGTCGGTAATATGGAGGGTCGTCAAAGAATTCAATGATCCTTCCCATCAGGTTGAATATGGGTGTGACTGGTCGTTCGTAACTAGGATGCTCTAATTGCTGGTTCGGTAGCTCTCAAATTCGCGATAGATTTCGATCACTTCATCCGACTTGCTGAATTGAAGTTTAGATGACTTCTTCCGCGATAGGGATCCGTTAGAATGAAATATGGATGATTTCATATTTCTCAACAGACTCCCAATCTTTCTCTCCAGCGTTATGGCTTAGAGTAGTGGTTCTCAAACTTAATACAGTCTGGCACACTTACAGTACTACAGATACTTGATAGCACACTGTATACAAAATAGCACTAAATAGTTATTAAGTTAACTGTTAATATATAAAAAATACACATTTAACAAAAGCAAACTTAAACATACCTCTATAAAGTTTATTATTCCTGTATTAATGAGAAACATGAACTTGATGAAACCTTGCGATTTCTTCAATGTTTGGTCTTATGTTTAAGAGACAAACTCTCATTTCCTCATCAATGCATTGAAGAGTTCCTCTCTTTTACACGTTTATAGAGGTATGTTAAGTTTGCTTGTTAAATGTGTTATTTTTTATATATTTTAACAGTTAACTTAATAACATATTAGTGCTATTTTTGTATACAGTGTGCTATCAAGTATCTGTAGTACTGTAAGTGTGCCCAGACAGTTTGAGACCACTACTCTAAGCATAACGCTGGAGAAAAGATTGGGAGTCTGTTGAGAAATATGAAATCATCCATATTTCATCTCTAACGGATCCTATCGCGGAAGAAGTCATCTAAACTTCAATTCAGCAAGTCGATGAAGTGATCGAATTATCGCGAATTTGAGAGCTACCGAACGCAGCAATTAGAGCATCCCTATTACGACGACCAGTCACACCCATATTCAACTGATGGGAAGGATCAATTGAATTCTTTGACGACCCTCCATATTACCTGACCGCAAGAAAATAGAACTACCCCAAGCACGAACGGTCAATCTAATCCATCCCAACTCAGAAAAAGTCAAGTAATATTTGATAATTTCATTCGCTCCGTTTTATAATTCATAGTATGAATATTGTTTATTATATTTCACACACATGCAATTACAACAGAAAAGATGTTTATTTTCCGTATGTCCGGTGAATAAAATTACAGTTAAACCTGTATCTATGTATTTGTTCTTTCACTGGGTCTTATAACATGTTTCCTTTGTGTATATTGTGTGTTTCCTATTGACCTTTGAAAAATCTCCATCCGACCATTTCAAATGGAAAAAAACAAGCCAAACCCGGATTTAAGCTGATGGTCTTTCACTGGAGTCTGAGTGACAACAAGTCTCCAGGACTCTTCTGAGTAATCTAGCCGGTCTCAACAATGCTGTTGTCTGGATGGTCTCAATTCTTCCTCTGATTTCTAGTTATAATAAAGATAAAGATGCTTTGAAGAAATTTATTCTTTAAATGTAAACAACAATCTCTTTTTTTCTTTTTATTTTCTTTGTTTTATTTTCCTTTTTTTTTAATCATATATATATATATATATATATATATATATATAATATATATATATAATATTTGTTCCAAGGAAACCAACATTCTTGTTGGATGTTGATACAGTTAAGAATATTATGATGAATGAAGTAACGATTGAATGAACCTGAAAGCGCAAAAGATAAAATGAATGAAACCTCTCACTTAAACTCTCAGATAATAACTTCAGGTGCAAACACTTAGCATATATACAAAAAAGCACAGAAGGAGCCCAAGTGTCCGAAATAATTCTTTTGAATATTAATGGCCAGTGGTGTCAAGTCAACAAAGTGTCTCCCTGGGATCAGCCACCTATAAATACGAAAAGAAACTCCAAAGTTATAATTATATTTGAATAAAGGCTTTAAAAAAAAGAAGAATTACTGTTTTCGTCTTTTATTAGCAATGACCCTTCTCAAATCATTCCATTTTATTTTATTATTTATTCAATTTTGTTTTTGAAAGTTTTATTTGTACCAATGCACAAAGCCGCGCAAGAGATAATATCATTAGATTACGTATAAAAAAGCATTAAATTTCCTTACATTTCACGAAAATACCCGAAACCTTTACGTAAAAATGCGATTCTAATGTTATCATCTCTCGCGCGCTATTGTGGATTTGTACCGTTTTGTTTGTATTTTGGGGGGGTATTTTTTTTTTTTTTTTTTTTTTTGTATTTTGATATTTGATATTTGATATTTAATTTTTTCATCTTGTTCATTTTATCAAATTGTGATGAAGCGTTCGTCTGTGATGAATACTTTTGAAAGTGAAAATGGCACAGTTATTCTTAAATGCTGATAGAATTTGGGACATAAACAGGTTCCAGGTAAGTAAAGTTGGATTCCTCGTCTTATTTCTCTCACTGATTATTTTGCTTAGTTCTCTCAAGTTACTACGGAATCTGAATAAGAAAATACATTTTTTAGATGTTATATAAAACAAAGAAAAAATGGCACCCAAAATTTGTACACGAAGCCTTATTATAAATACTAGCAAAATAAAAAAAACACCCTCCGGGCGTGTAAAAATTGATTTTTGAAACATATTGCTGAGGGTGTGGGATTTAAAAATTCAATGTCAGAGAGTTTGTACCCTAAGTAAGTAAAAATATCAAATTCATTAGGAGTAAAAAATAAAACAATTTGAAATGGAAACTTTTGTCCTGATAACTTAAATATATATCAAAATAAAACAAACTATATATATTATATAATTACCAGACATGCATTTATTAAAACTTGTTTTAAAAAAACAATGAGGATCGTCTAATGTTGCATGCTCAAATTTGAGTGTATTTATTCTATGTTATGACGATTTTGGATCATGTGACGTAAGCAATGACGTAGTTTTTGTTACAGACAAATAAAGAGCGAATCTCCATTATTAATTGATTTTTTTACAGTTTTTTTATTTTATCTTATTTTTGCATATTACAAAAAAAATTAATACGACTACTATCAATTAGAAATAGTAGTTGTTGTCTGGTCGTCTAAATTGCCTGCATTTTTAATTATAATCGCCCAAAACAATAAAGTTTTTAAATTTAGCGAAGACAACTTGTTGAATTGAAATTCATGGAGTTATCTCCCTTACAACATTTTTTTTATTATACTGTTCAAGATTCAGTACGAAAATTTGATGTGAATTGAGGTTCTCAAACTCAATGATTCGAAAAGGGTCATAACGTCTTTGGGAGAGACATAGCGGTTTAAAAATTAGATAAATAGGGGGGCACACACAGTTATAATGCTAATCTGCAATAAAGCTTATACGTATTTACCAAGCTCGTGGTGTAATGGTTAAAGTCATGGGAAATGGACTCGTCGCCCGATTCAAATCCTGGATGTGGTAATTACATTTTACTTAACGCTAATACACTTGGGCAAGGTATGAATCCTACTCTCCTCCAGCTATGGATAAATAGTAGGGTAGATCTGGCTCTTTAACCTTGTTTTGGCAACCGGTCTAGGAGAAGGAAAACTCTGAATTCAAACCTGTTGAACTCCGCTTAAGAAATTGACCTTGTGTCACATCCTGCTCGTGTATTTACCAATCCGTCCGCACGAGCAGGATGTAACACAAGGTCAATTTCTTTAACAGGTTTGAATTTTTCCCTCTCCTAAACCGGTTATCATACAAGGTTAAAGAGCCCAGCCTGTCCTACTATTTTTGCCCATAGCTGGAGTGACAATAGTTGGATGTATAACTAGGTGAAAAACTTAACGGTTAAGTCTCGTTAAAATCACCCTTTTCCACAAGATCACCGAGGTTAAGCAGCGATGAGCCTGTTCAATACTTAGATTGGTGACCATTTAAACAACAGCAGGTACGGTAATATATAACAAATTGACTGGATTCGGCATTGAATGACCCAAATGCCGCAAAACAAAACAACCAACAACAACTATGTGAAATGCAAATGACCTCGTCCTGGATTTGAACTCGGGGTCACTGTGTCAATTTACTACGGCAGTGATTATATATACTTACGAGCACTGACGAATACAGCTGATAGGCTGCTTCTTTTTTTCTTTTTTTTTTTTTCTTTTTTTTAAAAATAAATACACTTATGATAGTAAGTAGGATATGTGAATTAGTACAAAATGTTGAGGACAAATTTTGATAAAATTCCATTTTTTTATCCTATTGTATTTCGTGGGTAAATTGCAATAAATTATAATACAGATATCATCAAAACAGAGAAAACAATAGTGTAATCTGAACATTAGCTACATAAATGAGATTAACCTCCCATTGTATGTTTCTCTTTGAGGAAGCCGTTTATTTTGGTCGGCCATTTTAATTTTACACATTTTATGATATTTTCGTGTTAAACATGCAGTTATATTGATCCGAAACATTCATATTTCAGTGTAGATTTACGGTGAAATGAAAATGGCGACCAAAACAAACGACTTCCTCAAAGTGAAACATACAAGGGGAGGTTACTCTCATTTATGTAGCTAATGTTCAGATTACCAACAAAGTTAAAGTTTTATCTCATTTAAAGAAATAGCATATGTAATTTCTATTTATCTAACAATCCGTCTCAAACATTTTCTATGATTTTTCTATTTGTGTGTGTTGCCTCTTATCTCAGGTACACCTTCCCCATGTCAACATGAATTGACAAATCTTTTCTTCATGCGTTATGAAACAGCAACCTTGAGCACCTTTTTGATTTCCATGTTTCTAACACACGTGGGCATGCTACAAAGTCAGAAAAACAGCATAGCTCACATGACTTTCGGAAACATTTTTTTCACGCTCAGAGTTTGCGAGGTATTGAATAAACTGTCTGCATCCATTGTAGGCTGCCGAAACACTGCATCTTTCAAAGCCTCCACGCTTCCTGTAGTCCGCAACACTATACCCGATACTCCCACCCACACACATATGTACGCACGCGCACACATACGTGTAATTGTTACTATAGGCTGTTCATGTTCCTGATACTAATACATTATTCTGTGTACTAGACATGAGACCTTTGATGAGTTGTGGTGAACCTGAGCGCTGTACACATACATGTTATTTATTACTGTACACTGTTCATGTTCCTAACACTAATACATTATTCTGTGTACTAGACATGAGACTTTGATGAGTTGTGGTGCACCTGAGCACTGTACACATACATATATATCATTACCGTAGGCTGTTCATGTTCCTGACACTAATACATTATTCTATGTACTAGACATGAGACTTTGATGAGTTGTGGTGCACCTGAGCACTGTACACTACATGTATATTATTACCGTAGGCTGTTTCATGTTCCTGACACTAATACATTATTCTATGTACTAGACATGAGACTTTGATGAGTTGTGGTTCACCTGAGCACTGTACACAACATTATTATTAACTGTACGCTATTCATGTTCCTGACACTAATATATTATTCAATGTACTAACATGAGACTTTGTGAGTTGTGGTGCACCTGAGCACTGTACACATACATGTATATTATTACTGTACGCTATTCATGTTCCTGACACTAATAATTATTCAATACTAGACATGAGACTTTGATGAGTTGTGTGCACCTGAGCACTGTACACATACATGTATATTATTACTGTACGCTATTCATGTTCCTGACACTAATATATTATTCAATGTACTAGACATGAGACTTTGATGAGTTGGTGGTTCACCTGAGCACTGTACACATACATGTATATTATTACTGTACGCTATTCATGTTCCTGACACTAATATATTATTCAATGTACTAGACAGGAGACTTTGATGAGTTGTGTGCACCTGAGCACTGTACACAATAAATTTCATTATTATTTTTATTATTACAAACAAATCTCCCCGTGATCTGTTGTGCGAGTCAGTTTTCTATAATCTCAGAAACAAGCCAATGTAGATTTACCAACGTTCGCCCGCTCTGTCAGCGGACTTAGAATATGCTGATTGTATCCCCTGCATAGGGGTAAGACTCCAACTTTAGTTATCATATACAGGATTTCGACAGTCCTTTTGATGCGGGGTGGGTCTTACTCTTCTTCTGAGGATATAGTCAGCGAATTCTATGGCCCACGACAGAGGGGCCAAGCGAGATAGATAGATAGAGAAAGAGAGAGAGAGAGAGATAAAGATAGATAAAGAAAGGTGAGAAAGAGAGGGGGGGGAAGAGAGAGAGAGAAAGAAAGAAAGAAAGAAAGAAAGAAAGATAGATAAAGAAAGAGAAAGATGAGAAAGAGAGAGAGGGATGAGGTGAGAGGGAAAGATAATTATTGAGAGAGAGAGAGAGAGAGAAAAGATAGATAGATAAAAAAGAGAAGGTGAGAAAGATAGAAGAGAGATGGGGTTGAAGGGAAAGATGATTATTGAAAGAGAAAGAGAAGGAGAGAAACTCATCAAATTATTATTGTAAAGGAAAATGAATCTGAATTAATTAAACATCAAGCTTACCACTAGCAGTACTTAATCTGGACGACTGGATATGTTTTTGGACCACATTACCTTTAGGCACCCCTTTTTGATCTCGATTAAGAAAGGACATGTTTTTCATTTACACCGTCAATATCCGGTTGTTTGTTAGGGGTTAGGCTTAGGGGTTAGCTTAGGGTTAGTTTTATAATTTTTTTAAATCTAAAAATCGTCTGTTAAAACAACCGAATATTGACAGTGGTAAATGAAAAACATGACCTTTCTTAATCGAGATCAAAAAGGTGTGCCTAAAGGTCATATGGTCATGTTTTTTATAAATTAGTAATATGGTGCACTTGATGAATAAATGTTTTCAAAACAAAACAAAATAATTGCTTACTTGTTGACGACTGGAATGGCCCGAGGATCAAATATGTATTGGACTTCAAAATCTCCCAAGGAGTTAGTTCCCTTTGAACTGAGGATTTTTGTGACTGTCATGATATCCAGAGTAGTTTGTCTGTCGGGTAACCACCTTTAAAATATCTTCTTCTGTCACCAATATCTGAAAATCAGAACAAAATAGAATGAATTTTGCAAGTGAATTTAAGATGTCAATGCATTATTTTCTAACAGGAAGCACCAGGATTCTGTCCTTTAGCATCAAAGGTTGTCACCCACAGCCAACATGTGGCCCCGTTGGTGGGGTCTTACCCCTTTGCAGAGGTACAGTAGGTATATTCTACAGCCCAGAAAAACGGGGCTACTAGTTTTTGTCAGTAAATTGCTAATAAGTACATTGTGATAGTTTCTTGTTACATACCTTTGAGGTTGGGACGGGTCTTTCATGAAAGCTGGGTAGTGTGCAGGGAACATACTCTTCATATTGAGGGAAATTCGATGCAGCATGTCCAACACTGCATGTGTACACTATGCACGTCAAAACCATTACCAACTCATCCAAATTATTTGAATGTCCTTTGCCGTCTTTTAATGGAGTGCCCTGTCAGATGAGAGAGAGAAAATACAAAGAAAATTAATTATCTAATAACAAACAATCGTGTATCTCATACATCAACACACACACACACCACCACAACCACACACACATATATATATATATATTTTTTTTTTTTTTTTTTTTTTTTTTTTTGAAAGACGAGTCGCGATCTGCACACGCGAAGATGTCATGATGGTGACGTAACTCGAAGAAATGCATTCAACAAAAGACAAGAAAAAGTATTAATGGACTGATTTTATGAGAAAAAGGAACAAAGTGGGAAAATGATACTAAATAATTAAATAAAGCCTGTTATTTTTGTAGTTATTTAAAACTATTTTAGCTAGAAACGGTGATATGTTAAAAAATCCATGTCGATTATTAAGGAGGGCAAAAGCGAAATTGCACAGGCTACAAAAATCTGTCTTAGTCTTTTTATTGTGAATATGAACTAATATTGTGGCATCATTGAAACTTAAGTTATGATCATTCAGACATATGTTGGACGAGGGTGTTCTGAAAATTGCCCAATTTAATATTACGTTTGTGCTCATAATAAACGCTTCTTGAGAGTTCTGGCAGTTTCTCCAATGCTAAAATAGTTTTAAATAACTACAAATACCAGGCTTTATTTAATTATTTAGTTATCATTCCCACTTTGTTCCCTTTGTCTCATAAAAATCAGTCCATTAATATATATTATATATATATATAATATATATATATATATATATGTGTGTGTGTGTGTGTGTGTGTGTGTGTGTGTGTGTGTGTGTGTGTGTAAAAAGTTTTTGTAGGGACAGAATTTATTAAGGAGTAAAAAAGCGTATACATTGTAAAATATTGAATTTCTAAAAAAAAAAGCTAGGGAACCCTTATGTCTTAATTTTATTTTATTTTA
Organism: Doryteuthis pealeii; assembly: GCA_023376005.1. Taxonomy (NCBI): domain Eukaryota; kingdom Metazoa; phylum Mollusca; class Cephalopoda; order Myopsida; family Loliginidae; genus Doryteuthis; species Doryteuthis pealeii. The sequence goes on from CM042147.1 coordinate 86,065,743, forward strand.
TTTTATTCGGTCAATCTCTTCAGAGAAATTCACTTGACAAATGTTGAAAGATGTACAAAATGGATAAATAACCGAACGAATCAAGGGAGGATGAGAGGGAAAGAAAAGAAACTCGCGTCTTCATACGTCTATTCATATATATATATATATATATAATATGTGGTGTGTGTGTGTGTGTGTGTGTGTGTGTGTGTATGGTTGGTGTGTGTATTGACAAACCTACTGACGATCTTGTCGGACGAGTTTTTGTTTGATCCTTTCTAACTGTCTGGCCATCTTTTAATGTCAGAGTGGAATTGGTATAGCAATCCACCAAAGGTTTCTTCACGAGCGCCTTTGGCATGTCTTTGTGCCATCTTCTGGTGTGAATCTGGTGGAATGTTTCCTTTGTCTCGATTTTAAAACGAGCAGTAGCAGTATGAATTAGTAGTAGGAAGGGTTCACAAGTCCGTTTAAACGAACAGTGCAGTAGAGATTGTATGAGGGGGGGCTCACAAGTTATATTATATATATTATATATATATATATAATATATATATATATATATATACCAACCCCTCCGAATGAGTAGGATGTGACACAAAGTTAAATTATTATTCATCAGCTTAACAGAAGCAACCTGGAAGCGAAGAAGCTATCTCCACAAGACATCATTCAACAATAAAAAAAAATATGAACACAGCACCTCAATATTAAAATATATCTGGGAAACAAAAACTTCATATCAAAACATACCGGAAATAACATGGAAATAATGAAAACAGCACCAGCATACAACAACCTGGCCAGAAAATGCACACTTTGTATGAAGAAAAAATTAGCCATAATAAACTTCTCCGAGAAGGAAAAAACTACTCAACAAACGATCAGAATTTATATCAAAATGCAGACACGAAAATAAATACTAAGCCAATTAGAAACCAATGATTCTTATGATTAGATATAAAATTAAAAAAAGATAAAAAGGTAAAGGCAAAATTCAAATTGCAAACTGCAAACGTTAAAAAAACAAACACTATAAATACAATAGATAACACATCACATAAAAACGGTTATATATTATTATATATATATAATATATTATATATATATATATATTATATATATATATATAGGGTCATCCACAGACACGTGTTTCGAACAATCGATCGGTTGGGTGTCAGTCCGGCACCTTAACCATTAGGTGTTCTTCATTACAGAATGGGAAGGGGATTTTTAACTGTTTTTAATAACCACATCGATTTGTTTGTAAAGGCCATCACAGAGTGCTCCATTATATATATTCTATAAAAAGGTTTGCAAAAAGGATTATGTTCTTTTTTTAATTTATTATTATATTACATATGCGAAACGTGTTTCAGATCTTCTGTTTATCTTCTTCAGGCTTTAATCAACCATATTTTTGGCAGAATATGAATATGTATATGCGTGATTTCTGATATTTGATAGGTTGTGTGTGTTTTTATAACTTACTTTTTGTTATAATATTCTCATTTTCTCTGTTGGACTGATAACAGATTTATATATATATTAATATATAATATATATATTATATATATATATATATATATAGTAGTATCACATCTAACATTCTTTTATAAAAAGTAATTTTTTTGAAAGTCAAGAATAAGAAAAAAATGTGTCAAGTTAATATGCTGTTTTAAATGCAAACTTAGTTTTCTTTCCATTGTTTTTTTAATTCTTTGAATTAGGCCTGTTTCTCAGTGATTTCATTTTTTGATAGATAGATAGATAGATAGATATGAATAAACTTAGATAGAAATGTAGCAATTGAATATATTGAGAGACAGATATGAAGAGTTGAGTAGATAGATAGATAGATAGATAGATAGATATGAATAAACTAGATAGAAATGTAGCAATTGAAATATATTGAGAGACAGATATGAAGAGATTGACATAGATAGAATAGATATGATAGATAGATAGATAGATAGATATGAAACAGATTGAGATAGATAGATAGATAGATAGAATAGATAGTAGATATGAATAACTTAGATAGAAATGTAGCAATTGAAATATATTGAGAGACAGATTGAGAGATTGAGATAGATAGATAGATAGATAGATAGATATGAACAGATTTGAGATAGATAGATAGATAGATAGATAGATAGATATGAAATAACTTAGATAGAAATGTAGCAATTGAAATATATTGAGAGACAGATATGAAGGATTGAGATAGATAGATAGATAGATAGATAGATAGATAGATAGATAGATATGAATAAACTTAGATAGAAAATGTAGCAATTGAAATATATTGATAGAAGAGATTGAGATAGATAGAGTAGATAGATAGTAGATATGAAAAGATTGAGATAGAGATACTATGCAGCTAGCTAAGTGCCTTAGTGAGTTGTTCAACCAAGATGAATAGTCTATGTCTAAGTACCAAAATGTGTGTTTCAGTTAGCACACCACCACAAAAGTCTAATCACAAAACCAGCCCTACAAAAAAGAATGGAAAAAGAAAGGAAATATTCTCCATTACATTATGCATAGAATTACTTTATCACGCACTCAGAATGAAACGGCAGAAACCAGAATGCACTTCGAAAAAAATAAAATAAAAAATAAAATAAAATGAATAAATAAATAAGATGACAAATAAGAAAAGTACTTTGGGAATATAATCATAAACAAATCACTCATGGCTGCTCTATCAGAAATTTGATCACTGTTGACAAAAATTAGTGTATACACCAAATAGTTTCAAACTACCAGCATTGGTATTTATCTGAATCCACACGTATATTTGTAATGTGACACACTGTTTTTTCTAGATGGTACGGGTGAGCTCAAGAACTGATCCTACATTAAAAAATCAGCATTGCTTCTGTAGGGATTATATTCCTTACTTGTCACGGTTCTTCCGTTAAACACTAGGTGACGTGGTGCCAGTAGCATAAAAAGTAGAAATGCCTAAGTTAAATCTTTTATGATCCTCCAAGCATTTAGAAGTAACACACTAGTTGTGTCTCCTGTCCATGGGACAGAGAAACTTATCTCCCTAGGCATTCCGTGTACATGGTAGTGGGGCCTTTTTCAAACCAGTAGTGTTATACTTTACTTTTGTTATGTTTTTAACATACAGATAAAAATACGGAAGACTGAAATGATAATGCAAGAAAAGGTTGTTGGAAAATTAACAAAAGTTTTTATTTAACACAGGGTAGAGAATGCTTCTACCCTAAAAAATAACAGAACTATTTCACATGTGTAAGCTGCGTCTATACAGTCCAACCCCCAAACCAAAAAGTAACATGGAAGAAAACCCCATTTCCGGGTTGCCATCAGTCCCCTTCTGATCCAAGGGAGCAACTCTATTTTTGTTAGGTCTTCCTAACAACTTCATTCTAATACCAGCAGCCTCAAGACTTACATATTCAAAGACTATTTGCCTGTAGGACATTTCACTTTATTCTGTAATCTGTTATCCTGTTTTGTTCTACTTCTATTAATTTTGCACAGGCCGACCTAACCTTGGTTAGTCAACCAATCTAGGAGAAGGAAAAATCTTGAATTCAAACCTGTTAAACTCTGCTTAAGAAATTGACTTAGTGTCACATCCTACTCGTGCGGAGGAGTTGGTAATATATATAGCAGGCAATGTGGTAATAATGGTTAAAGTCGTAGGAAATGGACTCGTTGATGCGAGTTCAAATCCTGACGAGTCTGTTTGCATTTCACACAGTACAAATAACCTTTGGAAAGGCCGCATCCACTTACTCTTCCTCCAGCTATGGGTCAAATAATAAGGGAAGAAGGCTCTTTAACCTTATTAGGCAACCAGTCTTGAAGATAGGAATAACTCTGAATTCAAACCTGTTAAAATCCGCTTAAAAAAATGACCTGTGTCAGATCCTACTCAGGCTGAGGTGTAAATATTTATATATTTCACACAATATTTTTCTCACATATAATGAATTTCACTTTTTCCCACACATGTCTTTTACCTTGACAAAGGGTGAATGTTCACCAGAAATAATCAGAATAAATCGAACCAGGGACAGAACAACAGCTGGATATTGAAACTCTATTTTTTAGTTCTTTTTTTGTTTTTTGTTAATTTGTTCATTTCCATGCTTCATAATACAAAAAAAAACAATTTCACAAGAACAAAGTTTATAGACAATCAATTTATATAATATATATTATATATATATATTATATATATATTATATATATATATATAATAATATATATATATATAATATTAAATTGAAAAATAGCATCTTCAACTTCTTTTGAGCTTTGAGCATTTTACTTGGAGTGGGATGTTTGGAAGAATTGGTTCATACTTTTTCCTAGGGCATTAATCCCCAAGGGAATATAAACAAACCAAACAAAAACTTGAAATCAATTCTTATATCTGCTGTCCATTTCTAAACCAATAAACAAGTCAATTGGTTTTTGATAATAAAATATATTAAATGTTTCTTTAAAACATTGTTGTACAAACAACTACATTAACAAAAGAGAAAAGGGGGTGAGTCCCCATGGCACATTGGTTAACATGATGGAAGGTGACAACAAAGGAAGTGAGTTCAAACTCCGGTTGTGCTATTTACATTCACTTTCCGACTAATACACAGGGTGTTGGAATATTTTTGATATATATAAGGTGTGCTAATACAATACACCAGTTAAATTCATAGACTAGCAAGGTCACATGGTTTAAACCTCACCAATCAACAGCCCTAATGCGTGGCTGGTTGACTGTGTTATTACATTCACATTTAGACTAATACACTGGGTGTTGAATATTTTGATATATATAAGGTGTGTTATAAATATAAGGGGCCGGTTTTTAGCTCATCGTTAGAGTGTTTGGCTGGGAACCTCGAGGTTCCTCGTTCGATACCGGTCCTCCCAATTCAGCGTATGAGTAGGCACAGGGATCTGTGTGGTAAAAGTGAGGCTGAAGGTAGGTATGACGCCACGCGCTCATACGGTGAAAAAACAATCTCCTTGATCTAGCACTAGTGAAACGGGGATAGACTTCCTCGCTGTATGGCTGATACTAGTCTAGGCTTCCCTGACGACTTTAATTTTACTTTCAATACACCAGTTAAATTCATAAACTAAGCAAGTCACATGGTTTAAAACCTCACCATCAAACAGCCCTAATGCGTGGCTGGTTGACTGTGCTATTACATTCACATTCAGACTAATACACTGGGTGTTGGAATATTTTTATATATATATAAGGTGTGCTATAATGACATCCAGTTAAATTATTACGAACTAGGCGAAGTCCACATGTTTAAACCTGCACCCAATCAGATTGAGCCCTAATCAGTGATTAAGTAGTCATCTTAATCACTGAGTAACTGATAGATCGTCCATTTGCAAGTTATTTGAATGAAGGATTTGCAATACTGAGGAGGCACCAAAGGAACAGCCAAAGGATTCTTTAGCCAAGGATTCCGCTGGACAAGCGCTCTGCTTGGAGGGCCTAATGATGGCCCATTAAAATTGTAATACTCGGGGTAAGGTAAGTCTCTCATTCCCACAGGCTATGGGCTAAATAATACTACCACTACTTTTCTCTATCAAGAAGGAGCTTTGGCTTTAGATCATCCATGAAGGTTGATATGGCAATTAAAACAAAGAAACAACCAAAGAGAAAATAGTATTTCTTACTGAAAAGTCCAATGCCAAACCATCTTCTCTTGGTCTGGCAGTTCTTCTGCCCAACTCTGGATTTCTGAGGTCATCTGCGAGTTTGGGTCAAGGGATTGGAAACAAATACAAAAGAATAAGCAAGAATAAATCTTATTCATTTTTATATTTTTTCGTATGAAGTATTGTTACTTAATATTATTAATTTGAATTATATTTTCTTCATCTTTTATTTTTCATCGCTTTTTAATTGCAACTAATGATGATGAGGAACAGTGGCATCATAAAAAGATTGCGTATTGTTATGGAGATAACAAACAACTGTAGCCTAAGATAGAGCAATACCCTGGTCTTAATTAACACATTTTTACGCTTGTTTACTGCCGATTATACCATAACTATTTGAAGCGCGTGGTAGGTTAGTCCATGGGAATGGAATCGGGTCGCCCCGATTCATAATCCTGGACGGTTGCA